>CM044961.1:36610290-36985847 GCA_024516035.1 Bactericera cockerelli | reverse complement strand
TGCAAGAGAAAAAATTCCGGTCTCTTGAGTTCTTTTATATCCAGGTTCGACTCTTTTACACATGACAATCACACACAAGGGACTAAGTTATACAGAACCGAAAAACGAAATAGCATCGAAATTAAAAATGAAAATCGCACCAGGGACTTGCTCACACATAACCGAAACCCGAAATCGCACCAAAATTACACATGAAAATCGCACATAAGGGACTAACAAACACAAAACCAAAAAAGCACCGAAATTCCAAATCGCACCAGGGCCCAGCTCACACACCACCGCACCCGTAACCACTGGACTGACCACTCTGCCATCAGCTCACTGGTCTTCGTAAGCTTTGCCTCGGTGGATGGTTTCACCTATCAGCTACTGGTATGGATCCAGGGGTTCCCAAACACTGGCACGACCGCTGCTGTGTTTAGCATGGTGAGGGCGGAGCAAAAATGTGTGTCTTTTTACCACTGACTGACTCATTGGGCAGCATCGAACTCCACCGAAAACTCCACCGAAAAAGGGACTCCCTCAAAGTGTCTCATACGAACTTCCCCTTTTTTTATTATACCTACTCCACCGATTTTGAATTAGGTAAAAAGAAGAAAACATGGATTTTATGATTCGGAGACACACAGTATATATTATATTTAATTCTAACAGTAATGTCAGCACTATACTATATTCTTGAGGCATGGCCTTCTATGTATTTTACCTAACCCTACTATATTCTTGAGGCATGGCCTTCTATGTATTTTACCTAACCCTACTATATTCTTGAGGCATGGCCTTCTATGTATTTTACCTAACCCTACTATATTCTTGAGGCATGGCCTTCTATGTATTATCCCTAACCCTACTTTGTTCTTGAGGCATGGCCTTCTATGTATTTTACCTAACCCTACTATATTCTTGAGGCATGGCCTTCTATGTATTTTACCTAACCCTACTATATTCTTGAGGCATGGCCTTCTTAGTATTTATTAAAGTATATAAGCTCCAATCTATGCATGAGAATGAATGAACTAAAGTAAAAAAAACCTTATACGGGGTGTAGAAAAATACAAATCGGTGGAGTTCGTATTGCAACCTTTTTTGAAATCGGTGGAGTGCGACATGCGAAAATGTTCATTTAGGTGGAGTTCGAGTATGCAAAGGTCAATTAGGTGGAGTTCGTAATCGCCCGACTCATTTACTTGATAGAATGTCCTTTACACTTGATAGAAACGTTAACTGCATGGTTATATCACGATGGGGACTTTCCGTTTTACCTTCCATTCGCTGGAAACTCACAAACTAGCTGATGAGATAAACAAGACCCCTCAGCCAGAACTAAATTGGTAGGTATTATAATAACATTTATAAAGGTAATAATAATAGCACACTTTAGTGGAAGGTAACAACCAGGCAAGGTTAATGCTTATTAGCATTTTCTACCACCTTATTATTATGTGGTCACATACTCAAATTAATAAGGAAAAATTCATGCACTATGTTGGATTCGAACCAACACCACCCCTATGCTACTTGGATTACAAGACTAGCGCGTTAACCACTTGACTACCAGTGCTCGTGTAATAATGGATGAGAAGACACAGCCTGGTCACTTCCTTAACCTTGCAATACAGTTAATTGATAGGCACATGCGTATGTATTAAAACGCTAGTCCGGTGAGTCGCTTGGGAAGCACTGGTGGCTTGTCAAGCGTCGCTGATTACTTATCAGGCAGAAACCCATTGCCAGGATCCAACAGTGTTGCCGGAGAAAATCATAACTCAGGTATTTCAGTCCCTACTAAGTCAGTCCCGATAGCTCAGTGGTAAAGGCGGTAATCTGTGGACACAGAGATTCCAGAGGTTGTTGGTTCGAAACCTAGCCGGGACATGACAAGTTTCCTACCATTTGTGATTTTTACCACATAATAAGATGTGTTGGGCTTACTGCTGGAATAATGGGACTTTAATAGTCCCAATCGGGCAACATAAATAAAACGATATCATTATTAAATATCTCGAGTGCTGGGCCTTTCAGAAATCTTTTTCTCTCGCTTGACTTCCAAATCGGCTACTCTGTTTATCCTGTTGCGAGACATTGGTTTTATAAGTCTTTTAGTCTTATAAGACACAGATATTATGGAGAAGACAATGGTTTTCTTAACGTCCCCCCAGTCAGACATATACTGTTTGTCTGTGGTCGAGATCCCCCGATATACACATGGAGAATATCGATAGCCCCGCCCTTTAGTTAGGACATTAGTATTCTTTTTTGCTTTGTTATTTATTTTCAATCTATTTTATAATTTATTATTTTTTTTTCTTCTTAATTTTATACTGTAAATATTGTACATTGTTTTGTCCTCCTAATAAATATTTATATAATAATGATAACCGACCTCAGTAGCTTGATCGATAAGGCGGCAGACTTGTAAAGTCGTGGTTCCAGTCCCAAGATAAGCAAAAATTTACTAAAGCTAATTGGAACAGTTGTGATATCACGATCATGATCAACAAAAATATGATAGCAAAAAAAAAAAATACTTTGATTATTATTGGATAAGGAAAATATAAAAGGGAATGTATGAATGAAGACAGGTATGTTGGTTTGGCAACATGGCACCACGTTGTCTGGGCCGGCCAATTTCCGGTGGCTCTGATCACGAGGGGGCCACATAGCAAACTGGCCCGGGCAGCAGGCTAGCAGCGCCACACTGCCCGCCCGTGTGTTATCTAGCGGAAACCAGAGCTGAATCACTCTATCCGTAAACAATATGAATAGACAGGTGAGTAAATATATACAGTACATAGACTTAAGTGTACATAGATAAGTCAACGATAGTGAGTGATATGAATAGAAAGGTAAGTAATTAATATGTACAGTTGTACAGCACATAGATATACAGTACATACATAGACAAATAAACGATAGTAAATAAGTAATATGAATAGAGAGGTAAGTATAATTAATAAACCCCCGTCTTCTTCACAGTTTTTCACTTTGAAGACGGGTATACCTTTCTATTATTTTTTATTGTAAATTTATCTTTGTCCAATAAATGGAAATGTTGTTAAAAAAAATAATATGAAAAAGTACACTACATAGAAGTAAATATACATATACAAGTAAATGATATGAATAGAGAGGTAAATATATAAATATGTACAGTATATCGACATAAGTACATAACCCAATTTGCATAAATTAAAAATATGTAGATATTGTAAGTAGATATTAGATAATTATCTAAAGATTCTAAAGACTTGGAAAATTAAATACTTGGGATTAGAAAAGATAAAGTTTCCGTAATTGGATTTTCTAAGGACTGGCAATACTGGCATTACTAACTATGTGTATCTTTGATCAGGTACTATATATCAGGTCTTGAGTACTTTTACTAATTACTTATTAAATTATAATATTAGTAATTATTCAAATTATATTATAACTATTCAAATGGATTTATATACATACTAGCGGGCTGTCGCCCGCTTTGCGGGCCGAGGCATGGCCGTGAAAGCAAAAAATCCTTTTTCGCCAATGGCAGGTGTTGTAGTGAGAATTTCGAAAAATCCCGTCTTATTGCACATCTAGACTATAAGACAAAGCTACCTACTAAATTTCAGCTTCCTAAGACTTACCAGTTTGGAGAAACAGTGATGAATCAGTCAGTCAGTCAGTCAGTGAGTGAGTGAAACTCTCTTTTATAAGTAAAGATGAGGTAATTATGCACTTATCTATTGGTATAATTCTCTGTCGGAATAGAAGTGAAACCATGGTCATAATTTTACTACATACTAACACACATTACATACAAATAATGATCTTTATTCTTCATAATTATTTTTTTAACAGAATATATTTTATGCTCCTATGAAGTACTGGTGTATTTTTCGGTAATTAATGTGAATAATAGTCTCTTTAGTGGAAGCTAACTACTAGGCGAGGATAATTCTTAAAGCATTATCTGCCACCTAACCCTCAGAGTCTTATTATTATTTGGTCACAAACTCAAATTATTTAGGAAAAATGCATGCATGGGATGGGATTCGAACCAACGGATCCCTACGATACCTGGATTACCAGACTAGCGCGTTAACCACTTGACCACCACATCGGGCCAAGTCATCCCATTGATAATACAGAGGGAAAGTGATTTGCATCTGGCCGTTAGACGCGTATGGGGGATAGTGCCTCTAATGTTTAAATCCCGGTGTAGCTGGAGGTTTTAGCCGACCACTAAGTTGCAAAGTTGAAAAAAAAAATGAGCTACTGAGGTCAGTTCGAACCCCAGAGTCGACAATTTAAAAAAAACTAAATGTTTCACAGTCTCCTCTTTTATGTCGTAGCCAAGAAATAGCAGATATACTGTTGACCATAGCCAGCGTCGATGGCATGTTGAATACACCGGTTCCCTTCAGAACACCGAAGATAAGCGACATCCAGCGAGGTTAAGACTTGGATGGGTGACCATTCAAATTCTAATTCTCGTGACGCTGGCTTTTCCCGGCCCCACTCAGGCTGGGTGAGGTCAATGTGAGTAGCAGGTTTGTGAGTTTCCTGCGAATGGAGGGTACAACCCCCGTCGTGATATGACCTTGGCAGTTGAAAGCGACGTTAAAACCCCACTTAAAAAAAAAAAAAAACTGTTGACCATTGTGGTCTGTGTAGTAGCCTGCCCATCGCGTAGTATGCCTCCCCTCTGATGGGCGAGAATAGACTCAATTCTTCCCTTCTAAGTGCTGAGTCATCACAAGAGAACCAGAAAGTATCCTTTACTGACAACTGTAACCAAAATTTGAATGCGTTTTTTTTTGTCGGCTCTGAGATTCGAAGCCAGGACCTTCCGGGTTCCTTTGCTTGAGTGGTGGGCTACAAGCCTCCTGAGGACAACTGAGTAACTACTAATAATTATGTTAGTAGCAATCAGTGGTAGCAAGTATCAAGGAGGATTCAATGGAATGTGAGCAAAAAAGTTTTGAATTAACAAAATAATTTTCTCTGTCTATTCAAGCTTTTGTTACGGACGAAAAAAAAAAAAAAAAAAATACAAAAAAGAAGGAAAAAAAAGTGATCATAAGTATCTGTGTTAATCACTGTCGTGATATCACAACTACTCAAACTCGCTTTACTAAAACTACGCTGAATCCGGGACTTGAACCACCGACCTCCAGGTTACAAGTCTGCCGCCTTATTGATCAAGCTACTGAGGTCGGTTATTTCAAATCAAATCAAACATATTTTATTGTACATTAAATTAATAACAATTTATGGTACAACGTCAAATCATAAAGATAAATTTGTGAGAAGATAAATTTGTGCTAATAATAAAAAAGAAGAGTTAATTAATGCTTAATGTACTATATATGAAAATAAAATTCTAAAATTAATCTTGGCCTTGTAAAAATATATTTTACAAGGTCCTATCTTTATCATTTAAAAACTCAGGTACAGAGTAGTAGGCCTTTGTTTTGAGGTTACTTTCAATATATTGTTTAAACAAAGGATAGGGTAGGTTACGAGTTTGGAGTGACAGTTTGTTGTAAAAAAGTAACCCATAGTAATTTTCCCCATTCCTTGCGGCGTTCACACGGTGTTGAAGAGGGACCAAATTTGATTTATTACGCGTGTTGTAAGTATGTACATTTTCAAAGGTTTGGAATTGGTGTAGGTTTTTCTTAACATGGAGCAGGCACTGCAGAATGAATAGGGAAGGTAGAGTTAGTATTTCCTGCTTAATGAATAATGGCTTAGCATGATCTCGGTATCTTGCAAAGCTTATGATACGAACCGATTTCTTCTGTAATATGAAAACATTTTTTGCAGCAGCAGAATGACCCCATAGAAGAATACCGTAAGACATAATTGAGTGTATTAGACCAAAGTACGCGTTGCGTAGAACACTCGGAGAGATCTTCTTCTGTAGTTGACGTAGCAGAAAGAGCCTACTGCTTATTTTGCCAGAGATTGCATCAGTGTGCGCATGCCATTTTAAGTGAGGGTCCACATATAGTCCCAATAACCTGACAGATGACGGATTTTCCGTGTTTGAAATATTTTTGAGGCCAAACACTATACTCTGAGTTTTTTCCTGATTCAGATATAAACGATTTGACCCAAACCACACCTGTGCCTGCGTCAAGCCAATGCTTCCTTTCCTTAATAATTCCTCCTCGTCACTATCCTCCACAAAGACAGTGGTGTCGTCTGCAAAAATCGCGACCTTTGCAAAGTCAGGTAAGTTGCTTGGGAGGTCATTTATGTATAATAGGAATGCCAAAGGCCCCAAGATTGACCCGGTCGGAATTCCCAAGTTAACAATGCAAGGATCAGACAGGCAATCCCCTACTTTGACTGTGTTGGACCTATTCTCTAGGTAAGACTGGAGTAACTTTATACTGGAGTTACAGAACTTGTAATGACTTAGCTTGGCCAGTAATATGCTATGGTTTAAGATTTCAAAGGCCCTGGACAAGTCGCATAGGGTAGCGTATGTGTATGACTTTTTGTTAAAGGCAGACGCAATAAAACCGTTAAAAAAACTCACCGCATCAGCCGTCGAAAGATTTTTCCGAAAGCCGAATTGACTGGGAGTGAGAAGGTTAAAGTGAGACACGTAAAGGATAATTTGGTCTGCCATAATACGTTCTACTATCTTACTAAGGATTGGTAATATAGAGATTGGTCTAAAATTTGAAGCTTGATCAATGGAATTTTTTTTATGTATAGGATATATTAGGCTTTGCTTAAGACAGTCAGGAAAAACATTATGTCTGAAGCTCTGAAGCACAGGTTAATAAGCTGGACCAGCACAGGCGTTATTTGGTCTTGTACACTAAGTAATATATCTAAATTAAGGCCAAAATAATCCTTTCCTTTTTTTCTCGAAAGTGAAGACATGACATTCTGGATCGTCGTGGCATTTATTTCAAAAAAGAAAAAGTTATCATCGACATGGTTCACAGAGACCTTGGATACCAAGCTTAGAGGTTCGATACTTGATGATGGCAAGTTATTTACAATAGCCAATGGTCCATTTTGGAAGCTAATGTTAAAATCATTTGCATTTAGCGAACTTTGTTCTGCTAAATTTTCGTTCTTCTTATTTTGATTTATTATACCCCATGCGGCTTTGTTGGGATTTTCAGATCGAGAAATTTTTTCGTCATTTGCTTTTCTTTTTGCTTCAGCAAGCTTGGATGTATATATTTTACGGGCGTCTTTTTTTCTACGTGCAAGCTCTGTAGTAGGACTAAAACTATATTGTTCACTTAAATTGTGTAGCTCTGACCGCAATTGCTTTAATTCTTGTGTGAAAACAAATTCGGATTTTTTATTACTTGGACATACCTTAATGGTCTTTTCAGGAAAGGCTAATTTCGCCGCATCTGATAATTTATTTTGAATTTTTTGAACTTTTCGCCTGTATCAATGTGTGCATTCTTTTCGCCTGTATCAATGGTTAAAAAAAAATGCATTCTTTGAGATTCGAACTCAGATTTCAGCATTCTCCAAATAGCCAACTCAAAACAATATGACTGTATTGCAGTATCATAACTTTTCCATGAACGCCTGAGATAAGTTCCGTGTATGCAATGTGCTCTACTAGAAGAACCGGTTCTTGTGAAGAGAGTATTGCCTAGCGGAAATTTATGTAGGCATATTTTGAGCGACTAAATTTCGGAGAATAAACTCCTAATTGAAAGTCCAGAATACCTGAATCGTCCACAGTACCATAGACCTTCGAGAAATAAAGCAAAGAATTTTCAATATTTTAAAAATTACTCTTTGAATGCAATATTTGTTATTATTTTGAAATAAATTTATTCAAAAACATTCTTCGAGAAGTTACTCATAATAATATATTTTTAAGATAATGTCGAAAACGTAAGCTTGCACAACCTGTGTTAATAATATCTTAATCAAAAAGTTTCATTTTGTAGGTATTGATCGAATGAGCTTTGTAAAATACTCCAAAATTTAAGGTTTCTAATTACATACAATACAATACTTAGTTTATCCTGCAAGATTGAGACTCAAGAGTTCCTTTTCTCTCTCTTAGTGGAACTGTGCATATGAAAATAATTAGATTATTAACATAAGAAATTTTTATTTTAAACATATACTTCATCCGGTGAAGTATATGAAAGTCGCTGCATTCACACTCTGAATGGCCAGACTTAAACCTTGTGGTAGGTAATTTGAATTAAGTTCCTTCCCTGGACGGGACTTGAACCATAGAAATTCGAGAAATAAAGCCCACTCCAAGACTATTTACAAGAGCTAGGTACTTGATCTTTGAACTTCAGAAGTACAAAACTTTTGACAACCCAAAACGAGAGTGAAATACATGCTATTTTAATGGAATACACATATTAAGCATGGTAGGAATATCTTTAAGAACGAGAAAAGAGAAAAAAGGTCAATCATTTGAAATTCCGAAGCACAAAATCACCCAGCCACAATACCACATACATAAAAAAGGCAAAATTATTACATGCATCACAGACTTCTCTAACAAGTGGACAATTCGACTACTTGAGAGAGAAGACTATATTTTGAATCGAATGAAATGAAATTTCAGATGGAGAAAGTTTGTAAGGATAAGTGGAAACCCTGAAATTCCCGCACTATGGGACTCGAGTCCTGCATAGCTGAAGCTTTGCTTTGGAGCTAAAAAGTTCATATAAAACGTCGGGGATCTAATAAAAAGGACTATGTTAAATAAAAAGGGCTGTTTTGGCCAAATAAATAATTATAATAAACCTAACAAATGGGGTGCGGTGGAAGAGAAAGCCACAGGCTTTAACCTCGCCCCTTGGTTCACTACAAATTTTATTGAGTTCTTTTCTTTTCATGATAAAATAATTACGGTGAAATTAACAGACAAATTCAATAATTTAAGTCATTCTTAGCATCGGGTTTCTCTATCTTAGACAGTACGCAATCCGAGACTTAGCGCCACACAGGTACTACAAAAATGTCTATTAATTTCGCCTTTAGATAAAATGAAACATTTTTTTCCACCCACAGAAATATATTAGCTTGTGATGAAATGTATGATTTCAAAGAATAAGTATCTCATTTACTAATGGAGATCCCTAGTAAATAGAAAAATAGAGGAGAGATAAAAGGAATATGAGAGAGCAAAGAGGAAGAAGAGGCAAAGAAATGGAGGGAAACATAAAGATGAAAGAAAGAGACGAGGAGAAGTGAGAGGAAATGCAGGCAGTGAATCAAGGAAGAGAAGGACAATCAAGAGAGAAAGAAAATGTTTATTAAAATAATACGAAAAGGAAATGGCTGGGATCTTAGAGATGGAATTACACACAAAGGTAGCGAATAAACCATTGAGACTGTAGGTGGGTGGGTGGGAGGGAGGGAGAGAGGGAGAGAGGGAGAGAGGGAGAGAGAGAGAGGGAAAAAAAGAAGAGAGATAGAGAATAATACAGGTAGTTATGATAATGAACAAGATATGATAGAAAAGAAAAAAAATAAAGGAATGAGAGAAAATAAGAAAAAAGATACAATGATGATGAGGAACAAAGAAAAGAGAGAAAGAGAGAGAGAGAGAGAGAGAGAGAGAGAGAAAGAGAGAAAGAGAGAAAGAGAAAGGAAATAATGCAGGTAGCTATGATAATGAACGAGATAAGATAGAAAAGAAGATGAACATAAAGGATTGAGAGAAGAAAAGAAAAGAGATACAAAGAGACAATGATGAGGAAGAAGGAAGAGAAAGAGAGAGAGAGAGAGATAATAGTGCAGGTAGTTATGATAATGAACTAGATAGAATAGAAACAAAGAACAACATAAAGGAATGAGAGAAGAAAAGAGATACAAAGAGACAAATTATGATGAGAAAGAAGAAACGAGCAGGAAAATTTCTTTGAGAAGAATTTTATTAGCTATTGAGAAACTAACTTTCCTTTTAAAGAGATTTGGAGAGAAAAAAATCGTCTATAATGGATTGAAAACCCCATTTTACCATACTTTTGATGCATTTGGTTATGGGGTTCGAATTATATGAAAGACGTATACTTGAATTCGGCTTTTTTACCATTGACTATGAAATATATTTTACTTTGAAAGGAGCAAAAGACGTAATAGAAGAAGCCCAAAGGATCGGAGATGAAGAAAGGAAGGTCCTGAAGAATAGATCATAAGACGCAAATAATGGCAATACAGTCGAACCTGGATATAAGAGAACTAAAGGGACTGGAAAATGTTTATCTTTTATATCCAGTTTTCTCTTATAAAGAGGTTATTTTCCCTTATAGAGAGATGAATTCGACCTGAAAATTGTTCTCTTACATCGAGGTTTGACTGTAATAACAATGAATATAATTATAGGAAAGTGAACGTAAAGAACCAAGAGTAAGTTTATTAAAAATTTCAGAGAGAAAATTTTTCTATGGAAGTCGATTCTTCTGATGGTAATGCTCCCAATAGAAAAGTAGATGTTATTTAATGAGTTAATGGGATAAGTATTTTTTTTTTAATAAAGTCTGTGTACAGTTTGAAATTTGAAAACGATTCATATCATAGATACTTAGGACAGAGTTAACAGGATTGAATATCTAGGATTTGTTAATCCAAGCCACTATCACTCAGCTGATATCAATGCGCTGTGATTGGTTGAAATTCTCACAAGAGGGCGTGGTAAGGCACAGTGAAGGATTAAATTGTTAATCTATTACTGTTTCATATTCGGGTCTAAATGCACTAGATATTCTTCAACGTATACATTCTGAACAATAATACACAAATCGGCAGTACGTTTTAGTGCTGAAACATCCATGTTGGTACTCAACCTTAAGAGCAGAAAAACAGTAATAATAATACTCTTTAGTTGAAGGTAACCTCCAGGCATGGTTAATGCTCAAAGCATTTTTTACCACCTAACCCTCAGAGTCTTATTCTTATGTGGTCACAAACTCAAATTAAAGAGGAAAAATTCATGGACTGGGTGGGATTCGAACCAACGGATCCCTCCGATACCTGGATTACCAGACTAGCGCCTTAACCACTTGACTACCAGTGCACATACCCGACTAAACAATTATACATGACTAAACAGTAAACATAGGTAGATAAACATAGATATAGGTTGTGTTCATGTCATGATGGTTAGGTGTGTGTGCGTGCGGTTTAGCCAGGGGTCAATGGCATGCCACATGAGCAGGTATCAGGTATTCCTTGAGTAGGAAACAGGTAGAAAGTGAACGCTAGATCCTCATGTTTGCGAGATATCTGCCTATGGACCGAGCTGTGTCGGCACTGCCCGGCTAATGTATTGTGTGGAATCTCTTCAGGCCATGCTGGCATATCTTCAGATTGACCATGGTCAAATATTAAAGTATACGTTAGCTCATGTGAGAGTATACAATGTAATGTGTAGACACGATTACAGGCCATGTTTATTTGAGATAATTGGTATACAAAAAATATAGATAATCGTATTATGTGGTAACAAAATCAAATTAATGAGGAAATTTTCATGCACTGGTGGGATTCGAACCAACGGATCCCTACATAACCTCGATTACTAGACTGGCGCGTTAACCACTTGACTACCAGTACAAACCTAATAGATACAAAGAAAATAAGATGCTGAAAGCTAACATAGCTAATACGTCATTCAGGGAAAATAAGAGAATGGAGAAATGTCAACAGAGTAAATGAACTAAAAGCAAATGAAAGCTTAATGAAATGAAAACATGTTCTTGTGGCAGTAACAGTTGTCTTAATGTATGTCGTCGCATTTCTGTCTCTCAAGTCCCTTGTAGGGAAGTGTTCAAGGTCCGAGGGAGAATTCCAAGATCAGCCAATTGTGCGTTAAGTTATTTGTGTTAATCACTTTCGTGATATCACAACTACTCAACTCGCTTTACAAAATCTACACTGAAACCTCCAGGTTACAAGTCCGCTGCCTTATGTATCAAGCTCCTGAGGTCGAAGAATGGACAGCTATACCGTCCCTAGTAGTTTGATCGATAAGGCGGCGGACTTGTAATCGGAGGTCGGTGATTCAAGTCCCAAGTTCAGCAAATATTTAGTGAACAGAGAACTGACAACCCAAACAAGCAAGGCTAGCTTGCAGTTCCTCAAGGGTGTAATAGGTTAAAAAGAAGAAGCCCAAGTTCTCATGATGGTTGATCGCACATAGAAATATATGAATGGGTGAGTAGAAGAACCAGGAATGTCAAAAATCGACTTTTCAGGAAAGCAGAAATAAGATTTGTGTTATTTTTGCTTTCCTGATGCTAATGAGTATAATAAAATTAAATTTTACATTCCTTGTTATTCGACAAGATTCTCACAACTAGGTACTTATACCGCTAGCAAAAGTGGTCAGTGATTTTGTTACATTCCTTAATTTACATCAGATTTTTTTTCCGCTTCCCCCACTTTAAAATCGAAAAAAATTATACTTTTAAGGGGTATTTCTCCTTCATATTCACAGAGATGATAGAAAAGAGTACATTCTTTCTTATTCTACGAAGAAAAAAAAAAAAATCGATTTTTGACATTCCTGGTTCTTCTACTCACCCATTCATATGCTTCAGAACGAGCCAACTTTTCAACAAAAGTTGTATAGAGACCATCATCCCGCAGCTGTAGCCAAGCTGGTTACAACAACACCAACATCACGATTGTGATCAACGCAAAAATATGATAACTCTACTTCAAGAGACAGCGTAAAACAATAAAGTTGTTAACACCAAACGTAGGAATTGTGAGGACTAGGAGAGTTTTTTTGTTTTAGAAGCAGTAAAATCACTGCGCTATAAATTGTTCAATTCAATCCTGGCAAATCCCGACAAATCCGTTCCAAATGTTGGGCTCATCAAGTCGAAACGATTCCTTTGTTCAACACTTTCCACTAATCCCAACATTTCATCGCCAAGATTGGACTCCGCCGAGAAACTCATTTCCAGAGCGAACGACTTTACGATCCATAAACTTTTGAGGGGTGATTTACTGGCTCATTTCAACTTTATGGATGTATGTAAATAAACTTTGGAATACTTTTTTATGTACCCTCCTTGGAAACATATTTTCAGTCTGCTTCAAAATAAGGGGACGTTTTGGTTTACGACCGTATCAAACGTCGCAAGACAGTAAATCGTGTGTTTTGTAGGTGGGATTATTTAGATATTCAGCGAAATTCACAAACATTCAAATATAATAATATTTATATTCATACGAAATCAATACTTGGATACTACTAGTATACAGGGTGAGGGTAAAGTCACACCCTACCTGAGAGGCGAGCCTGTACACCCTGTACAGTTGTACAGCCACCCAAAAACTAACATTATCGAAAATAATCAAGTAGGCAGATAGTAGTTTGTTTGAAAGGTTTTCAATATTTTCAAGTCAAAAAGTTTCAATAATTACAGATTTTGAGATACAGGATAGAAACACAATGAGGATGGGCTGAGGGGAGGACAACATATTTTATGCTAATTCTGAATAGGTTATGTACAGTACGAGTATACGAGCTCTAGCTTGGCGTATGAAACTGCCCTCTCGCGCCGAATTTGTGCAAAAATAAGGCCTTCAACTTGTCGATACAGAATGTAGGAAAAATGATATACATACTACCATATCAGTATAAATAGAAAAGTGAGAAGTTGTAATGCATATAGCATAAAACTACCAACTGGAGATACAAGTGATTTAGTATAAACGCTGAAAATTGCCAAGTGTATAAAGGGTGAACCACTGATTCCGAGCAAGTATTGTGTCCCTATATAATTGGCAGTGTATTTGTGTAAACAGAATCCTAGGAAAACTTACCTTTTCCAGATCACTGAGCACCAGGGCCGGCGATATCGACATGGCGGTGGTGACACGGTTGTGAGTGCGACGGTTCCGGGTTCGACTCTCTACTTGACACACTTTCACGACATAGTAATGGTCTGAAACAAGTGAAAATTACAAAAGAAATTATTGTAAAATTGTAAAAATAATCATCGTTGGCATTTTATATTAAGTTACAGAGATGTTAGTTGATGGCATATATAATCAGAACCATTTACATAATACATATCTATTCGATGATAAGAACGTACGGAAATTTTTTGATCATCTATAGCAATCGGTCTAGTTAATTTTTGTAAGTCTTGTAAAAATTTAACAGACCGACAGACAAACACACACAGAACAAAAAATTACTCAGGAGGTTATGAAACGTCCAGAAATATGAAAAAAATTAAAATCGGAGCAAAAAAGTATTACTATTTTTACAAAAACGAACACAATACTTCCGATTTCTAACATTAGATATTTCTCGTAAGTAAAATCACAGTTTTGCTTTTATCCAACGAACGATATACCTAGTATTATATTTCCTAGTAGATTGTTACACAGCCATTTTACTTTCGTAGCCATGAAACAGGAGCTATTTATTATAGACGCTTGGGGTCTCTGTTGTAGCCTGCCCAAATGCCCATCCCGTAGTATGCCTCCCCTCTGATGAGCGAGAAGTGACACAATACTTCCCATTTAGGTGCTGGGTCAACACGAGCGCACCGGAAGGTATCCCATACAAACAACTGTAACCAAATTTTGATCACAATTTTTTTATCGACTCGGCGAACCCGGGACCTTCCGCATGGCAAGCGAGTATCTTACCACGGAGCTAAACACGTATGTAGGTATACAGGAAAAGCATAAAAAAGCGTAAAGATTACAGCAAAGTGAAGACTCTCCCATGCAGGAATATGAAAGTTTTAATATTGTACGAATTCCAAAACAATGTCAAATATTTGCATAGTATGCTGGCATTTTATATTTGCGAAACAGGAATGAAATTGCAGCAACCAACCTTCCCTGGGACAAGGTGAAGGTAGAACTACTTCTCAATATCATTTCCGACTGGGGATGATTCAGTATGTTCAGAACCTTTAATTATATCCATTTGTTTCCATTGTATGCATTTGTTTACTTTTTTACTTTCTATTACCTAATAAGATATAGAAAGTTAAATATTCATTTAAAAAAATTGTATTATAATTTTTGATGTAGCTTTTAAAGTTTTTCCCAATAAATTATTATAATAAAAAAAACACAACATGAAGAACATCTTACAAGTCAAATATTTGCTCCAAATTTTCAGAGGTTGGGAGTTCCTCTAACTCTCGCAACATTCCCTCTCTGTATAGCAATTGCAATACGCTGGATGAGGTAATGCCGTGATCGGATGTCTCCGGACACACAGGTCAGCAGAGTTCCTATTCTGTTGATTATTTACTTGTGTTTATTTTATTACTTCCCTAAAATTTCTAATACTTATTAGAAATCGAAAGTACCGTGTTCAGATTGACAAAAGATTGAGATGTTTAGATTTCTTAATATATTTTTTTATCGGTACTAGAAAGTTTACCTAACGACAAGAATTAAAGTTGGTTGAAACCCCATTGGTAATAAATTGAAGGCACTAACTACCTTTTTCTCCTTTTCTGAGTCGGTTTCTTGAACTCTTTGCTTAGCGTCCCTCTAACATTCAGTCCCATTTGAAACTGAAGCTGCAGTACAGCCCAAAATTAAAACCTCACGAGAGTCCCGAGAAAATGTATACAATTATCGAACAAGTGAAGACGAAACCAGAAGTCCAAGTTTTAAAATTAACAGGAGCACCTTAAACCGTACCACAAAACTGTGAATCACTTGTACCTATTTTTTATTGGCTCTATCGAAAAAGACTGTCGTAGGGATTTAAATGGTATTTTTTTTCCGAGCAACAGGAACCTTATTAAATTTTACGTCAAACAGTGGAAATTTGAGAATATTTTTTGTAAGTTATGAAAAGACTACGATTCCTGACAAAAATTGAGAAGGACATTCATTATTATGAGAAATAAAGGTGTCCACTAGCCTTCGTGGCGTAACGCTTGTGACTACTGCCCGTAGTCCAGAGATCCTGAGTTCGATCCCCGGTCGGAGCAGATTTTTCACACAGAAAATACTGTTCCCTCATGTACATGTGACGCTGGCATTTGCGGCCCTACCCAGGCTGGGTGAGGTTAATGTGGATAGCTTTTACGATGCCCATCGAATGGAGGGTAAATCCCCCGTCCTAATCCAATAAGTTAAATCAAATAGAATCGTTGGCGTTAGGAAAGGCATCCAGTCGTAAAAAATGTGCCAAAACCAACCAACCTCAACCATGAGGTTGAACAACGTCGACCCTGCTCAACCGAGATAAGACAGAGTAAATACTAGAAAGGTCAGACCACGATGAAATCCTTGGTAGAAAAAGAAGCCCAATAAGAACGTGTAGACTGATAAATCCAATTCGGCAACTTTAAAGGGCATTTTAGGTCTTTCGTGTTCGATTTTCGTGGTTAGGGTGTTTTCTGTATTATTTACCAGAGAATCAGTCATTCACTAAAAAAATTCCATCAGCAAGTGGCCTATTATTTCCCAATCAATGATTTACATCAACATTTTGAAGCTGAAAATTGGATAACGCTTCCAGTTAAAAGCACAAATTGGAAAATGAGAATTTTACTTGAATGTTTAAAAATAATGCGCAGTGAAAACTGAATTTCATTTAATTTTCCTTGTAATTATAACTTTATTTACAATAGTTAATGAAGGCTCTGTCTGCAAGCAGCAGGGCAAAGTTTTTAATCAAATAATGGACGTGAAAACTTTCTGAGCTTGTTTTCAAATAATTCAATTAGCTTGCAGACCTCATTCAACTGGAAATCTGTTGCTAACTTTCAGATGTGTGTCTATTGTGGGCGTAGCTTCGTCCATTTGTGTGATTTTTTTTATTATATATTAGTATGAAACCATTGTAACTCCATGTCCATGTCTCCCCAATTACATAATTATATGCTACTGGAGGACTTTAATGAAAAACTTAACAGAATAATGTAGGTATACATAATTAAATGGCTAATGGCCAATTTAATTATCTATTACATTCCATTTGTAGTGACTATGGGACTAGGGATAGTGACTTATTTTAAGACCAGCTAGTTAGGACGTGATTTCTTTTTAAATACATATGTACCTACATATTATAATTTCTGGTAAATTTTATTTTAATTCAACCTTTTTTGCCATTAATTAGTCATCTGAGCGCACGGCAGTGCGCCAGGCCAAGTTCCAGCAAGCATGACAGTGTATTTTTTCTACATTTCCAGCTTGACTAAACCCAAGAGGTTTTTATACTTTCCTTACCCTATAGAAAGGAAAGTTTAATGGAATCACCTAAATTTCCGATAGCCAGTTTTCAGTGCTAAAACACATTTTAAGGTCCCCAGAGCCTAAATTTAAAGTTTCAGCCATTGATCCGTGTGTCTGTAAACAAAACATGTATCTCAAAATATCTGGACTAACTTTTGTAATATTCACAATTCAATTCCAATGTTTTTGAGGTGCTGATTACGAGTTTGATATTAATTTTTCGTTAACTCTGCATTCATTTGAGGAATTTAAATTCTTTTCGACGGATAAAGAAAGTGTGGTCTGGTCTTGCACCAATTTATTGTGAACTAATGTCTTTTTTTATTTCAAGCCGTTCTAGATAGACCCTTGGAAATCTCAGACCTGGACTGTGGCTTGTTCCAGAAACACTTTCTACTCCCCAAATCTCCGTTTGAACCGTCACTCAACGCACTCTGATTGGTTGGTTCAAATTAACCAATCAGAGTGAGTTGTGTGACAGCTGAAACAGAAGCCGTATTTTTCTTTCTAAGCAAAGTGGATTCAACTGGAATAAAATGAACGAACTGGAAGACAGTCATTTTTCTTTTGGAAGAGTTTGGTTAACCAAAATGGATTTATAAAATTCTTGATTCCATTTCTTTTATAGGTTAAGTCCATTGTTTATCTTTAAAAGTACCGAATAATGGGGAAGCTAAACTGGAAACATTCGAAATAAAATGGAAATATTTGGAAATACCGAACCTGGAAAAAAAAATATCCAAAAGAAAAATACACCTAAAGATTCGGGGATTTGGAGAGTGGGCTGCTGGTCCCTCTCTCTGTGTATTCAGCTTACTTTGTCTGGAGTTCCAGCCGGAAAAGAATGACTTCAGGTGCACTCGCAACTTTGCTTTTCTCTCTTCTTCTTTTGTCGCAAATAGCAATCTGAAAAATTTGCATTTTCCGTTTCTTTGTTTTTCTTTCTCTCCAATTGTCATTTGCTCTGTCTGCACTGGTCTCGGCAAACAGAAAACTTTCTAAAAACTTTGGCTACCAGAGTTCGAAATCTGAAGCTACCTTTTCTTTTTCGCTTCTCGAACTTTGTAAACTTGACTTTGTTCTACCTATAAGAAACTAGCACACCTCTAATTTTGTACCGCACAGTCTTCATGATGTCCAAGCTAGACTCAGCGGCTTACAAGTGGTCGATATGGTTTTTCAGGGACAAGATAAAGGAAATGATTGCTTAGGACAGTTAAAGGGCAGTTTATAAATTGTAAGCCTCCGTGGGGTAACGGTTGTGACTACTACCCGTAGTCCAGAGATCCTGAGTTTGAGTCCCGGGTGGAGCTGACTTTTCACACAGAAAATTATGCTCCCTCTGAACACGTGAGGCTACGCATGCGTGGATTGCGTGGTGAGATCCCAGCTAATTTAGAGTAAAATCCCCGCCCTGATTATCTCAAATCAGAAAATTAAAACCAGATAGAATCAATGGACATGAAAGGAGTCTAGACATAGGATCTGGGCGTCCATAATTATAATCCTATCACCACCGTGATCTATCCCTATCTCACTGACACGGAATCCTTATTATCATATTTCGGGGACAAAAAAGGATATGATTGCTTTAGGGACACTTTATAAATATTAAAACATAGTGAGTGGTATAGATATACTTGACCACTTGTAAATAATACATTTTGCATAGCTACTATGATGCCATTGATTCACAAGCTTGGGCACTAGGCAGTACTGGCATGATGCATGTCAGCTTGTAAAGCAGACAAAAGACATGGCTGATGACCATTCTTTTGTCCGCTCTTGTGATGACGTCTTCTTCACACTGAGGACAACTACATGTCGAGTGGATGTATACTGAACATTACGCAAGTACGTGGCGAAAGCATGATTTACGTACTTGCTATGTATTATTGTTCATAATGTTCAATGTACATCCGTGGTTTATATGGACTGCTCATTATAAATACTCGTATTTTAAAAGAATAAATGTGTTTCTTTGTATTATTTTGGACATGAAAGGAGTCTAGACATTGGATCTGGGCGTCCATATAATCCTTTAACCACCGTGATTTAGGTGTCTGTCCCTATCTCACGGACACGTAATTATTATTATTATTTATATTAATTATTAGAAAGAAAAAAAAAACATTTTTTTGGTGGGTAGCGTAGTATTTAGGACTTTTCCGTACCATTCAGTATGCCAATATCTTATTTTTGCCTATAATTCATTTGTTTTCTTTGCGGTATTTATATTACAATTTTAGTGGGTAGCTCAGAATTATAAGGTTTTTTTTACATTTTTGTACCGCATTCGCCCTTTACGTCACCGGTCGATGTTCACATTAGAGCAGCTACTCATTTTTCCTCTCGAGGTATGAATGAACTTTAAAGTACAGAGCAGAAAAATTCCTGGCCCGCTGGGAAACTATTACTTGGTCTACTCATACAGAGTAGACCCCAGTGATCCGCCTAGAGCCATATGAGAAGTTTTCTCAAGAAAAAGTAAGTTGAACAAAACTCATGGCCATTTTTAGAATCAGGAAATCCTGATGACCTGAATCAAGCAAAGAATTTTCCTTCCATTATTCTTAGATCTAATCCCAACAAGGCTATAATAGCATTCTGGTCCAGCTCCAACTTATATATGTCATTTATTTCCTGGAGCTCTCATGTGTCACTTATTTATGCAGACTTTGCTAATATTTCACTTGAATTGCTGACCGTCAGAGCATTGTTCTATAGTATACCATTACATACAGGGTGAACCCAATAGGATGCACCTAAGTTTTTTTCTTCCAACAAGCTGGTTGAACCACATATTTCTATGGGCGAATAAGCCATTATCGAAAAGTTGCAAAGTCTCACTTTGCAGATTTTCAATTGAACTTTCAATGGTGAACTTGGGCAGTTGATATTTAGTTAAGGTTACTTTTAGACAGCTGATTAATTCATTTAAAACTATAGATTAAAAAAAACAATTTGTAGATTAAGAACTCCCAATTCTCTCTGGATATCTCATGTGAAGCACTTCCTCAATAGAAAAAGGCGAAACCATATGCTATGTTGCCGCCATTTTCTATTGAGGCAGTTGTATTTATTTATTTATTTATTTAATAAGTTAACGGGAGATACCCAGTTTTACAATGTGACCCTAGTCTTAATACTAATATTAATATAAAAAGTATGCTATTTCCTATGCATGCTATTTCCTATGCAGAAGGAGTGCTTCAGTTCTCGACCAGAGTTATTATTATTTTATTATTCAACAATTTTGATCAATCTTTATTTACAATTTTTTATATACAGGTACAGCTAAAAGGTATATAATTAATGAAAGGTAAACAAAGTTTGATCAAGGGTGGTAATAATGCCTTTGGCATTATCTTCTTTATCTACTCTCTAAATGTATGTATAAAACATTCTTTCATTAATGAAGTTTTACACAGACATCCACAAGGAATACTCCGATACCTCATGCAACATTTAACAATCTGTAATAAACAAGACAGCTGTACCAAGCAGGACACCCAATGATGCAAGACTTGAGAACCATCCATTAGGCTCTGCGTAACTAATATCAAAGATTGCAATCTGGCATAGACAATTACACATCTGTAACAACATGGCTGTCAAGTAGCAACCATAGGCAATTGACAATCGAATATCTATAACCGTGCATTCGTAGTCAAGTAGTGAAGGCGCTAGTCTGATAATCCAGGTAGCGTAGGGATCGGTTGGTTCGAATTCTTTCCAATGCATGAATTTTTTCTCATTTATTTAGAAGTCACCGTGGCCGAGTGAGTTAGCGCGCTGGGCATTGCACGCACGGTGATCTGGGTTCGATCCCCAGCGGGACAGGATTTTTTCTCCTCTGTTCTTGGATGTTTGGGGCCCACTCATACCTCGTGAGGAAAAATGAGTAGCTGCTTTAACGTGAGCAGCGACCAGGGGCGGAATTATAAGCAAAAATAAGATACTAGGATATTAAAAGATATGGAAAAGTCCTATAATTCTGCGCTACCCACTAAAATTGTGATATAATAACACAAAGAAACATATTGTTATTATTTCTCATTTATTTGAGTTTGTGACCACATGATAATAAGACTCTCAGGGTTAGGTGGTAGAAAATGTTTTGAACATTAACCTCCCCTAGTGGATACCTTCCACTCAAGAGTATTATTATTATTGTAAATAAAGGCTCTGCGTAACTAATATCAAAGACAGCAATCTGGCATAGACAATTAGCCATCTGTAACATGGTTGTCAATTAGCATCCATAGGCAATTGACAATCGAATATCCAACCGACATCGCGAGAACGCCTAATTCTAAGGATCTGTTATGACGACTATTACTCGTCTGAGTCGTCTGATTCTCTCATTATTATCACCAGACAATTAGAATCTATTACATGTACTATTACTCTATTAGAATCTATTACTTATACTATTACCACAGTTACAGTGAAGTGCAGCTCTGATATCTGCAGATGTGCTGCGTTGTGTTAGTCATGGTGTTACGTCATGGGCGAGAGTGTTACCACGATGACAGAACTGTCGAGAATATACCATGATGATGGCAATATCTCAGACCATTGTAAAGACTATAGATACAATATTAGATATTTATTTCTCATTCCAATTGCCTTTTTTTAACTTATTTTAGAACAATATTCTGCAATCCTTTATGGAAGAGAGTAACAATGCAGCATGGGGTATCTCCTTAGTCCAACATTCTTCTAGAGATCATTGAAATTGTATTTCTTAGTTTTTTTTGTAGGTATCTTTATTAAAAACTTGAATAACACTAATTTAACACTAAAATAAATCAAAAAGGTTGACATGAATGAATTCTAAAATAAGTTTGAAATTTTGAAAATATTCGAAGAATTTTGAGAGGAAATTTGTAAAGCTGTAAAGTCTCAGTAGCTGTATCGGTAACGGAATCGCAACCAGGAGGATTATGGTTCGAGTACCAAGCATCGAATATTTTAGTGAGGCGAAAAAGTGAGATTTTTGCGATCAACACACATTTGACAACCTTTTTACAACAACAAAAAGAAGCTACCTCTAGGTTTCATCAGATCAAAACTACTTATGAGACACAATATTTTTCTTCAAAAAAGATCATAAAGACGGCCTGAGAATGCTGAGTGAGATCTTCAAAAAAAGAAGAAAAATGTTTTCTCACATGAATGAAGCTTTTATTTTTAATACTATTACACAATGTATACCATTACACACTGACAGAGTGTATTGAGTCACACGATAAATATAATAAGCTCATGTTTAGATCTTGAATGTTTTTTATGGGATGAAGCACAACTGATGGGCTCAATTTCTCATGTTGAGTAGTCACCTTGGCGTAGCAGTAGCATACTCGTCTTGCATTGTGGGTGACACGGGTTCGAAAATTTCTTCGGCTCTGTACTTTGGCTGTCGGGAACTACCCTAGCCTCGTGAGGACAATTGGGGAAGTTGTAGATTGGGCAACAACCAGTGGCGGGATTAAGAGATTGATATTGGAATATGATGGTTGGTTGGAGATAGCATTGTTAGGAATTTACTAGGATTCTTTAAATTAGCATAAGTTCTCGTATAGTATGGATGCTACACACTGAAAAATGTGATGCTAAAATATGTGTTATAAACACAAATATCTTATTTTCCTTAATTTCTCATGTTCAATGAGTAAAGTAAAAGAGATGCCTCCTCTAAGGTCCAAATTATAAAACAGGATTATAATGCAAGTGGAAACTATCACTTAACTCGGGCTATTCTATACGCTGTGATAGGCTGAAAATCCCACTGGAGGGTCCTCTTAGATTATATTATTACCCATTTTCCCCACCCCCACCCCCACCTTTTATCTTTTGAATGTGGGTATACCACCGTTATTTTTTGTTGACGAAGTTTTTTTGTTAAATGATAAATATGTAAATGGAAACTTGTGAAAAAATCCTGTTTCATAATTTGGCCCTAAGACGCCTCCACTGAAACATAACAGCGATATTTTCGGGTGTGAGCTGTGACCCGCATGCGAAAGATAAACGCTCGATGGACGAAGCGTCTCATGGTTTCTGAACTGAGTCGTCTCGCATTAAGACGACTAAATTGAGTGGAGACGAATTGGAGACGACAGTTTGATGTGCTGCTTTGCATTTTTCAAACTTTTGAACTCTTCCACTTTTCAGCATGGATAATTTTTCTAATTAGACGACGACAGAGTCATGAAAAATTGATTTTTTTAATTACTTCCAATAATTTTTTAATATTAGAAATCGGAAGATTTAAGTTTGTTTAAGTAAAAAAAATGTGTTTTTTTTTTCAAAAGAAAGTGAAAAATAAGGTATAACCACTAGTCGATACGGATTTTTTTTTGGAATCTAGAATGTAGGAAACACGGTATTCTATCATAGTATTAAAACAAATTTGAAGAAAATCGGTTAGGCAGTTTTGGGGATACAAGTGATTTAGTACAACATCTTGAATTTGTCAAGTGTTATACAATGTAAACCTCTCACGAGGAAGTATTGAGTCCATTACACGACGATGAAGACATGAAAAATTGAATTGTTTAATTTTTATCTGACGTGGGAAGACGCTCTGCTCTCTGGTGGTCTGACGGGTTTCAGAGTGAAGAGTCCTGGAGACGTCGCGTGAGGGAGATGTTGAATATGGATGAGATGGAGGAGATACATGGGAAGCAAGAGGGATGAGATATGAAGAGTTGGACGAAACAGAGAAGAAAAAGAGGAAGGGAGATAATGAGAGAGAAAGCCAGAAAAATGAGAGGAAGATGATGAGAGAAGGAGAGAAAAAGATATTGAGAGAGAGAGAGAGAGGGAAAAAAGAGAGGAATATAATGAGAGAGAGAAAAGAGGAAGTGAAGAAGAAGGAAGAGAAAAATGAGGATAGTGAAGAGATAAAGGAGGAAGAGTTGGGAAAAAGATAAAAATAAACATGAAGACTTTATTTCGAGAAAAGATGTAGAAAGGGAGGGAGGGAGAGGGAGAGAGAGAGAGAGAGAGAAGGGAGAACTGTCTGAGATGAGGGAAAATAATTGTAGTGAAAAAAGTCGGAAATATGTTGAAGATAGCATAATGGAGAGGAGGGGGGGGGGGGGAGGATGAGGAGGAGAAAAAAGTGAAGGAAGATAAGGAAGAGAGGAGAGAATTAAGGAGAAGAGAAGGAAAGAAAGGAAGAGAGGAGGGAATTAGGGAAAGAAAGAGAGGAGAGAAGGAAAGAAGGGAGCAGAGGAGAGAAGGAAGGAAAGGAAGAGAGGAGAGATTGAAGGAAAGGAAGAGAGTAGAGAAGGAAGGAAAGGAAGAGAGGAGAGAAGGAAAGAAAGGAAGAGAGTAGAGAAGGATGAAAAGGAAGAGAGGAGAGAAGGAAAGAAAGGAAGAGAGTAGAGAAGGATGAAAAGGAAGAGAGAAGAGAAGGAAGGAAAGGAAGAGAGGAGAGAAGGATGAAAAGGAAGAGAGGAGAGAAGGAAGGAAAGGAAGAGAGGAGAGAAGGAAGAAAAGGAAGAGAGGAGAGAAGGAAAGAAAGGAAGAGAGGGGAGAAGAGAGTATGAAAAATATACGAGCATTAGAGAAAGAAACGGAGTTTTGGGGCAGGAAGGTTAGACATAGGGGAGAGAATTAATATCCTTAACAAAGGAAAACGATGAGAAAGATATACATAGATTACATAGTACAGGGTTAGCAAATAGCCTCAGGTCTAACTGTATGGAGTGCCAATGTTACTGGGCTATAACGAAATCGTGAAAACCTGTACGGGTTTGTAAGATCTCTACGTAATCCCGTAACTCGCATTATAAGGGGACATTAATATGCAAATAAGATCCTCTTTGATATACATTCTTACAGTATTCAGGATTCTGGCAACTCTTTTACTGAGAATGAAAGATTCAATATTTTCGTATGGCAAGCCGAAGGTACGGAAATGACTTCTAGGAGTTGAAGCGTTATTAAAAAAAAAAACCAAGAAAGCCAACAAACAGTAGCTTTAACTACAAAGCAAACGCCAGGAATTTATTTTGAACGTAAGTTCACAATATCTACGATACGGTGTGTGCATGTGTGTGGTGTGTGTGTGAGAGAGAGAGTGAGAGTGAGAGTGAGAGAGAGAGAGAGAGAGAGAGAGAGAGAGAGAGAGAGAGAGAGAAAGAGAGAAAGTGTGTTTGTGTGGGTGTTAACTTCGTCAGAATATCGAGCAGGACCCCAAGGGACCAGAAGAGTGTACAGGACACATCCCAGAGGAGTGTGGAAAGTCTGAGAACCTTCACAAATCTGAACACAATATTAACTTTTCTGAGGACAGAGTGAAGGAAACGAGAGGCAAGGTATTCTGACCGAAAAATAGTTGATGCCGTTGCCTTGTACTTTGTTACAGCTGATGTAAACTGTACAAGGCATGGCCGTACATTGAGTTCAATCTCAGCCAGTGAACCTCGATACCTCCGCAGTATGAATTTATGATCTGAACTATTCCGGGATTTGTGTCATTTGTGTGTGCAATTCTAACTTACAGCTGTAAACAGCCCCTAGCATTATAATAAAAGTAAGTACATAAAAGGTGCGAATTAATTTAAAACTAAGTAGTTCTCCAAAAATTTCAACTGATAAATTTGTAATTTTGCAAACACTAAAATAAAAATTGGTAGAAGGTACAAATATCATTGCACGTATCATGGGACAACGGTTCCTGCAAATATTAGCTGTATAGGTATCTGTTTCACCTCAATTATATTCAGTCATTTAGGATACATACATACTTACATATCATTTTCAAACGCCATTCCTTAACGCCAACCTTGAATGTACTGTATACGAATCAAACACCTAGCCCAAGGTGTGAAGAACGCCCTATACAAAATTTACATTTCAAAGTCGAAGATAAAATATAAAATTTACACACCCCAACTCATGTGTACCATTATGTTTTCTAACTGTAGATACAGAAATGAAAATTTGCACATGATGAAAATTCGCAAACTTCCTCTCTGAGTGCCGAGTATGTGTGCAGTGAGGAGTTAAATTTCCCAATGCATCGAGACGCATAGAATTGAAAATGTTGCATTATTGCATCAGTTTTCAGCGAATTTATCGGGAAAATTACTGAGATTCACTCGAGTTCCTACCCACCTACTTCTGACAAGTTTGAAATGAAAAGCTGATTATAGGTATTTGTAACTTGAATACATTATTTTGTTAAGCAACATTCGAGGAACATATGTATGTGTTACATATTCACTGAATAAAATAAGTATTCTATACATATAGGTACTTGCATCAGTTGTACAATACAGGTGTGACTTTTTCTGGTTAGAGACAGTACATCATTATATTATTACATGGAAGTAAGTTGTTTGTGTAACAACTTACATTTAAGTTGAAATGTAAGATTTTTTTTTCTACTTAAAAAATAAAATATGAATTACTACTTATTCTTCTAAAAAATAAAAACGCTTGCATACGAGTCTGCAACCATTGGGACATTTTCATCTTTACTATTCAAGTTTCGTTACATAATTTCGTTACATAATTTCGTCACATAATTTCGTTACATAATTTCGTCACATAATTTCGTTACATAATTTTGGTTATGTGCCAGAGCAAAGACATGAAAATGTCAATTTAATATTTCGTTACATAATTTCGTTACATAATTTCGTTACATAATTTCGTCACATAATTTCGTTACATAATTTCGTTACATAATTTCGTTACTTAATTTCGTTACATAATTTTGGTTATGTGCCAGAGCAAAGACATGAAAATGTCAAAATTCAAACCTTAAAATATGCAATTGCATATTTTGGCGGTTTTTTTGGAGTTTGCCTATTTGAGCAAAATCCTGTATATTTCAACAATATTGGCCAAAATTTGCATATTTCGAGCTTTATTAGGGGGGGGGGGGAAATTCGGTAAGTAGGTATCTACACTATCTACCCTACTCAGAGCTACCGAAGTCCATTCAAATCTTAGGACGTAAATTGTAAAATCCCATTTTGTGAGTGTACCTACTTACCTTCATTGTGAAGTCATGTGGGTACCTACTGAGTACTGACAAGCAGCTAGCCTACTAAAACAAGATCAAACGTGTCGTAACGCGTCTGCAATACTCTCATCTGCACTCCACGTATCAGCAATGTAGGACAGGCAGAGAGAAGGGTAGGTACCTACATGTATTGTATTTCTTTCTCTGTTCTCTTTCCTCTCTATTAGTTTTCGGCTGTTTTCTACTTGCAGTGAATTACTGAATTTATTGTGTTTGTAAACGATTAACTTTTCTACTGATTTTTACTCTAGAAATGTGTATGCATTTCTCTGGTTAAAGAAGTTACATAAAGCATGTAAAGTTAGTATCTACCTAAGTCAAAAATTTGCATTTTTGACTCAGGTAGATACTAACTTTACAATGCCAGTTGACAAAAGTAAAATTAAGTCCTGGCTCAGTGAGTTTATGGGTTTACATTTTTGTTTAATTTTTGCATATATTGGGCTTTTTGTTTACATTTTTGCATATATTGGGCTTTTCGCTTGCATATGCAATTGCATATTTTCGCCTTTTTTTGCTGCATAAAATCCGGGCTCTAGTCATCACTCATCATATTGGTGTTGATGTCACAAAAAATAAGAGAGTTATACAAATATACAGTCCAATCTGGATATAAGAGAACTGGATATAAGAGAAACCTAGAAAGAAAACAGTATTCAGGTCTAATTTACCACTCTAGAAGGTAATAACTTCTCGTATGTATTAGAAACCTGGATGAGACAAAAATTCCATCCAGTCCCTTATATCCAGGTTCTACAGTATTATCACAAACATTAAAAGCAGCCTACTCAAAATTTGGGACTTGAACCCTCGACCTCCAGACCACGAGTTTTCTGCCTCGGAGACAACTCTCTCACAGCACTCCCCTTGCTCATCCGGTGCAATCACTAGGCCACAACCCGCGCTCAGCCAAGACAATGGACCAGGCGGTGCCCCACGCACGCCACACCTAGACACCTAGGCACAACACCACTCAACACCACACGGCGATCATAGACCTGCTGTATCATAATGACAGTAATTAATGCACTCTCACTAATGGATAGAGAATAATGGAACATCACTTTAATAAAAATATAATATATCACATTATTTGTGTTCATCACTTTCTTGATCGAACTACCCAAACTCACTTTACTAACCCGGGACTTGATCTATCGACCTCCAGGTTACAAGTCTACCAACTTATGCATCAAGCTAAATACCAATGCAAATGCACTTACAATAAAATCTAAAGTTTTTCTTAACATTTCATTGATTTTTTTTTTTTTTTTTTTTTTTTTTTAATATTTAAATTCTATGGGCTGGCTGTCTATCCTCCTTTGGGACGGATCTATCACCTGAACAGTTTCAAGGTCCTTATACATAGTTATAAGGTCCTACCTACATCATAACGGTTGGGTGGAACAGATTTCCATAGGAAATAACCCCACCCTTTAGTTAGGACATCTGTATATATTTTATCTACTAATGAAGTTTCAAGTTAATCTTTTTTTCTTGTTTACCTATATTGTTCTCAATTTTGTGTTTTAATTTTTATCATTACTAGTTTGTACATTATGTCAATAAAGAATTCAATAACAATAGAAATAACAACATTATTCAAATGCTAATGCAAAACGTATAAGTAGGACTCTGTACCAAGTGTTAAAAAGCCGCATTAGTATCGCACATTGTTCAAATAAAGCACTATCATTATTTTCACCTGTAGCCTGATATGTAAATTTAGATTTTAATGAGCTCTTTTCCAAAACTCTCATTAGGGTGTATATTTAGCCCGGAAGAGAAATTCAGAATTTATTGTTGCATGGGTTTGTTAGAGTGTGGGCTATTTTTATTTACAGACGGGCACTGTTAGAGGAACGCAAACTGTTTTTCGCTATTCGCTAAATATATACGAGTACTCGTACAGATGTCCTATCTAAAGGGCGGGATTATTGCCTATGGCAACCTCTTCCACCCAACCCTCTTCCAGAAGTACTTATGTACTCTAAGCTGTAAACAAACACAGCTTAAATGCAAACACACAAGGACGACACTTGACCAAATGGTTTTTCGAATAGACAAAGACCCAAGATAAACTTACCTCAGAGTTCATTGCTCGAAATTAGTGAAGGTTGAGTGACGTCATGATATAGTCTGGAATCAAACAAAAAAGTTCTAATAATTAGTAAATGAGATGAGTGGAAAACTGCATGAATTAATTGTTCTTTGTTTCAGTTCATGAGTTTTTAATTTTTTATGACTTATATGTATGTGTGATAGAAAAAAAAAAAAAAAAAAAAATTATGAAGTTTTTCTAGTTACCGTATGTTTATAGATATAGAATAATATTTATAGATACTCGAAAGATAAAGGTGACAATTGTAAGAGATAACTCTAGGCTAAATACATAATCATAGTACATAGGTATTTAATAAATTTTAAAATCAAAATCTACTCAACAATTTGAATGTAACAATTATTTATGTCCACTTCATGACCTAACAAACAAAACATCAGTTTCCCTCTTGTGGATTTCAGGTGACTTTAAATGAACAAACACAGCCTACATGAAAACCTCCATCTCCAGACCTACATACTTCCGCCATAGAATAAATAAATTAAAATCTCAAGAGCTCTTCCTCTGACTTCATCACTTTCTTTTCAACCTTTTCTTTCTTCTTATAATTTGTTGACAGCCGTCGTACTCACTTCAACTAAGAAGTGTCAATAGAAAAGTTTTTCTTTGACAAGTGTCAACAGACAGGTTGAGAAACGCTGCTCCTGAAACTCAAAGACCCCGGGCGAATACCCCCTTTCCTGATTCAGGATCTAAGACGCAAAGGGTAATCTCTTCTGCCCCTTAAAGAAACAAGATGCAAAAGTCTTCTTCCTGCCTTACCGCCTTCAACTACTGAGTTAATTCCTTAATTCCTCCTTCGGCCAAAAAGCAAAGTAGTATTAGAAGAAAAAAAAACAGATGAGTGTTTTACAGCTGATTTTATTTCGTAGCTTTCATGGCTACAGGAGCTTGTAGACTGTAGACACTTGTGATCTCTGTTGTAACTTTCCCATTTATAGCTGTTGGGTCAACACGACCTTTCAAACAACTGTAATCAAATATTGAATACAAATACTTTTTGTATTGCTCATGGAGCTAAAGTCTCTTTCTGTCCCCTCTTCAAGATCAAATCAGCAAAGGCAGCCCTTCCCTCCTGCAACCAAAAAGAAAAAGCCTCCGACCCGCTTCCCTTCTACCCATCCTTCACCATCTAGCAAGAAGGTAATGATGGGAAGTAAACGATGGAAGAGAAAACAGCTCTCGACTCAATTAATATGTAAATGTGTACCTTCAGGAGGAGTGGGGGAGTTATCATCTCATAGACAGAGGAACTCTTGTATACAAGTCAGAACATGTAACGATAATATACCCATGTTCGTACTGGAATATTTGGGAAAATTCATAGCAAGATGTGTACGTACATACAGAATACAGGGCAGCACTTTTGGATGATCAAAGAGTCAAAGATCGACAATCCACCATACCTGAGAAAGAGTGTTTTTGTTATTCGGTCGATTGTAGTATTCTTCAATCAAATGCTTCCGACAGGCAAAGGAAACTTTTTTGTAAATACTTTAATCGTTCTTATGGTTAAACATTTCCGAGACATTTTTTTTATTTATGATAAACTATAAAAAATATCATACACTGTTCCGGAACTACTCATAGAAATATGAAACACAACATACTCTTATTATGGACAACCCAACTTCCATGTACAGAAATTTGACAGTAAAATATAAATTCAAGAGCAGTTGTATAGAGTGTCCACAATTTGACCCCATTTATAACACACGAGGTGCACCTACAGCAGGTAATTAGAGTTGGGTAGTATGGGTAGTATTAAGAAGACCTTTCTTCTTAAGCAACCCACATAGCCACTTCCTTCTACATAGAACAATTGCTACCTCATGGAAGGAACTTTCCTTCGATTACAACAAAGATCCTGATGATGCTTGCGATAAGTTTCCAAACTCTGTAAACACTTGTTAACAGTTTCCGCAAATTGATCTCAGCTAAAACACCCCGTGTACATGTACAACAGATAGCTAATATGTAAATTACCCCTTACTACTGGGTAACCCACACAGTAGAATCTTGCTCACTAAAAAATCCGGTAATTCAAAAATCCCGTTAACTCGAAAGACTTTTTTGGCCATCGTCGAATATTGCTCATTATTTCAAACTCGATAACTCGAAACTCTTGATTACTTAAAATGAGCCTCTGTCCCTTTAATTTCAAGACTTTGCTCTTGATAAGTTCTTGGCCTCCGAGAAGTTCAAAACAAACTTGTTTACGATTTTCACAAATTGACCTCAACTATCAAATAAAACACCCAGAAACCAACAGGTTGCTAGAGAGAAACCAACAGGTTGCTAGAGATACATAAATACCTACTATGTAAAATGACCGTATCATTGTGCAACCCACATCTCAAATTATCTAGGAAGGCACTTTCCTTTGATCAAGTTCCATGAGGAAACGGCTTCCCACCTAAATCCACAAAATTAATCTTGTTCTAATCTTCATCATGCAGCGTACACCGGATTATCATGGAGATGTGAAATGGCCTTTATAACCTTTATTACTCAGCTAACAACTTCACACAGTTCCCAGCCATTTTCCTTCGCTCTGTACACCTCCCTTCTCTCTCAGTCCGTCTATCTACGATTCCCTAACCCAACATATGTGCCTATTATCTCTCCCAATTCTTCATAATAATATATTCTCTAGTCTCTACCACGTCTCTTTCCCCAATCCTTCATACTCTTCCTCCCCACACATAGTTGCCTAGGCTCCCTCTCTACCGCGATTCCCCCCTAATTCTTCATATCCCCCGTAACACATTTAAATAAGTTCCTCGTAAATAGCTCCCCGTATAAGAAGCGTCATTACTCCACTGCCGCATGCCCCATTATTTTCTTGTGGCATATGTTACGTCAGTTAGGTGTGTGGGGCAAATTGGAACACTAGGCGGGATGGGAAGAAGCTATGTGGGGTAGGAGGGAATGAGAGGGGGTAAGTGGGGACGAGAAAGGATATGGCTGAAAATGTGTTACGGTGACTTCACAGGGAGATGGTTTATGAATGGGATAAAAAACGTTTCTTCTCTCCATTAGTGTGACCTTTTTGGTTTTGCTGTGGATATTATTCTATTCAATTTAGCCACAATTTAGAAGAATTGAGAAATACGACCCAATAGTTAGAATACACTAGATTTCTCATACATTTAGCGCATTTTTGCGAGTACATTTTAGATTTAGGAAAAATAATTTTCAAGGACTAAAACTTTGTATTGAAGTTAAAGTATTCACTCCTGGTTATTTAATACTGCCAGAATTGAAACAATCACTCTACATTTTGCCAAGTTCCAGAGAATATGCATTCATATACTGTTATCTATATTTCTTTATTGTAAAGTTTATGAATCACTTTTCGATTAACAAATTCTAGTTTCCCAAAGCTTAAAAGTTTCCAAGAATTTCCTCAAAAAGTTTTTCCACAAAAAGCACTTTTCAAATGATTCGCCATTCAAACAGGTACATACATAATACCTATGTAGTGGAAATGACCCATTGAAAAGAAGAACATACAGAAACACTGGGAAGGGAATATAGGTGATCATTTATGCATACTGGCATACAGAAAGGGGTACCTATATCCTACAAATGACCAGTACAACATTTTGGTAAGAGAAAATAATAGAAAATACATCCATAGAAAAATGAACATGGTTGGGTGGAAGAGCCTCACTCCAGTGAGAATCCTGTCATAAAAAAAAGAAAGTCTATAAAAAAACATAATTGTCATACTAATAAATACAGAAAGCTATCCTCTCTGACGTAGGTAAATGTATAGAAAATTTATACATAGATTATTATTATTACAGTAATCATAATTATGTTTCATGCAGGGTCTGCCAAAAATGGAACCACTCAAAATATCTAGCGAACGGATTTAAATATTGAAAAATGGTAAAACACGTGTAGTCGTGTACCATTATATCCAGGGGAAATATTTTCTATTTCTGTTGTTTTTTTTTTATCATTACCAGGGGCGTTAATTTTGGAATCTTCAATGGAGCTACCCTGTTAATAGTACATTTTTGGAAAGTAGTTTCGTTCTCTAGATATTTTGAGTGCCTTCTTTTTTTATGGCGGACCCTGTATAACTTTCATTCATAGATTATTATAGTTGACTTTTATTCGCAATACGGATTATAGAGTTAATTCCCAATTGGAAAGCAATATTGAGACACTGCCGAGTTCTGAAGATAATCGAATAGAGCCTGCTAATCCCTCTTCTGCTACTTTTCCTGCTATTGCTGCTGTTCCTGCTATTGCTGCTACTACTACTGTTTCTGTTACTTCTGCTATTGCTGCTGTTCCTAATACTAATGCTGTTACTGCTATTACTGATTTTGCTGCTCTTCTGCTACCAATCTGTCCTGCTACTACTCTGCTATTGCTGCTGTTCCTACTACTAATGCTGTTACTGCTATTGCGGCTGTTCCTCCTACTACTGCTCTGCTGCTATTGCTATCTCTCCAAGGATCTTTCATCCCTGGCCAAGCTACTGGGGTTGGTTTAAAGTAGAATTGTATCTTCATTGAGTAAAGAAAAAATATATTTTTTCATCCTTTGGAACTCTAAACTGAAATTTACCTCAAATACAATCTGCTTTAAGATATATTGCATTACTTGTATTTGCAAGCACTTGCAGACATACAGAGCAGACATACTGTTTGCTCTTCCACACAGAAATTAGAGTTCTATTAGATATCTTCTTCTTCTTTTACTTTCCTCTTCACAAACCTAATTAAAGTCGGCATTTGTCCCATATGTTATTTACCATTTGGTGTTTAGGTACCTTAGTACTTTTTCCTTCCACATCCTTCTATTAAGCGCGTCCTTATTTCCCCAGTTTTTCTCTCTCAGGTCCTCCTAACCTTTGTCTCTCCATCTCATCTTTGGTCTTTTTCTCTTTTTCCCTCCCATTTCAAATCTATGGATATGTGAGTAAGATACCGTACTTACTGTTCCTATAATTGTTCCTTTTTTCCTATTTCAACACCAACTGTTCCTTCTCCACCTCATCTATGTCTCCTACTAATCTTCCGTCTATCCAATTTTGTTATTTAACTTCACTTTCTTAGCAATCCCTGTCTCATCAATTCTTTTTTTTGTCCAGTCACTCTGTTCAATTTGCACGAGACCTTGACTTCTTTCTTCCTCTGCTTTATCTTTCTCCACATCTATCTTTCATTTTCTTTCTCTTTCTGTTATTTGCTCTACTTCTCCTTCATTTCCTTGACTTAGTATTTTATCACATTTCTTACTCCCTCTTCTCCTCAGCATTCTCATTCACTTCCTTGACCTCTCTTAGTACTACATCTATTTCTTACTTCCTCTTCTCCTCAGCCTTCTCATTCTCTTCCTTGACCTTCTCATAGTACTTCATCACATTTCTTACTCTCTCTTCTCCTCAACTTTCTCATTCTCTTCCTTGACCTTCTCTTAGTACTACTCACATTTCTTACTCCCTCTTCTCCTCAGCTTTCTCATTCTCTTCCTTGACCTTCTCATAGTACTTCATCACATTTCTTACGTCCTCTTCTTCTCAGCTTTCTCATTCTTTTCTTTGGCCTTCTCTTAGTACTTCATCACATTTCTTACTCCCTCTTCTTGTCCTTCTCTTTACCCCTTCCAGGATGTGAGACGCTGAAAATCTGGAGCATGTTATTCTCATAAAATTCTTTCAGTTTTACATTAAAATACATAAAATGACAGGCAACTCTCTAGAGAGAGAGAAAATGAGGAGGCTGAGGGAGAGAAACTCAATTGCACTATTAACTTGTTTTTCTTCCATTTTTGTATCTCTCTCTATCTCTCTCTCTCTCTCACTCTCTCTCTCTCACTTTCTCTCCCTGCCTCTCTCACTCTCTATCTTGAGAGGATTTTCTCAAGTCCTAGCTCGTACACAATGAAAATTACCACACATTTCTAGAATATTTAATGCATAATTATTATGATTGGTATGGTAAACAAACCTAAAATCTTTAGATACTGATTGAGCGACTCTGCAATACATCCCATTATAGTCCGGTGTATGTGTGTGCAGCACCCCCAAAATATTTTCTCACCGGCCGCGCCTGGTATCAGGTGCCGCACAGGTTCCGTTACCCATCTAGTAAGCAGTCTCCTCATTAGGAACCCGATGAACTCAGCGCGGGGACCCGGGGTTTCCGGTTCAACTCCAGTCATTGTCAATGCTGGCTCCTCGGACACCTTGCTACCTGATTTTCATCGCTAATTAATCTAAGAGCAAACTTATACTCTAACAGAGTGAACGAAAAATCCCGGAACGGATTTTTATCTTTTTAACGGCTTAAGATAGTGACTTAAATTTTTGCATGAAGTTCTAACGCAAGATTATCTATGTTTTGAGGCATAAAAATTCCTCAGGATGTCTCTAAAGTAGTGAAATATGCACCAACTTTTGATTTGAAAATGGAATCCCTTATTTTCATTTGATAATCGAATTCTACATTAAATTAGTGACTTCAATTTTTGCATGAAGTTCTAACGCAAGATTATCTATGTTTTGAGGCATAAAAATTCCTCAGGATGTCTCTAAAGTAGTGAAACAGGCACCAACTTTTGATTTTTAAATAGAGCCCCATATTTTTAATAATTGGATATTCGAAATCTACGTTAAATTCTACACACAATTGACCCCACACTCGATATTTTGATCAAACAGAAATTTAATCAACCCCGCGGAATCAATCGTGTGTAGAATTTAATGTAGAATTCGAATATCAAATAAAAATAAGGGATTCCATTTTAAAATCAAAAGTTGGTGCATATTTCACTACTTTAGAGACATCCTGAGGAATTTTTATGCCTCAAAACATAGATAATCTTGCGTTAGAACTTCATTCAAACTTTCAAGTCGCTATCTTAAGCCGTTAAAAATATAAAAATCCGTTCCGAGACTTATCGTTCACTCTGTATTATACAATTTTAATAAAATTGACGAAAGTAGTCCCCGTAGCCGAGTGAGTTAGCGTACTAGGCATTTCACCCATGGTGTCATGGTTTCAATTCCAGGCCTGATATTTCATTTAATTGGCCCGGATTATTTAAGAAAAAATTAAACAAACACAAAGGTATAATCTCAAATGAAACATATCATAAGGTAGGTAAGTATCACAACGGTCAATACAGCCAGTCCTCATCCAGCTGGCCCAACCCTTCTGGACCATCATGAATCGCTAGCTCTCCTATTAGACCTACTTGACGCACCGGTGATAAATCAAACGTTTATACCAATCAACCGGTTTTTGGTTTCAGGCACTCCACATTTTAATATTCCAGATGCCGGTGTTTGAGCTGATCAAAAGATTTTGATTGCTACTGAGAACCTCTTTGGTACTGGAAGGTACAAAATCACCCCTTGTATTGGGACATATTTCGTATCCATGAAACAGGAGCTACTCTAGATGCTTGTAGCTTGCCCATCCCGTAGTATGCCTCCCATCTGATGGGCGAGAAGTGACACAGTACTTACCACCAAGGTTTTGGGTCAACACGAGCACACTAGAAGGTATTCCTTACAAACAACTGTAAATTCTCATTGTGAATAAGAATCCTAATATTGTAGATAAAAATATTTTTCACCTTTTTGAGATGGCATAGTTCGGCCATTGTTGAAGAAGTCTTATCTGCTGAATCACGGCGAAAAATCTGCTAAATTTTTAGTCAAAATCCTTCTGGAACCACAACTTTCTGATTCTAACTCTACACTCTACAGCGCTATTCGCTTGATAATGCAACGTTTGCATTTATCTTCAGAATGGCACATCCAGGATGCACTTGCATTCTTCACTTCTTGTCGAGTCATTACATAGCATAATAATAGAGACTGCTAAGTGCATACAAATTTGACGCACTGATAAAAAAAAGTTCGTCAAAAACTTTCTAGTATAAACTACTGATGATGAGCTAGCAATAATTGAAGGGCGGGAGACAAAAACCTGAAGATAGAAATGACAAGGAAGTTGTATGACTTGTAAAAGTTCCGTGACATCTATAACCCTCCTCTTTTTCTTATTAATCTATTAATAGCTTTTCTTTCCTTTACTTTTTTTATTTCCTATCCATTTATGTTGAGTTTTTTTTTAAAGTTATCATATTTAGCAACGTATGACCGACCTCAGAAGCTTGATAAATTCGGCGGTGGACTTGTACCCTTAAGGGCGCTATGTCAAATCCCAAGTTCAGCAAAGATTTAGTAAAGTGAATTTTAGTAGTTGTGTTATCACGAAAGTGATTAACACCAATAATGATAACTTAATAAGCAACACAAATATGATAACTTGGAAACCATGCTTGAGACACTCTTAAGATCATTCTGTTCGTAAATAAAGATCAAGTCCTCTTTATGTCCAGAAGAGGTCAACTCGGTTCTGTTCTGAATTTCAGCAAAATCAGATCACTCGAGTGTCACACTTAGGACATTCTTGAGTGAGTAAAAGTCACAAGGCCTTGGCAATAAGAATCTAGCTCGTCCTTGTGAGGGGAAGCTATATCTAGCAGAATCTAGCCTCATACCATACGTGCAGGCTGTTGCATTGGAGTTGGCGATCAGTGGCGAAACTCAACACAATGGCATGCACAAATAAGTAGTGAGTTTAAAGCCAGCGCAGCGTCGATAGCGCGTTGAATGCACCGGTTCTCGTTGAATCACCGAAGTTAAGCAACGTCCAGCAAGGTTAATTCCGGTGAGGTCAAAATGGGTAGCAGGTTTGTGAGTTTCCTGCGAATGGAGGGTAAAACCCCCGTCGTGAAAGTCAATATAACCCAAATTAAATAAATAAATATGTTGCAATTTTTATAGTACTATCACAATTTTAGTGGGTAGCGCAGAATTATAGGACTTTTCTGTTTTTACACTTTTCTACCTCATTGGCACTCAATTCTGCCAATTGTATTAGCTGCTCACATTAAAACAGCTATATATTTATCCTTCGGTGGCGCCAAATTCATGCCCGCCGAAACGATGTACGGGTGCAGCCCAACACTTGACTATTACTGTTCCACCCAACCATTACCCACACTCCGCCACTGTTGGCCGGATAGTTCCTCACCTGTAGGGTAGGGCCGGCTCACGGCTAGAATGTTAATCGCCACTGATGCACAAGCTCGATGTTGAGTGTGCGATGAGTTCCACTGAAAGTCGAAATACTGATGTCAGAAATGAAAAGAGTTTGGTACTCTGCCAGCCAGGTGTCTTCACTCTTCAGTGAAATCGACAAATGATCGACAGTGAAACGGAATTCGCATGGGATGTCAATAATTCACTGGAATACTTCGACCATAAATAAGGTATTAACTATAGGCATTAAGTGGGTCTTTCAATGGACTAAAATACGAAATACCTGAACCAATACGAATTTGCTCGCCTACATTCAAAGTATTTTTTGAAACAACCTAGGATTTCAAAATTTACAATCCTAAAATTCCAAGTTATCCAGAATACTTGTAAATACTCTGTTCAAAGATCTCAAAATTGACTTCCAAATTCCTAAGTATATGTTTATTTATTTGCTAAATAAATACATAGATAGGAGCATACTTGGTTGGAATGAATAATATGTGTAGGTATATAAGTAGGATATTATATTGTAATTATCCGCAAATGATCGCATGGGCAAAAGATGGAATTCAGAATCAAATTGAGGTCATCTCGAAATACCTAGCTACAATAATAGCTATGATCAAACACAAATTCCTACCAAGACTTTCCAGCATGTGTCTAAAGCTAATAATTTTATTAATAAGGTTGCTATGTAGAAAAGGTAAATTTTGACTTATTCCTAAGTTTTTTCATTTAATTCAAGCCAGTAAGTGAATGAATGGTACAGACCTCATTCATTCATACTTTCATAGCTACTGTGTCCTATGGTAAATGACGTAGTCTCCGAGTCTCCACTCATAGCTTCTGTATTCTGTGTTCCACTTCTTGCGGTGAAAACTTTGAGAAGTCAGACAGCCAGTAGCTTCTAGCATGTGTGACATACATAGACAATACATATAGACGCATATACTTTTGATGAAATTATACAGTAGATTCCCGCTGACTCGAAATTCAAGGGATAGAAGCGTCATTTCGAATAAGGATCAAAGGTCGACAAGGACCGCAGAACTTTTTCGGGAATTTTCGAGCTATCGGAATTTTGAGTTAGTGAAATTCTACTGTAGTTCTTACTCCATAGTTTCTCAGCTAGAGTTCGAACCCCGGAGGGACAGATTCTGCAAGTGAAATAGAGTTATTGCCTGAGATTGCCCTACATTTATTTTTCCTAACTCTTACTCTGCAGTCTCTACAGTCTACACAACAAGGTATTGTGCCGTACATCTTTTCGAGCCTGAATTCGGTGCGACCGGATTTTTCCAACGTATTCTTTTACCTCCCAAATATAAACACGGGTGGCTTTCATTTACGACCCAACCGAGGCAGGGCGAGGTTATTGAGGTCTTGGGTAGCTGGTGCGATTCCCAGCGACATGTGGGTAAAACCTCCGTCTTAAATAACTCAAAGTAGGACTTTAAAATCGAAAAGAAAATCATTGGACATGATGGCAGGAGCCTGCACCTTGCACACGGAGTCCATATAATCCTGCCACCACCGGGAGATACGTAACACTTACCAGACTGTGCCTATCTCACGGACACGGAATCATTATTATAGTCTCAGGTATGTACAATGTATTTATGTATGTATAATGTATTTATGTATCTAGGTACTCCAATCCTATGTATGTCAAGCCTCCAGAGGCCACATGCCTGTTTCATAGTTTTCTATTCTCTCAGCTCTATGGTTCAAAATTCTCTCTATGCCTCGGCTTTGTCTCCAAGCCATTCTCTCATATTCTAAAATAATAATATTCCCGAGACTCAGAAACCACAATTCCATCCGGACTTCAGCAAATTCTATGGAAATACAACTTCTTTATATACGTAAAGATACAGGGTGATCCAAACAAGGATGTTGCTGACTTTGAGAGGTGTATACAGAGTGTTCCAGAGATCCACCGGCCAACAAAATGAGATAGAAGAAATCATGTCGCTTTTATTCTACGATGAAGTGCCCAGAAAAGCAGTGGGTCTCAGACCAAAAACTCTACTGTTTCATCTTTAGTCGTTAAAATCTAGAAGTATTGTCCATAATTCTGGGAAATTATTCTCACTGTTTCATTAGATCAGTGTCCTTCTTGAAAGGCTTCGAGGATGGATTAAATAAACTCCCTCAAAGCTACGGGAGCTTAAAATGGTTGGATGGAAGAGCTCATAATTGAGAATCGTGCCACGTTATAAAATCAACAACAAAATGATCACAATAATAAATTGCAGATGACAGTAATATACTGTTGGTGGAAAATGTGTCAAAATGCAACTTATCTCCGCTACAATTTCACGTACATGGTGATCATTTTTTGGACGAATGTTGAGGCTGACTGTTCATATCAAATCAGTTTGGAGCATGACCACCCTGTATATTTTGCAGAGAAAAGATCACTCGTTTTCATTCCGAATGAAGAGAGAAAGATGTCTGTTATGGTAGCAACTCATGAGGATAAAATAGGATGTATGGCCGACTGAACCAGTTGTGAAAGAGAGAGAGAGGGGAGCATATTGAGTGACGTCACATGCAGGAAATTCCGCGGAAAGAAATGGCAGAGAGATTCTGCTGGGGAATATGAGTGAGTGAGTCACTCATATTTAGCTGATGAGTATGGTGGCCGTTCATATATTATGAACCTCGTGAATCAATACATAGATAGAAGAGGCAGATCATGGAGAAAGAAGTAATGGAGAACTGGTGATGCCTCAATTTGTTATTGTTGTGATTTCCTCTGTGTTAAAATAACAAAAAAGACCGATTTTAGGGACACGTTCTGGGCATTACCAGTTCTCCATTTCTTATTCTTCTATATCTGGGACAGTCTGAATGAAATTGTGCTTATAGTACTATCATAACTTTAACCAGCACACAGGAAACACAGTTCCAACTCCGTCCATTCACGTTTGACACCACATTCCTTCGCACATTCCTACACTAACAGGCCTCAGATCTAGGCAGTCTACCTGGAGAGAAAGAAACTCGATGGACAAATTTACATAAATGTTGTTATCGAGTGAGGAGATCGCAAGAAGAATTCCATACATGAGCCTCATCGCCTTACCAGTCTCAGTTACAAAACTGGCCTCAGGGATCAGGGAATAGTAGTGTTACAGAGACATGCCACCAGATGTCAATAGGACAAAGGTTAGCCTTGCATACCACAACACACACATATACACACACACATACACACTGCACCCATACACACACATACACACACACGGACACACTGCACACACACACATACCATACTGAAACATATGTATGTGGCCTCGAGAAATCTGAGAGAAACAGAAAAATAATTCCAATAGGATTGTTTTAAGTGTATCAACACTTTGTAGTTATTATAATTTCTTCAATTGCAAATACTCATTTAGAGATTAAAAAATAATCAATCCATTATAATAAAAGTGGAAGGTAACCACCAGGAGAGGTTAACCCTCAGAGTCTTATTGAAATGTGGCTATATACTCAAATAAATGAGAAAAAAATCATGCATTGGATGATTTGAACCAATGAATCCATACGCTACCTGAATTAGCAGACTAGCACCTTAACAATTTCACTACCAATCCAATACGTGAACTTATCCTAGCCAACCACTATTAGCTCCTTTTAAAGACTTGAGAGATCCTCTGAAAAAAAAAACAAAGTTTGATGCTGTCGTGAGGAATTTAGGCGATATACAATGTACGGGTATAATAATACTCTTAAAAGGAAGGTAATCACCAGGCGAGGTTAATGCTCAAAGGATTTGCTCAAAAATTCATGCTTTGGGTGGGATTCGAACCAACGGCTACCTAGATTACCAGATTAACGCGTAAACACTGAACTACCACTGCATTGGTAGTAACCTTACCTTCTCCATTAATTACCTTCTCAATTAACAGGATTAGTAAATCAAAGCCGACGGCGACGCTTAGATTATATCAGCTGACGTATAGGTATTCTAGAACAAGATTTTCCGTCACGAGAAGGCTGGCCACAGAAGTATTTTATACAGCTACAAAGCCCAGCTTGGATATGACCTGTACAGTTGTTGTCAAGGTGAAAGTTAAGGGATAGTGTCCACTAAGATTATCAAGTCCTGTTTCATAATTCGGGCCCTAGTGTACAAAGAAAATTCTCCTAGAGTGTGAATACTATCAAACACCTCGGCCGAGAAGTGAAGAACGCCTTACACAAAGAAATAAGAGGATTTCTATAACTGACCTTGTTGGTTCTTGTGAATTACTTTTTCCATTACAGTGGAAACTGAATGTAAGAGAACTCCAGTGACAGGATTTTTTTTCTCTTATATCCAGGTTAATCTTATAAAAAGTCTATTTTCCCTGATAAAGAGGTAAATTGGACCTGGAAATTGTTCTCTTCTATCCAGGTTTCTCTTACATATATCCAGATTTCATCCAGTATAGGATGAAATATGTAGGCGAAAATAGTCTACAATTAACCCTGTATGAAACACCAAGTTCCTGTTCACACCCTGTAATGCACAACAATCACCTCTAGGATAGAATCATTTTTCAAGGTGACCAGTTCATGATACAGCATCCAGTATACGTACAGTTTACCTACCTACAACATACACACAAAATCTGTACTTAACGTCCAAATAAAAAATCGACTACTTAAAAACCCATTAAAACGTAAATTCAACTTCTTAAAAACCCATTAAAAACAATTACAAGCAAGCAAGATACCTCCATGTCTTACAAACGTGTTGGAAGAGAGATTTTAGCATGGGATCCATTTCACAGGAAGGTAAGCATTCAATTCATGGAAAGTGAGGTTTGTGAAGATTTATTGGAATGGTCAGATATCAGAGCCCGGGGTCGACCCTTGTCGGGGTGAGGGTCACCCACAATGTCCCCTAAACTAGCCCCCTCTCCAAACCCCAAATTGTTGGCCACAGCAAACTAAACAGGACCCGGAAAACAATGTCCCCCACCCCCTGCTCATCGACCCCCCCCCCCCCCCCCCCTAACCAAGGATTTAGTCACGAAGACAAATTGTCCTGGACAATGACTACAATTTATTAGGAGTGTAAACAGTAGAGATCAGTGCCGGACACGTGGGTGAGAATTTGTTCATTCAACAGAGTTTCATCTTCTTTAATATCATAAGAGAGCGCACGATTAGCTGCAGAAGGTCCCGAGTTTGAAACAAAAAAAAATTGTATCGTGTCACTTCTCACCCATTAGAGGGAAGGCATAATACGGGATGGGCAACCTACAACACAGACCACAGACGTCTACGGTAGCCGCTATTTCATGGCTACAAAATAAAAAAGGCTGTGAAACACTTATCTCTTTTTAAGACATAAATTCCCAAGAAATTAAGGACTTATTTTTTCAGTTTAATTGTGTCCTCGGTATACACTATGCAAGTATGGCCGTATTGCCGTCCATAATAACAGATTTCAGTTTGAAAGTAGTTTTATTAGTCATTTATTTTCAACTGAGCATTGCCTCTCAGGTTACATCTTGTCAAAAAGAAAGCGACCTAAGACAAGCTGGGGACAAAGCCAAGGTAATCGGTAATAATAATAAAAATAATAATATGGCCTTTCCATACTGCCCGATTAAGACTCATGAGTCCCATTATAGTAAGCCCAAAACGTATTATTATGTGGTCACAATCCTAAATGGGAGGATATCTTGTCATGTACTGGCTGGGTTTCGAAACCGCGACCTCTGGTTTACTAGACAGACGCCTTGACCACTGAGCTATCGGGACAGACCAAATATATTTAAAAAAATAAAAATGTACAGGGCGGTAATTGAACTCTCTCTGTGATATTGGAAAAATTAGAGGGCAATGCTCTCAGCCAAAAATATCCCTGTTCTTTGTCCTGCCAAATATATCCCTGTTGTTTGTCCTGACGCTTCGCTACTGATAAATGCAAAATTTGTGATAGCTACGTGAGTTCTATAGTCTGAAGTGTCCCTTTACATTCCTCCTCCCTCTCCATGCACAATTGCACATCCTTCATCCCATCTCGTGTTTCCACAACTTCTCTATTCTATCGTTAAGGCAGTGGATTTGTAACCAGAAGGTGGCCCGATCCGAAAACGATTTTTTTAAATGAGGTGTCAAATCAAAAAAGAATCATCCGTCTTATAGACAAACAAACATCGATTCATATGGTCGGTCACAGAACTCACAGGAGAACAAAAGTGTGAAACAATTTGGTCTTCAAAAATAATTATACGCGGAGCTATGTGAAGGATCGATAGATATTAGTCTCATCATCATGTCTATCTCATAGCAAAAAACGAAAACACTTTAAAGAAAATTTCCTTATTTTTTGTCGTCACTATATGACTGTTCTTACCTGAATCATTCCAGAGCAAGCTTTAAGACCAGACATCAAACATCCTTATCATTCAAGACCAGGCCTCATCCTTATACCTAACGGAAGTTTTTCACTCAGATACCAGTTGTGAAGTTGTCTGAATCAACTGGCTACAAAGCTTCATCAGACTTCTTCCCGTCTCGAATTTTAGTTTTCAGTCAATTGAAATTCACAACCACTTCGTCCAAATTATTCACAACCATACACATCCACTCACACAAAACAGAGCACTACGACTACACAAACCCGAAAACAAACACACTCGATCAATAGATTCCCATCAAAAAGAGACCTACACATACTCTCGAACAAAAGGAAAACGTAAGCCCAATCTAAAATCTATCAAACTATCGACGGAGATTCCATCAGGAACAAAACAATGCCCTGCAAAAGTTCCAAAAATGGCTGTTTGTTGAGCGTCAAAGCGCTCTACAACTACCTGACATTCTACCAGTTCAAGGAGGTGCAGGAAATGCGCTGTCTGTTTACCAGCAAGCAGTTCGGCCGCTTCTTCGTGATGCTGCTCATCACGCTCATCTACTATCTTGTCGTGTTCGGCATCCTCCTGACCATCATCCGCAGCCTCAGCATCAGCTTCAGTGGCGGCACGGGCCGGAGGGCATGCAAGAAGATCAACATCTGGGAGACACTCACGCCCAGACTGTCGGACCTGTGGAAGCAATGCTGACGGCGCCACATTGGAAGACTCCTCTACCTACCAGGGATCTGTAGTTGAGACATACCAAGTTGAGAAATTACAAAACGTTCATTTGGGGAGCTGTGCAGAGCAGCACCTGAGATCACGACTGAAGTGAGCTTTAAATTGGTGTACTGTTTTAAAATCATAGAGAGCGAAAGAAATTTAACTTATTACAATAAAACAAATTTCATGTCACAATTTGAATACATTTAATAGGTATTTCATTTTGTTTGACAATTAGGACTGAAATCCAGCAATATTTGACCGTCATTTCAGCCATCACTTTCCCTAGGCTAACAGGAAAATTCTTTCAAAGAGACGCATTGTGTGTTGGGAAGTTTCTTGTTGAAAGAAAAACTTCTCATCCTATCATCCTCAAAGCATTCCTGCGTTGTGAATGATGACTTCTTATCATGATGACAATAACGAATGGCACAAAGGAAAGTAAACTCCCCAAACCCATTATTTGTCCTCGTCAACAGTAAATAAAGGTCGCCGGGGAAGTTCATTGCCGTTTGGCCTGAATTCTCACTCAATGTTTACTTTTAATTCTCTTTCCAACATCCCTCAATCTCTCGCCCATATTATAGTCCGTTTTAAAAGGAAAAATCAGCTGTGACCATCAAAGATACAAATTATTGCCATTATTCCGACTTATTATTTGCATGTGTAAAGACAACAAGTAAGCAATAAGACAAATCACTTGTTTATGACTAAATTGTATACATATTGTTCCTGAGTTAGCTGGGGTGGACTTGTATTAGGGTATTGATACGTTTTGCAAAAAAAACAAAAAACCAACTTTTGTGGAAACATAATAGACCACCACGATTATATCCACGTATTAACACCATTTTCTCAATTCTTTCTCTCTCCGATTCACACTTCACATCCAAATGGAAATCTCCCGCAATATCCTCTTGATTTCCCTCGGGTCCCACTGCGAAGAAACAAATAATGATAATGCCAGCCGGATTTCTAGAGTTTTTTCAATTACACCTTCATTACGGCTGATGAGTTCATCCCGGCTAATGTTCCGTGTGTGTAGTGGGGTTATTGTGATATACTGCGAGCAAAGTATGTTGTTGTAGGCAGCATGGCTATAGCTAGGGGAGTGATGATCTCTATCTAACTTTAGAGCGCGCGATTAGCTCAGTGGTTAAGCACTCCCATGGGTTCGATCCCCCGAGCCGATAGAAAATTTGTATTCTAGTTTTGGTTACAGTTGTTTATAAGGGGTACCTTCCGGTGCTCTCATGATGCTCATCCCGACTCTTATTCCCATCAGACGTCCTGGCTCTTTACAGTTCACTATAATAATAATTCCGTGTGCGTGAGATAGGCATTGATACCTAAATCACGGTGGTGAGAGGATTATATGAACGCCCAGATCCAATATCTAGGCTCCTTTCATGTCCACTGATTCTATTTGGTTTTAACGTTCTGACTTGTGGCAGACAGGACGGGAGTTTTACCCTCCATTCGCTGGGAATCGTACCAGCTACTCACATTAACCTTACCCAGCTTGGGTAGGGCCGGAATTGCCAGCCTCACATGTTCGGAGGGAAAAGAATTTTCTGTGCGAAAAGTCTGTTACAACCGGGAATCGAACTCACTACGGGCAGTAGTCACAACCGTTACGCCACGGAGGCTTACCAGTATTTGTGTATTTGTGAAAAAATCTAGTAGGTAATTACAATAATCGTCACCAAAGTGCTCGATAAGTTTAAACTTATCAATTCTGCATAGAATTTATTCATCTCTGTTTTGTGACGCAATAACTTTTGAATGAACCTATCGCTTTTGATTCTATGAAATTCTATACTTGAAACAGAAATGTTCTATCTTTGGAAAGTGGGCATAGGCACTATTCAAACTAGGTTTTTTTTTAATATTCTGTTGAGAAGGTTTTCATATCATAGAACTACACCTAGTTACGTTAGAGAGGATGTAGTGAGTGTGAGTGAGATAGGATTAACAGTCAAATAGAGAGAGTAGGGAAGCATGAAGCATCCAATACCCCGAGGATAGCTCTCGAATCATCCACTAGGAGAAGATTGGATAATCGAGATACAAAGGCTCATATATGCAAGAGGACTAGAGGAGGCAGGGGAATTAATTTAAATAATAATCGAATCCCTATACCTCCTCCTGAACGTACTCCCCTGATCTCTCCAACGTAATCTCTAACATGAGGGGTTGTTAACACTTTGAATGCCCAAGCCAAATTTGTCGAGTTTCTTTACAGGCCCCTGAGTAAGTCGCTTTTGTTAAAACTTCTCTATTCTACCTTATATTTTCCCAGTGAATATCTCAAAATGATTCGTATAGACCAAGAACCCAGGAGTAATGCTAAAATGCATACAGTGTAAGTCATATAGGACTTAATTAGATTTTTTTCTCCTTTTTGTGGAAGTCACATGTGACTTAAGGGGTCTATTTCGACTTTGACGTGTAGGTCATATATGACTTACGGGGCACTCAAAGTGTTAACATAACCCTCTTTCCTACCTTTCCTATGGGAAAATTGTTCTACCTATAATTCCAATGGGTAGTAGGTAATATTACTTATGGGCATATTGGAAGTTCAATTTTTACACCAGCTCCCTAAGAGCAGCTGAAGTTAGCCAACCTCGAGAACGATTAGGATTAGTGATGAGTCCTTGGACGCCCAGAAAAAACCTTGACTCCTTCCTGGAGGTCGTTGGTTCAAGTCACAAGATAAGCAATTGAGTAAAGCGAGTATGAGTAACTGTGATATCATAGTAATTGTAAATATCATAAACCTTGTAAATAATAACGTACTGTGGGGAATCTAATGTTTTCTCAAACGGAGATTAAAAGAGCGCCATTCTTACCCTTTTGAAGTATCATTTTGCCTCTTTCACATAACTAAATCTAATGGAAGATTAAAAACTGTATGGAGTTTTGTTTCTAATCACTCTCCAGTATAAATGTTTCGGAAATCATCTCTTGTGTACCTATAGACTGAGTAAGGCTTCACTTGTAAAACAGAATTAGTTAATCTAAGTGGGCACTATCCCTTAACACGCCCTCAACCAATCAGAGCTGCACTATAGCTCGAGTTAAATGATAGTGTCTCCTTATATTTAAATAATCCTTTCATAATTTGGGTCTAAATGTTTCGTAAAATATTCCATATGCACCTACACCTACAGACTAGACTGTTGACACAGGACTCGGAAGTACACGAGGACTGTCCCGTGTGAGGCGGGTCAAATGAAAAGCCATTTACCCTAAGGGTCGCAGGGTGAGCTCCTCATCATATATTAACTACATGAGACAGCACTATTTGCAGTGCTTTATCCCCCCCCCCCTCCTCCAATATGACAAACGTGTCGCTATGCTACTCACAATATTAGAGAACGCTTGAATTGAAGTACTCGACAGAAGGGCGGTAGAATTATTGGTAGATAATGCAGACTTATAGTTGAGTTCCACCATTTCATTTCTCTTTTTTCTTACAATAGATCTCCCTGCCTTTTCTTTACGTGTCCCCCCCTCTCTTCTCCATCACTCCTATTTTTATTTTCCCACCTTCTTTTGCCTGTTTTACTCCCTCCTCTTTCTCATATTTCACTCCCTCCTCTTTCTCATATTTCACTCCCTTCTCTTTCTCCCTCCCTTACTTTATACTCTTCAATTTTTCTCTACCTTCTCTCGTTCCCTCCCTCTCTCTGTCTCTTGTTCCCTCAAATATCACAACATCTCTCTGTTCCCGCGCTCAACAAGTTAGTAATTATTCAACAGGATAGGAGGGGGGCGGGGAGAAGGAGGAGGAGAAAAATTCACGCGTGACTTCGACAGCGTGTCACAATGAGAGGGAGATGACAGATAATAGGGGGGGGGGGGGGAGGTAGAGAGAGAGAGAAGGGGAGAAATATGTGTTAGGGGGGGAGACATGTTTAGGGGGAGATGTGTTGGGGGAGGTAAGGGATAAGTGGCAGCTAGGAAGGTAGTAAGAGGGAAGGAGGAGCTGAAGATGGTGGGAAGAAAATAGGAGCAACAGGAGGTGCAAGTCAAGGAGAAGAAGGAAAAGGACAGGAAGAGACATGTCAACAGTTTGCTGTCAATTACCCAGTGAAAACGTCTGAATAATTCACTTTACCGACACGCGCCACCATGCATCCCTGATATTGCCTGATAGATATGAACACACCAGGACACCACCCGACTTTTCAACGTCCACGTTCTTCTCTGTTCTCCTAATCTTCCTCTCTGTTCTCCTAACCTTCTTCTCTGTTCTCCTAATTTTCTTCTCTGTTCTCCTAATTTTCTTCTCTGTTCTCCTAATCTTCTTCTCTGTTCTCCTAATCTTCTTCTTATTTCACCTCCATTTACCCCTTTCTTTCTCCAGATTCTCCTCTTCCGCCCCTTATTATTACTCTTCCTCCTCCTTTCTAATTCCCTGTTCCATCTCTGCGTCAGTTTTCTACATTTTCCTTATTATTATCCTCCTCCTCCTCCAGCCCCAACCCTTCTTCGCTCCCCCCAAACCCCCTCTTCTCCTCCACCTCCACATTCTGCGTGACATGCTCTTGAAGCCATGGCTTCTTCTCTTCAATATTAACTTGTTGAACAAGGACGCAGCAAGCAAGGCTTTCCTCAGCCCAAGTCTCAAGGTGATTAGATAGCGTTGTCAACCCTGCTCATGCCGTGCGCCTGCACTCGTCAACATAATATACTGACTTAGTTTACAAGATTAACCTTTGATTATATAAAATATCGCATGAAAAACGCCACACCAGATTTGTTGTACAAACTTACACCTGTATTTGTGAACACAATATGCTGTACTGATTTACAAGATTTACCATGATTACGGAAAATATCTCATGATAAACACCACACCAGCTTTACTGTAAAATCTTACGCCTGTATGTGTCAACACAATATGCTGTCTTAATTAATTTACAAGGTTTACCGTGCTGCCGAAAATATCGTAAGAAAAATATAACACCAGATTTTACAGTACAATGCTGTACATGAGAAAAAACTAAAAAGAAGTAAAGTACTGTTGCCAATGTTGGCATAGTAATGCATTTCTAGACATCAGTGCTCGTATATTTACTATGGTCATAATAATAATAATAATAATAATAATGTCAAAAAAAAAATTAAACCAAATAAATAAAGGAAGTCCCAGTAAGGCTACTGGATATTATACTAGAGAATTTTAAATCAAAGAGCTACCTAACAGGGAGGATCAGTGTAACAATCCAGAGGGGCAATGCTGCCAAAGTGTTGTCAGCATTGCCATCAGAAGAATCCCAGTCATTGTTTTTTTATAAATAAACTAGCCGTTTGCCCGTGCTTGCAACGGGACTAAATTTCAAATTTACTAAGGCATGGCCGTACTGCTGGACAGCAATGCCTTTTTGAACTTTTATAATTTTTCTGGACAAAGCGATAATGGTTTTGGGGGGGTCAATTCTGAGACATTTTTGGCTATCTCTTACCGTTTTGGCTAAACAACTCCGGACAAACAAACAAACAAACATAGGTAGGTAGGTAGTTCTTTTTTCTGTTTTATATATAGAGATATGATTTTTTTCAATTTGAAAAAAGTGGGTTGAATTTTCTTAATTGATTCATTGGTTAAATAAAAATACAAGTTCTCATCCATTGCAATTTGGAATGAATATAAGTATGGCCCAATTATTTATGGGACTCGGATAGTAAAGTAAGTATTTATCTGAATCTTGTCATCAATAGATCTGTGAGACTTGAGAGAGCCACACTCGTGGAACTGAATGGAGAAGAGAGGTGAAAAACTGACACTCACTAAATTATAGGTTGTCAATCCCTGTCAATAGTAGTTTCATTATAGTCAAAGCTAAGTAACTTCACTCCTAAGAAAGCTTTTGATTACACAAATAGTTTTCCTTGAAATGGACAGTGTTTTCTTGATTGCATATTAACTTACTAATGTTGTTGCATTCAAAATGTTAGAGGGTCAGTTAACCAAAACGCGATTGGTCCAATAAATACTAAAACAGTGAAAACTAACCCAGAGGCACTGAAAGCTATAAATGTATCTATCTATACTTATGAATGCGAAAGTTAACACTCATTCACTTCGATTTCTCAGCACTGGTATGTCCTAGGAGGCTGAAATGTAGGTCAATTTTAGGTCTTGGGTTAGGATAAAACTAATCCAGAAGCCGTGAAATGTATGTACGTTATATTCTTTAACACTCCAGGAATAATGAGATTATGGGCACTCTTCTTCTTCTTTTACTCTGTCTTATCTTGCTTGAGCAGGGTCGACGTTGTTCAACCTAATGGTTGAGGTTGGTTGGTTTTGTCACTAACAACTTCAAATATCAACGCATCATCTCATTGAATAAAATTTACAACACAATTTGGAATTTTATGTCATTTGCTTTTTGCAAAAACAATTTTTTTTTTCTTCTTTTTTTTTTAATTCATTTAAACCTGATAATAGGAGTAAGAGCAATTTCCAGGTCCAATTTTCTTTTATATGTACAAATGTTTCTCTTGAAAAGAAGTTTTTTTTCCCTTCCAAGGAAGTAAATTGGACCTGGAAATTGTTCTCTTATATCGAGGTGCGATTGTAATCATGGATTTTGTTGATGGAATGCTATGAAAATTTCCCTGAAGTTCTGCATAGTTTAATTCCATAAATGACTCCGAATAATTTGCATAACCAAGCGAAAGGAACGGGTTAACTGTGCCTCTCCCGTCCGTCAGACATTGCTGTCATAATTACTTCCAGCTTTTTTTTGAGGCGGGAGAAAACTTTGGCTGATGCTGACGGCAAAATCGATGACGCTAATCGGGTAGAAGAATCACTTTATTTTGCGAGAAAAAGTTGTGGGGAGATTTGAGCCCGGAGTTGAGAGTTGAGTAGGAGGAGGGAAAAGTTCTTGGGGAGGATTCAGGCTGGGAATTTTGTTTGGAGGCAGAAATTCTAGGAGGGGTTGAGAGATGAGAGGACGCTCTTACGTTCGAGAAGTAGCTGAAGGCAAAACTTCTTGGAGGATTCAGTCTGAGAAAGCCGAGTGGGGTCAGGAATTTTAGGAGGCGATAATAGATGAGAGGGTGATCTTACTTTATGGGAAGAGACATGATAGGAGGAGGTGAATCTCAAAAGGAGGATATAGGGACATAGGGAGTGACTAGTTAGGAAGCGGCTAAAGTTGTATGGGAGGAGGAAGGTATTTGCACTTTGCAGACAGGTCTAGGAGAGTTTGAGGACAATAACGGAGACTATTAGAGGAGGACATGAGAAAATATAGGATTAGTGATTAGGAGTATTAATTCTCCTACAAAAGAAAAAAAAATTGTATGAGATAGAGGCTGTAGGCTGTAAATTTTTTGAGACAGATCCTGTAGTTCAAAGAAAGGGGAAGGAGGCAAGGGTCCAGGGAAGAGGAAAAAGTTTTAGGACTGAAGTTTCAAGGTTGGGAGATGGGAGGTGAAAAAGAGGAGGGAGGGAGGGAGAGAGAGAGAGAGAGTGGTTGGGGGTAGGGGGGGGGGGAGAGAGAGAGAGAGAGAGAGAGAGAGAGTGGTTGGGGGTAGGGGGGTGGAGAGAGAGTGGTTGGGGTAGGGGGGAGAGAGAGAGACAGAGAGGGAGAGAGATGTTGTCATGCTTCATACACTTGAGTCTGGAGCTCTGAGTTGCTGATAGGTCTGATAACCACTCAAGCAGTCAGCATTAGATAGCTAGTCAACATTAGATAGCTGCCGGGACTCTGCTGAGTGGGATTCCATTAATCATACAGTGTCAGCACTGGGACAAACATGAGGAGTGGCTTTCTTATGTATTGAAAAGTCTTTCAACGGCTCCGATCATATCTCTTCGAGATGAAAGAGTGACGAAGGACAAGCTAATATAAATTGGGATATTGTATAGGCAGTATAAACGTATAGTGCATGTATCTGTCAGAATTGAGCCTATATTATTAAAGATGAAAGGCAGGCAATATAAGAAGAAATAGCAATTTTGTCACAAAAGATATTTTTGGGAGGGGATGTCAGAACAATTTATCAGAAATGTATATTCTTATTTGAATTCGTCAGAATTGATACAGTCAAACCTGGATGATAAGAGAAATAGAGAACTCAAGGGACCGGAAATTTTCTCTTATATCCAGATGATTTCTCGTATAGAGAGGTTATTTTCCCTTATACATATAAAGGTAAATACGACCTGGAAATCATTCTCTTACACCCAGGTCTCTCTTTATATGCATGTTCGCAGCACCACTCTTCCTTCTCATTCACTCAAACTCCTTGAGCTCTAACATGAGGAAGACACCAGTAGCCTGTTCGAATATACTGCCCACTCCCCGATTCTCCAATTCTCCGTTTCGCAAAAAGGGAGTGATTCCTGTTCGAATATACTTCTCCAAATCCCCGATTCTCCTTTTCAATGTAGTCACTGACGTCACCGTGGCGGAGTGAGTTAGCGCGCTAGGCGTTAGGCATTGCACGCATGGTGCCCTGGGTTCGATCCCCAGCAGAGCAGTATTTTTGTGCACTGTACTTGCATCCACTCATACTCCATGATGAAAAATGAGTAACTGTGTCAATGTGAGCAGCGACCAGTGGCGGAATTATAAGCAAAATAAAATAAAATATTACGATGTTAAAGGTAAGGGAAAAAATCCTATAATTCTGCTATATATTATAGCCAACAATCCGCTAAACCGTACTCCGCAACGGAGTATTTATCTTTATATGTTTTATACATAACTAGATGTTTCCCCGTACTTTGCAACAGAATAATTTTTATAGTTAACTAGCCATCAACCCGTACTTCGCAACGGATTTTTTTTCGGGTATTATACCTTTTTTATACGCCCTTTAGTCAGGACAAGTATCATTTACTTATTTATATATGTATAATTTTTTTATAATACTCTATCTTTTATAATTTTTTCTTGATTTTATACTGGTAAATATTGTGCCTTCTTAATAGTAGTGACCCTCTACTTTGCAACGGGAATTTTTTCATAGCAAACTAGCCGTCAACCCATACTTTGCAACGTAGTATTTTTTTTATAAGATTTATACCTAACTAGATGTTATTCCGTACTTTGTAACAGCATATATTTTAAAACCAAATAGCTGTCAAATTGTAATTCGCAACTAAATATTGAATTTAATTTTATGTTTACTGTGCAACGGGCTTAATGTTTCTATAACTAACGAGTCGTCACCACGTACTTTAAATTAGGAAATTTTAAATTCACCTAACGAACATTTACCTTGTACTTTAAAGGGGGAATTTTTTGAAGAAGAAGAATAAGAAGAACAAGAAGGTTTTACAGCATTTTGGATTTCGTAACAATGAAATAGCAGCTACTGATGACGCTTGTGGTCTATGTTGTAGCTTGACCATCCCGTAATATGCCTTCCCTCTGATGGGCGAGAAGTAATTCAATAGATCCCATTTAAGATAAGATAAGATAAGAATTATTTGTGTTCTTATGTCACAATTTTTAGTGGGTAGCATCACGTCTTCAAATATTTACTGAGACAAGTGAATACGCGTAGGTATATTGTGCTTTAATAATAATATCGCCTTATTTATATTGGCCGACTAGGACTAATTAGTCCTAATAATGGGACTCATTAATGAGTCCCATTGTTAGTAAGCGTAAGCAGAAGACGTATTATATGGTGAAAATCCCAAATGGGAGGATATAACTTGTCATATCTCGGCATCGGTTGGGTTTTGAACCCGCGACCTATGAAGTAGTCGGTCCCCTTGACCGCTTTGTTCTGTTCAAGTATTTACAGGGAAATGTGAATAAATGTAGCTCGTTGTTTTGTGCAGAAAATCAGACGGACTAGAGATATTTTTTGTACAATCTAGACTGCAGGAAAATCGGTATTTTACGGGTTAATGACTAGTTAGGCATAAGATAAATCCCGTATCAAAGTATGGGTTAACGACTAGTTAGCTCTAAAAAAAATCTTGTAGCCAAGTATGGGTAGACGGCCAGTAAGAGATGCAAAGTATTAGTAAAAAAATCCCGTAAGAAAGTACGGCTTAGCGACTAGTTACGTATTAGAGAAATCTCGTAGCAGAGTACGTGTTGACGACTAGCTTGGTTTGAAACGTGAATTGACAAATCAGCTACGAAGTTAGGGTAGACGAATAGTTCGGTAATAAAGAAATCACGTTGCAGTGTACGGGTAAACTACTCTTTGGGTGTAAAACGTCAAATAAATTCCCTTACGAAGCGCTTAAAATTAGGGTTTACTTTATTTGAAAATGAATCCCACTGCAAAGTACAGGTTACAGACTAGTTAACTATAAGAGAAATACTGTAGCAGAGTACGGGTAGACTGCTAGTAAGGTATACAAAGTATAATAAAAAAAATCCCGTAGCAAAGTGCGGGTAGAATACTAGTTGGCTATAAGAGAAATGTTGTAGTAGAGAGTACGGGTTGACGACTAGTTAGGCATAAGATGAATCTTGTAGCAGATTACGGGTAGACGGCTAGTAAGGTATACAAAGTATTAAAAAAACGGAAATAATAAACCTGCTACGAAGTACGGGTAGACGACTAGTAAGGTATACAAAGTATTAAAAAAAAAAACAGAAATAATAAACCTCCTACGAAGTACGGGTAGACGGCTAGTAAGGTATACAAAGTATTTAAAAAAAAAAAAACGGAAATAAGAAACCTCCTACGAAGTACGGGTAGACTGCTAGTAAGGTACACAAGTATTTTTTTTAAAAAAAAAAACGGAAATAATAAACCTGCTACGAAGCACGGGTAGACGACTACTTCGGTAATAAAGAAACCACGTTGCAGTGTACGAGTAAATAACTCGTAGGGTGTAAAACGTAAAATAAATTCCTTTACGAAGAACGTAAAACTCTGGTTAATTTAAAAATGAATGACATTGCGAAGCACGGGTTGACACCCAGTTAGGTATAAGAGAAATTTCGTTGCAGAATATGGGTAAATGGTTAGTTAATTAAAAACGTAAATAATAATATCTTGAAGGAGAACGGATTAGTATATTTAAAAAAAAATCCCTTTACGAAGTACGGGTAGACGACTAGTTAGATGTAACAAAAATTCCGCTGCTAAGTACGGTTAAACCCCTAGTTAAGTATAAAATAATTCTCGTTTCAGAGTGCGCAGTAATGACTACCAAGGTAAAAATAATTGTAAAGAATAATAAAATATAGCAATATAGCTATGGAAACGGCTGTTAGGCTGGAAATCTTCGAAAACAACGACCTCTCAATTAAAGGAATTATTGCGTTAAAAAAGACGGAAAATAATATTCTATGATATAATATGTTAATAAAATGACATACTTTTACTTATTTAATAATTATAATAAGTAATTATGGCGAGTAATTACCATTAGGGTTGTTTAAAACCAATTGGGGGAGTGAAATTATTCTTCCCGAATTTCGACCATTTTACTGCCCTAAATCTCCGTTTCGAAGTCATTTTTTTAAAAATCACGCGCCCTTTCTACTCCCCGTTTGACTTTCCCAAAAAATATTATTCGAACAGAAATTGAAAAGGAAAGAGAAATCGAGATTTGTTAGCATTGTAAGTATAGGCAATTTGACGTAATGTCATGCGCAGAACAGCTATTTCAACTCCCTCTTTCACTTTCCGATTGCACTCTGTGATATCGATATTTAAACGATATTTGACGGTTCAAACGGAGAAAAGGAGATTCGGAGAATCTGGGCAGTATATTCGAATAGGCTACAGAGGACGAGGTAGTCTAGGCACCTAGCTCTAACTACTTAACGCCTCAGCCGGTATTATGTCATTCACCTCAATGCCTAAACTCTAGCGAATACAGCTAACTAAGCAGGCTCTCAAGTCTTTAACTGACGGTGCCCATTTCCTCTTCAATAAACATACCCGTTATGTATATAAGTATTTGTACATGGATCTATATTATGTACTGCAAATATAATACCTACATATACATACGTATCTTTTTTATCCGTCTAGTTGACAGGTCGATTGACCATGTGCCTGTGTCGATTATTTTGTACATTGTGTATGGTACTTACCCCTACATATCTTAAGTATATAACAATAAATATATTGCACTGTATATACCTCTAGACACATGTAAAATAAAAAAGAGTAAAAAACGTTTGTCCCGGAATCGTAGTCGCATTATTACTTCAGGTCCCTTTACCTTTACACCCATGCCATTCCGTAAACGGAAAATTTTGGTCAGACTTTTCGGCTCCGGCCAAGAATTGAAACCGCAACCTCCGGGTCACTAACATACTAATATTCATTCTAGTAATGTAACAAACAGGTATAACAAATTATTTGTACGAGTATTGTGAAAAGTGGCAGAGAATGCCTAAGGCATTAACTTCACCCCGGATTACAAAACAATTGTAATAAAAATTAATATTGATCTTCATTTCTTTTTGTACATACTTCTAAGTTTTTTTTTTAATTTATAGTTATTTTTTTGTTGTTGATGATTGTTTTGTAAAAAATAGAGTTTAAATAAATAAATAAAAAAGCACACCCGAAATATCTTTCTCATCAGCCATCGCTGGAGTTTGGAACATAACATCAGAGTAATATTTTTTTTTTTTTTAACAAACAAACAAAATGTACTGGCAGCCTTTAACTGGTTGCTTGATACACAACATAGTTATTTGAACCGACTTCAGTCCCGGTTTCAGCGTGATTAACACAAATGTGATAGCTTTTTTTGCTTAAAAAAATTATGTTGTTATTTGAGTATGTGTAAGGTGTTTGAACTTTTCCTCTGCATTCTCGAAAGCATAATGAAAACTTATTATACATATAAAGCACCGCGGCGCCGGTAAAGATCAGCAGCCGCTGCTTCTCAAGTCAAAGGGGCCTCATTCTCTATGCAAGATTAAAGGTAAAGAGTTCATGATACGCTAATCTAATCTCATCTTCTCCAGCGAAATCTGATGAGAGGCCTATACAAGTATACATGCTAGGAGCACTAGGAAGTCGAAATTAGAATCCCTTACAGTGCTTTCATAAGTCGTAGGTACTTACTGGAAGAAAAGTTCAAGCGCCATATCGTTTGATATCAAAGAATATTGAACTAGGTAACATGGATTGGTTGTTAAGATGGCAAAGAGAAACCAAATTCTATGTTGGTTCTCTTACATGTAAAAACATTTTTAAAAAGCTATCATATTAATCACTTTCGTGATTAACAACCACCGACCTCCAGGTTACACCGCCTTATTGATCCAGGTAATAATATTGATCCAGCTAATAAGGTCGGTTTTAGCTGACAAATTCATAATTTAGAAAGATTACCTATTTAAAAAAAAACCTTTTAAATGCTGCGACCTTGAAGAATTGGGTAAAGCTTTTCAGCGGACCCAGTAGAGCTGAAATTTTGTTAATTAATCGTCAATTGTTTGCTTTCCGATTTTCTACACCCTTCTTCTTCTTCTCCCTCAACTTTCAGCCCGTCCTTGTGAGCTTAGCCTTGAGATATTGTGAACCCCGCTGACATAAATTGAAGAGTTGTTTGCAAAGTTCACAGATATTAATTAAAGATTTGCACGTATAACGTATGTATAATAATATGTGTATGGTATGAAAGTATTACATTAGGTCCACAATTATAAATTATATTCATATTGAATATGACATGAATATTTTGCCTCAGAAAGGGCGTGTAACTTATAAGTTACAATTATGATCTACAAAGAACACTCCCCTCTGTCAATATGAACATGAAATTAATTTAATATGAGAATATGACATGGACTGAATATTGTGGTTAATTAATACTAACTCCGTATCCGTGGGATAGGCACCGATACCTATGTATATATCACGGTGGTGGAAGGATTATATGGACGCCAAGATTCCATGACTATTAGGCTCCTGCCATTTCCAATTAATTTATTTTCGTTTAACGTTCTTTACTGATAAATACTTTGGAAAGGTGACCATCAAGGATTGTCAATCAATGAGTCAGGGAGTATTCGATTACTTTTACAAATATGTACCGAGTTACGGCTCGAGGCATGACATTATATTTATTTTTCCTAATCCTACTCTTACACAATGAGGCATTGCCGAACATCGTTGTGGGCCAGAATTCGTCGCTACCGACGAATATGATGTGGAAGTGAAATATATTATCTACTTACACTGAAACGGAATATGTATAAGTAATGACTAGAGTAAATAGAGTCATTAGACCGGTAGGGCACTGAGCAACGTGTGAATTAATTTATGTAAACAAACGCATGTTGGAACTATCTCGGTACAAGGAGCAAGATTTAATACCTGATACACACAGATTCCTGTTACCTATCCGCTTAAGTAAATCCAGGCTGAGTCAACCCAAGATCAAGGATAGGGGAAGATTGAAGGTCGTATTAAAGTTATCATATTAATGTTTAAAGGATGGCACAAGAAAGAGAGAGAGAGAGATGAACCTGCAGAATTGGCGAGAAATCGACAACGCTTGAAATCACGGGTCCATCAAGGTAGTAATGTTGTTTTTGTTTTGTGTTTTTTTATTTAAACGTCGCTTTCAACCGCGTGGTCATATAACGACGTAGGTGTTACCCTCCATTCGCAGGAAACTCACAAACCTGCTACCCACATCAACCTCTCCCAGCCTGGGTTGGACCGGAATGTCACACACACGTGTTTTCTAGTTTTCTAGTAAAACCAACTTACATTAACAGCCGTATTTAGGAACAGAAACATTGTCTGAGCAATGTCTCAAGCATGATTTCCTTTAATATTTTTGGGCAATATCTTGATTGAGACGTGGCTCAGACGAATTTCACTGTTCATAAAATAATACAGCTATAAATCATTTAAATCTGGAACGTAGATTCCTCTAGAAATGTTGATGCGCAGTTAGAAAGGGCAATACGGAAGGCTAATGAAATCATGATTATCTAAAATTCACTCTCAAACGTACCTCCCATAAATAAGTGCACTCAAAGGAACACTTTAAAGCAAACTCTAGAGTACACTCATATGAGATAACTCCTACGCATTATTAAATTGAAATTATCAGCATACAATTTACCAATCCGAATTTACCTAAGTTTCAAAATTTTCATCCAGGATGCAATTGATAGTAGTCTTGTACTAGTAGTCAAGTGGTTAACGCGCTAGTCTAGTAATCCAGGTAGCGTAAGGATCCGTTGGTTCAAATCTCACCAGGTGCATGAATTTTTCCTCATTACCTAATTTGATTTTGTGACCACATAATAATAAAACTCTGAGGGTTAGGTGGTAGAAAATGCTTTGAGCATTAACACCGCCTGGTGGTTACCTTCCACTAAAGACTGTTATTATTATTATTGTGATGAGAAACTCTCAAAGTTCTGAAACATGCACCCAAAAATTTCAGATACACTGGAGAGATACCTGTAATAATTATGCATATAAAATCTGTGCTTCATATTCTCATATTTACGATGATATTGATGAGAAACATGTAGATACCTACCCAAATATTTGTGTTACATAAGTCCTCCAAACATCTCGTTGTCTCTAGAGATTACTTTCACTCCGAGAATTATTCACCAAAGAAAGTTTTTTTAATCAAATTAAACGATTTCTTTTCGTAAATGTTTGTCGGATTATTTTTATTAATTTGTTTTGTGCTGGTTAGCATATGTGGCTTGGGAGCGAGGCGATACTTTACGACTAGATAACTATCTGGTGGTATCTCAGTTTGTTGATTTTATCCACCATTCATTCTCTATTATTAGCAAATTAATAAAATATGACGAGTTTTACCACTGAGCCGACCTCCGTTGCTCAGGGGTTACTAACCCGGAGGTTGCTGGTTCGAATCCCGGCCAGAGGGGAAAATTCTGACAGAATTTTTAAGTTTTCGTGATGGCACAACCACTCAAACTCGCTTTACCAAATCTTTGCTGAGCTTACTTGGGACTTGAATCACCGAACTTCAGGTTACCGCCGCCTTATCGATCAAGCTACCTCTGTTACCACTTAAAATAAAATTTAATATTCTAAACATGAATGGTAGGTACTTTTCAGTATAAGTCTTATTTGTAATAGGCTACTGATCAAGCTACTGAAGTCGGTTTATTTTGAAAGATGAGATTAATAAATACCTTACACTGTGTCTCTTTTTGTATAGGGCGTTCTTGTCACCTGGGCCGAGGTGTTTCATACATCTAAGAAACCAGACAGAAAGGTCAGACAAGTTGAAAAGTTATCATATTTGTGTTCATCACTTTCGTGATATCACAACTACTCAAACTCGCTTTAATAAATCTACGCTGAAACCGGGACTTGAACCACCGACCTCCAGGTTACTAGTCCACTGCCTTATCGATCAAGCTACGGAGGTCGGTAAAGGTCAGACAATGCTGAAACGAAAACAAAGGAGAACGAAAATTTCCTGCAAAGACGGACGGCGTGTTTTCACAAGAAACAGGAATTCTGGTCAGCAAATATTTCATAAGCCACGAGGAATTAATTTCATAGGCCACAAAATATTTCATAAGCCTCAAAACTCAAGTCGAAAGTTCATAAGATAGTTGGTATCTCTTAGAATTCAGGCAATTAAAGGTAGGTCCCTCTTGGAATTACCTGCAGTGCTATGGTGTCAATTATAATTAATTCCTTCTGAGCCTTACTGAAAAACTGGCCACCACTAATTAGAATTCCTGAAGGCTTTCACAACGCCACGTGTTGAATACCACCTTACTTTTCCTGGTAATCATCACTGCAGATCCCTTTTCCTGTAGCCACGGATGCCTTACACTCCTACACATACCACAGTTAGATTGCTGAAATAAACTTTTCCAAGAAAAGAGGAATTTCGTATATTTTAACCTTGTTCAAGTGCTTATTCTGGAAGGAAGACTGAATTTTAAATGTAATAAGAGAGAAAATTGTGTGTGTTGTAACTCTGTATAATCCGTAATCATGAGGTAACCCTCTTAACATGCTCACAACCAAAGGTTTCTAATAAAATGAAGAGTTATTTCCATGCAAGCTGCCAATTATACTTGGGGGCCATTCTTTATTTACACTTAATTTTTTTATACAAAACAATCAACCAAATATTATAACTTGAAAAAAAAACCTATAGGTATGCAACAACAACAATAATATACCAAACAAAATTTATAGTTGTTTTGTAATCCGGGGTGTAGTTAATGCCTTAGGAATTCTCTGCCACTGGCCCCGTTGTTACTTAACCATTGATGCTGAGCTGTTGAGGAGAGGCCAATATAATGAATGTTGTGTTCATCTACAAGCCCTATTTCTTTTACGGAAAGGTGTTTCCACAAGGTGATTGAGATTTCTACTCAAATAAATCTGAGACTCAACTACTGAAAAAACAAAGCCTTAGGAAGGAATCAAATAAATAATAATATAATAATGCTTTTTCTTTGTGTTGTTATGTCACAATTTTAGTGGGTAGCGCAGAATCATAGGACTTTACAATATCTTGTATTATTTTTTTTGCCTAAGATTCTGCCACTGGTCGCTGCTTCACATTAAAGCAGCTACTCATTTTTCCTCACGAGGTATGAGTGGACCCCGAACATCCAAGTACAGAGCAGAAAAAATCCTCCCCCGCTGGGAATCGAACCCAGGTCACCATGTGTGCAATGCCTAGCGCGCTAACTCGCTCTGCCACAGTGACTACTAGGAAGGAATCAAACGAATAACTTAAGAGTTTTTACCATACATGTACCTAAGTTCTATCCTTTAGTTAAGAAGATTAAACGTCTTTCCATCTGTATGATTGAAAAAGAGCTAGTTATAGTACAGCCTCCGTGGCGTAACGGTTGTGACTACTGCCCGTAGTCCAGAGATCCTGAGTCCGATCCCCGGTCGGAGCAGACTTTTCACACAGAAAATTCTGTTCCCTCCGAACACGTGAGGCTGACCATTCCGGCCCTACCCAGGCTGGGTGAGGTTATTGTGGGTAGCTGGTATGATTCCCAGCGAATGGAGGGTAAAACCCCCGTCCTAATCCAGGACGTTAAATTAAGTAGAATCGTTGGCGTTAGGAAGGGCATCCAGCTGTAAAAATGTGCCAAAACCAACCAACCTCAACCTTGAGGTTGAACAACATCGACCCTGCTTAAGCGGGATATGACAGAGTAAAAGAAGAATGTCACAATTTTTAGTGGGCAGCATCGAAATAATGCTGATGCATCATATCTCTAATCATCATATTCCAATATCAATCTCGTAATGCCGTCACTGGTCGTTACTCACTCTTCAACTACCCCAATTGTCCTCACGAGGCTAGGGTAGCCCCCGACATCCAAAGTACAGAGCCGAATAAATTCCGACCCCGCCGGGATTTGAACCCGGGTCACCTGGAGTGCAAGCCGACCACGCTACGCCTAGGCCAAGTTGACTACTTCTGTAGACTTGAGTTTATCAACGTCTTAAGACTTTGAGCAACGGTAAAAGTGTTTAGGTTAATTGAAAGTATACATGACCGCTGGTGATCCCCGGAAGTTCAGATAAGTATTATTTATTATCCTAGTTATCCTTAAAGTAATCCTGGTAAATTAGTTATCCTTTAAGGGAAACTATACGTTATAATAATAATAATAATAACACTCTTTAGTGGAAGGTAACCACGAGGCGAGGTTAATACTCAAAGGATTTTCTACCACCTAACCCTCAGAGTCTTATTATTACGTGATCACAAACTCAAATAAAAGAGGAAAAATTCATGCACTGGGTGGGATTTGAACCAACGGATCCCTACGCTACCTGGATTACCAGACTAGCGCGTTAACCACTTGACTAACAGTGAACATACATAAGCAGTCCCTTCTAAAATAAAACTCCATCAAATATAAAACATGCTTATCAAATCTAAAATATTCTGTGTCACATCTAAAAATACGCTTTGTCCATATTAAAATGAAATTCCTCACTTATCGATCACCCATCAGGGGGAGGGTATTGAGCTCACACTGGTGTCTTCAGCTATTAATACCTGCTTCCAGCTAAGACGGTATGTACTATAATACTATACCTATCTATGTATATGTACCGTGTATCTAATAATACCTAGGTATAGCTCGGGTAGAAGTGACATCAAGACCTGAAGAGAAGATGATAGAAAGAGGATGCGGCACTTTCTAGCTTACTTGAGAATGTCTAGTGAGTAAAGCCCATACCTACTTACTTACTTTCCGTGTTCATGTGTGATGTCATGGTGGTGTAAGGAGTGATATGGGTGAACCCTTTGGATGCTCAGAACCATTGTTCTGGGCTCCTTCCGTGTCCAGTCTGTCCAGTGTATCTGTAGTTATGCAGTTAAACTTCAGCAAGAGGATACTCAAGCCCATACCAATCCGTAGGGTTATAAGTAAACAGTTCATGTAAATCACAATTGCTCAAACTCGCTTTCCTAATTGATTGCCGAACTTGAGATTTGAACCACCGACCTCCAGGTTACGAGTCCGCCGCCTTATCGATCAGCCTACTGAGGTCGTTCTCAGGGAAAAATGTATCAGTACCTACTGCCTGCAATAATAATCCTGAAGGCGAGATATTAGACACTCGAACCTGGTACTTTAGACTCTTAAGAGCCATAAACGTAATGGAAAAATCGGTGGCGCCAGATTCAGGCCCGAAACGATTTACGGCAATGCCTCATTGTGTGAAGTAGGGCTGGGATAAATAAATATAGGGCCATGCCTCGGGCCGGAACTCGGATGAGGTGGAAAATATATATGGATACCTAACGATTCTAAAATATTTCTACCAAAAACTGGAGTCGTACCAAGACGGCCACCAATCCATGCTCTCTCCACACTCGAGGTTTCTTAACATCAGATAACATGTCAGGAGTTCCTGACCTGGTGTAACATGTATCTCTTATTGTTACTGCGAGATATATGTATTTACTGTTCACTCTCTCCCTGTTGTGTATAGACACAAGAACAAGCTAGATGCAACATATCAGCAATGATAATAAAATGATAACACATGTTTTTGTTGCGGTGAATAAGTTCTTCACAAAACGTGCGTACTCAATGTTTAGAAATGAGAAACAAGTAATCTCATTCAAGTGCAATTTAAAAAGTTATCATAGGTATTTGTGTTAATCTCTTTCGTGATGTCACAATTACTCAAACTCACACTGCTCAATTTTTAACCGAACTTCGGACGCGAAACAACGACCTCCAGGTTACAGATCCGCCGCCTTATCGATCAAGCAACTGAGGTCTGTTACCACCTCAAATATTTTTTTATTTTTTTTTCTAAGTGCAATACAAAACAGGTGCATGTCAATTACAATGAAATTTGACATACACCCAATGACATTATAATAATATTCTAAACTGCTAAACATGAATGGTACTTTTCAGTTATAGTCTTATTTTTTCTTTTTGGCTCAAAGTAGGCGCTTTAAGGTTTACTATACCTATTACAAATACAAAGTAAACCTGTTGATTTTCTATAAACAGGTACCAGCACAAACAAAACAACTCTTATGATGGGCAGGTAAGTAGGAACTCACCTACCTATCCATCTTAGTTACCTCAAGAGAGAGAGGGAAGAGGCGAGAACCAGAAGGTCACTCTTCAGTTCAGTGTGACCTCAGTAGTGACCTTTGCTCTAGACAGTCACTGACACCAGTAGTTCACAATATTCAGGTCCCTGCACTAGATACAGAGCAGATACCATACAAAGTACCTAGGACGCCAATAATTGCTTTATAAAAAATGCAATAAATAAATAATAATTAATTTATTTCTTTCTTTGTGTTATTCCTTTATTTCTCACTATAAACGTACATATCAGAAATCAGAAGTACGTACATATGACATACTAGCGGGCTGTCGCCCGCTTTGCGGGCCGAGGCATGGCCGTGAAAGCAAAAAATCCTTTTTCGCCAATGGCAGGTGTTGTCGTGGGAGTTTCGTCTTATTGCACATCTAGACTATAAGACAAAGCTACCTACCAAATTTCAGCTTCCTAGGACTTACGGTTTGGGCTGTAGAGCGATGATCAGTCAGTGGTCAGTGTCTTTGACATTTATATATTAAGATTTTTCTTCAATATCCCACGATCTCATTTTAACCCATAATTCCGCCAATGGATGATGCTCACATTAAACCAGCTACTCATTTTTCCTCACGAATGGACCTCTGTACTTTAGAGCCGAAAAAATCCGACTCTGCTGGGATTCGAACCCAGGTCACAGTGCGTGCAAGTCTAATTAGCCTAGTCTAACTCACTCAGCCACGTTGAGTAGACCGAGTAGGTACACAAGACCTTTTTTTTCGTTATTTTTTTTACCTTATTCTAAAGTAGAGTAAGTACATAAACCCTAGAGAATTTCATTTCCAGAGGTACTAAAAATATCGCAATAACTGTGCTGCTAGCCTCATAAGAAAATCACGGACACTGCAAAACGCTGGCTGGTCAGAGAAACCTTTTTAAAACTAAAAGAAAAGGTAAAATGTGGAAATTTAATTCATTAGCAGGGTGTACAGCTTTGAAAGGCAGTCGGATACCTTATGGATACCCATGGGAGAACAGAAGCTCAAAGTAAGACCATTACGTTTAGAGCCTACGCTTTTCTTAGTGGCAGGATTATAGAGGCTGGATGGTTGAGAAGTAGGTATAGGTAAGTATAGGTGTTTTATAAATATGAGGGAATGTAAGTTGCGAATTGAACTTTTTTAATTTGGGTTTAACGTTGCTTTCAACTGCATGGTCATATCACGACGGGGGTGTTACTCTCCTTTCGCAGGAAACTCACAAACCTGCTACCCACATTGGGTTGACTGGGTTGGGCCAGAATGCCAGCATCACGAATTCATCACCTTTGGATTTGGATTTTGTGTATTAATATGCCCAAAGTATTTCTCAAGCCTGTTTCGTAGTTCCATCATTAATCGTGATTCATTCATTCTATCATTTCATCATAATATGGTCTTTTGGTAGTTCAACACTAAGGGCCACATTACGAAACAGAATTACAGTTAAGCGAAGCCAGACACACCCTCAAAGTCGGAGTTTCAACCAATCACAGCGCACTATAGTCGCAGTTAATGGATAGTTTCCACTTAGATTAAAAGCGGAATTAATAGACGTTTATTAATAAATCTATGGAGCCAAGTCTCAGATTACGTACGTCTGAGATGGGGAAAACCGATGCTAAGCAATGACTTAAGTTATCGATTTTGTCTATTAATTTAGCCCTAAATCTAATCCTGTTTCATAATTCGGCCCTTAGTCCGTGTACACAAAGGAAGCCTATACCCTGGGGTAGAGCTAGTACCATGTAAAGTAATCTAACATTTAACATGCTATTATATGTAAGCGGCCACAACGGAGTCCCGAAAATTGTAATATACGAAACAAGCTGAAGTAGGTACCAGGGTCTGGGGTCTAGGGTCTAGGGTACAGGCCCAGGGTCCTCGTTGTGAGCGCCTGCTTAGTTTCGAGAGTTTTAAAAGAATATGCACCTGACCACACCAACATAACTCTAGCAGGCTAGACGTAGAGAACTCTTCACCGAACTCCTGGAAGATTAACTGTCCACCACATAAGTTTTACTGTAATCTATGTCACAGAAAGTAGGTGCCCCTCTGCTGTCTGCATCCATATTTTAATTAAATCTATCCGACAAACTGAGACCCTCGCAAAAAAAACTAGCTAACTTCCTCTAGCTACACCACCGTTATAGCTAACTTCCTCAACTTGTCCCGACCGCAAGGTCTCCTCTCTATGTCTCCGCTTACTGCCCTGGCTGAGTAGCAAACCACTGGAAATTAGTTTTAACCACCAGGACGACAGGGAATAGAATTAGGATGAGATCACACCATCCTCTTTCAACTTTCTGCAAACTTATTGTGCACTGGTAGTCAAGTGGTTAACGCGCTAGTCTGTTATTCCACGTAGCGTGGGGATCCGTTCGATGGTTCGAGTCCCACCCAGTGCATGAATTTCCTCATTAATTTGAGTTTGAGACCACATAATAATAAGACTCTGAGGGTTAGGTGGTAGAAAATGCTCTCAGCATTAACCTCGCCCGGTGTTAGCTTCCACTAGAGTGTCATTATTATTATTATGTTTATATCATATTATTATTATGTTTATATCAAGTAAGTTTTACATTTTACACCTAGAGGTGAATCTACTCAATATGGCTACTATGCACACAACTCTACCTGCACGTATCCTTGTGGTCTGTGGGTAGGCTATCTTGTCTGCTATAAGGGTACCCTACTTTCTAGCTGGTGCCTGATGGCTGTGGGATATTGGATGTTGGTGAAATATAGAAAGCTTATAGTTTCAGTTGTGAAAACTAAAACTCTCATCAGCTCTGGTGAATTATTGTAGTGGATGTGACATCTTCTGAGAGAGCTTGTCGCACCCGAGTGAAGGTCCTTACGTATTTATTTTACTTACTCTACACATCACACAATGAGGCATTACCATACGCCGTTTCGGTCCTTATTTCGGCGCCACTATAGAAAAAGACCCAGGGAGGATGATTACCAAATATGGTTCTGGGCCAATTTCGGGCCATAGCATGTGCGTTATTCAGGTTATTCTTGAACCCTTAGTTGAAACCGGAAACACTTTTATTGTATGTTGGCAATGTTCATGTTTATCTAATTCTTTCATTTAACATTTTAGCAAACCTACTTGGGTTCTGCATTATTATTATTTTTACTTTGCTGATCTTATAGAAAGGAAAATGGGAATTATCATACATAATATGTATACAAATATATTTATTTTTTTAATTTTCCATTTATTTATTACAATTACAATATGATACAGATTTTAAAATGATTGAATGGTACCCTTTCTCAAAGTTAAAAAAAAAAAACTGTGTTGAGAAAGGGGTATTTTATACTGCCTGCATACGAGTGCGTAGGTAGAGTCCCTTTTTGTTAGCAGTTTAAACAAAGTCTCATTGTTCATATTCCATAAATTGTTCTAATTAGTTATTAGCCCTGGTCACTGGAAACACAGCATTTCGTAAGGAAGATTGGCGATAAACTATCTCGTTTGAATGGTGATCAACGTTGCAAAAGCTTCTTAATCCAAAAAATATCAATCGCCATTCAACGAGGAAATGCTGTGAACATTATGGGCACTATTCCTGATGGCTTGCGTTTCGAAGAGCTGTTTTATATTTTCATTTATATCTTTATGAAGCTACTGGACAAAGTATCCTTGTTGGAGAATTATAAAAATACATTTCGTTCTGTCCTTGAGTTTTAGAAAAGTCATTAGTTATTAGACTTATCTCTCCTGTAATAAGAAGCATTTAGCTGATTACATTGGATTCCAATAAACCCTACAATTGGGCCAAGGTCTAGAACAATATTTTCTATTAAGATAATTACTAGATGGATGAAGCCAACCTTGCAATAGATCAAGTGCTGATACAAGTTTACCTAGTCTACTGAAAATATAGGTTATTAGAATGAATTTTTACTAATCACTCACCTGTAAAGGTTCCAGTGATGTGATTTAAAACTTCTAGGTAATCAACGAAAAAAGTAAATATGTATAAACTACATAGGTAATTGTTCTGAGGTTATTTGAGACGGAGGGTTTAACCTCTATTCGCTTTCAACTCTGAAACCAGAGCCTAGTTCCAGAAAGTTTTCTCTCTCTACAACCCCCAAAACACTCTGCTTGTGTTATTTGAACGAAATTTGGAGGTTCAAAGGGAGATATGGGGTTCTAGAAAGTGAGATTACCTACTTTCTGGAATGAGGCCCTGCTAGCCTGTTTGCACCCGAGTATACTTGATTGGGTTTGATTGAACATAGGGGTTCAATCATTTGAATCAGTAACTGTTGTTTCTTGAGGGATTTACATGAAACTTTCACAATAATACGTAGAATCTTAATAGGAAACGATTTCACCACGAAATAATCACAAATTTACACCTTAAATTACTTAAAACACGTTTTATTAAAATCACTTATTTGGAATTCACTCGATTTTGAAAATGTTTTGAAAATTTTACTTTCAATTTCCTTTGGAATATTTCACACCGCCATTTTGTTTTGAAAGAAGGGGAATTGGAGAACCAATCAGAGAACCATCGACATGTATACCAACAGAAGTAAAAAAAAAAAAAATTTTTTCATCATATATTTTTACATCGTATTTTTTACGTATTTTGTCCGTTTTATTCTTTCACATATAAAAGACGAATGATTATTGTCAATTGGAATTTGATGCGTAAGTCATTTTTGGTAAGAGGATTTTTTTTGTTAAGAAGAATTTTGTAGTTATATAGGGTTAGGTAAAGTTAACGAGGTGAAATTGCACGATAGATCACTGACTTCAGTTTGTTGGGTAGGATGGTTGGGTGAGGGGCTTAGGTTAGGTTGAAATTAGGGGAACTTCACGATTCGGCCCAAATTACCTGAGTAGACCTTTTCCATAGCATGATTCGGCCCCAAAAAAAACACAAAAAAACACAACCTGATTCGGCCATAACCCGATTCGTCCCAAAACACACTATCAAGTTTTGATCCCACAACAAATATCCCACTTTTATTCTAACAAAAAGTCCCACTTTCATTCCGCCAAAAAATCCCTGTAAAATAGTATGGAAACATTGTTTTGAACCAGTAACAGTCACCTCTGTTATCAGTGTTTACATAAGTAATTTATAACAGTAGGGTTAGGTAAAATACATAGAAGGACATGCCTCAATAATATAGTAGGGTTAGGTAAAATACATAGAAGGCCATGCCTCAAGAATATAGTAGTGTTAGGTAAAATACATAGAAGGCCATGCCTCAAGAATATAGTAGGGTTAGGTAAAATACATAGAAGGCCATGCCTCAAGAATATAGTAGGGTTAGGTAAAATACATAGAAGGCCATGCCTCAAGAATATAGTAGGGTTAGGTAAAATACATAGAAGGCCATGCCTCAAGAATATAGTAGGGTTAGGTAAAATACATAAAAGGCCATGCCTCAAGAATATAGTAGGGTTAGGTAAAATACATAGAAGGCCATGTATCAAGAATATAGTAGGGTTAGGGATAATCTTAATATATAAATGTCAAAGACACTCACTGACCACTGACTGATCATCGCTCTACAGCCCAAACCGTAAGTCCTAGGAAGCTGAAATTTGGTAGGTAGCTTTGTTTTATAGTCTAGATGTGCAATAAGACGGGATTTTTCGAAACTCCCACTACAACACCTGCCATTGGCGAAAAAGGATTTTTTGCTTTCACGGCCATGCCTCGGCCCGCAAAGCGGGCGACAGCCCGCTAGTACATATATAGAACGCCAATGCCTCATATAGAAGGTAATTTCGTAATTTATCTTAATATATAAATGTCAAAGACACTCACTGACCACTGACCACTGACTGATCATCGCTCTACAGCCCAAACCGTAAGTCCTAGGAAGCTGAAATTTGGTAGGTAGCTTTGTCTTATAGTCTAGATGTGCAATAAGACGGGATTTTTCGAAACTCCCACTACAACACCTGCCATTGGCGAAAAAGGATTTTTTGCTTTCACGGCCATGCCTCGGCCCGCAAAGCGGGCAACAGCCCGCTAGTACATATATAGAACGCCAATGCCTCATATAGAAGGTAATTTCGAAATTTAATGTTGAATAATAAAAAATCCCTCAATATGTACGGTACTTAGAATGTTGCACTGGGCCGAATCGTGTTGTTTATTTTTTGGTCAAGATAACGTTTTGGGACGAATCGTTCGGTGACTTTTTTTACCTGAAATCAAAAACCTTTTTCATAAACCTTTTTGGGCCGAATCGTAATGCGCCCGAAATTAGTGCAGGTGGTTAGGCCGGGTCGCGCAGCGACCCGGTCTAACCCTGCACTAATTTCAACCTAACCTAAGCCCCTCACCCAAGCTATCCTAGCCGGCTAACGAAACACAACATTTAGACTGACAACCGTTTGTTGGGTAGGATGGTTGGGTGCAGCGACCCGGTCTAACCCTGCACTAATTTCAACCTAACCTAAGCCCCTCACCCAAGCTATCCTAGCCGGCTAACGAAACACAACATTTAGACTGACAACCGTTTGTTGGGTAGGATGGTTGGGTGAGGGGCTTAGGTTAGGTTGAAATTAGTGCAGGGTTAGACCGGGTCGCTGCGCGACCCGGCCTAACCACCTGCACTAATTTCAACCTAACCTAAGCCCCTCACCCAAGCTATCCTAGCCGGCTAACGAAACACAATATTTAGTCTGACAACCGTCAGACTAAATATTGTCTCCTCGTCCCTCACCTGTATCAAATGTAAACATAAACGTAAATATATCAAAACAGAAAATAAATAGATCGCGAGAAAATATTCTACGACTTAGCGATGGTGTCGCGCGTCGCGCTATGTGGCGTTTCCATGCAACTGGGATTCGTTTACACTAAATATATTTGCGGTTGTCTAACCTGCATTCTTTGTTTTTTTTACAAGTATTTAAAAATGGCGAAAGTAGTTTTAAAATTCACGATAAAACTTCATAATATAGTTCAAATTTTAATCAAAATTAAAATAATTTAAAGTGTAAATTTGTGGTTTTCTTGGTGTGAAATCATTTTCTAATGAGATTTTAAGTATTCTGTGAAAGGTTCATAAAAAATCCTTCAAAAATAAGCAATTTCGTAACCATGTGATTGACCCGAACATAGGTGTTAACCCACCAACTTCTGACCTCGTTGGGGGTTGTGTTGCTTAAATTTAGTGAACTTGTGTGTAGGACTCATAGATAAGTACAAACTTTATCTCCAGTACTTAGGTGTCATTATTATGTGGTCAAATGTTACATGTTCAAGACTTGCAGGTAAATTCGTAGATTGTAGGTATTGGGTTCTTGTACAAAACCACCAAAACCAGAAAACCAGCATGTAACAAACAGAATATGTAATTTAAATTTAAACCGCCAAAGTAGAGAGTACTCCCGGATTATCAACATAAAGCGTCTTTTCAACATGAATTACAGTGCCTACCTGTTTTTCAGATAATCCGTTCAATACAGGACACAATTTGTTGATTCAAGGAAACAATGGTCAATAATCCAAAATTTCAGGAACAGAGTGTTAAAAAAACAGATAGATATCCAATGGCACAACACAGCACAGCTTCAGAAAGCACTGATAAAAATATAAGGGGTAAGGAAAATAATGGAAAAAAAGTTAGAAAAACACTTTGAAAAGTAATTAAAATTGAAACAATTAACTATCGTTAAATAATAAAATGGAGGGAATATTTTAATTTTTATGAAATACACAATCCCGGAAAGAAAAAGATTTCAAATAAATTTATTTTATGCCGGAATATTTTTTAAGCCTTTCTCGGCCATTCAAATCGGTGGATACTAACGTAAAATTACCCTATTTTAAGAAGCAAATCTTATCTAAACTTCAGTTAAAAAGAGAACAATAACTATAAAATAACCGAATTTAACTATCGCACAAACGAAATGAAAAAATAAATGAATCAATAAAAAATTGCCTAAAAACGCACTAGAAACTTCCGAATTTTGATCTTATCAGGAATCAACCTGTTGATTCAAACTTGATACGTGTTGCGTAAAATCTAAAAAATCTCACTGAATAAAAATCAAATGGTTTTGGTTTACAAAATGTCCAAGAAGCAAACAGTTCTCAGCTCTGTGCGGGTTCATTGGTAGACAACTGATCTCGCAGGTAAAATCAAGTCCTCAACATTAGTACGGTTAGAACAAGATCTGTGATCGGAAGTCGTGTTTTCTCTCCAAATAGGTATTTTTAAAATTACCCAACAACTATTCAAATTCAATTTATTTCTATACTCTACACAGTATTAATAATAATTACAATAAACTAAGTCAAATAATTGTAAAAGACAAGAAGATACAAGAAAAAGAAATTTAATCGTAGCGATTCTACTGTCTTAAAATTTGTTAGATAAGTTTATGATTAAATCTCTTCATTGTCGATTATTCACTTTGGCTTTAGTGATTTTCAACTGGATGGTCATACTCATAATATATCACGACTGGGGTTTTACCCACCATTGGCTGGGCAAACCACACAAGTAATCAACATACACTAGCCTCTGTGTGGCTGGAAGTAGCCATCTGAACGTAGATTACCATGGTGCAAGAACTTCCGATTTTCATGCAATGGTTTTTTGAAAATGGTAAGAGCACATCCACTATTTTTATTAACTCTTACATTTTATTAAACAAAACAAAATTTTGGATCAGAATTTCAGATCCCAAAAATGTCCCGAATTTAGTATACCTAGATGCCATAAATAAAATGGTCATTTCTTAAAATGGTTATTTTATTTCCCTTTGGAATTTTTGGTCGAGTGATTGAGTCAGTTTCTGATGGCCCATAGATATGTAATTTCCTGTATTTCAATTTATTTTTTTCAAACAAGCGCACTGTTGTATTAGTTATCATGATATCAATCCATCCCATAAGTTTATATTTTTTAAAACAGTCACATTACGATCAAAGAGAATATCAAAAACCATTTGGATGTTTTGGCATCTCAACCAATGATGCAATAGTAATAACATTGGTAGAATTGGTTGTCAAAAAACATTTACTATTTCTAATACAAATATGGAGCTTGATAGGAAACTTGTTATAGGTAATAGTTCACCAGTAAAATTATAATAATAATAAAATGTAGATTGGCCTCTAGCAGATATATTATCCTGTTCGACGGGAGATGCATGCAGCCCGGACTAAGTCTCCAGTAGTTCCCGAGGCAGCACGTACCGCGAGGTTGCCAGACGAACATCCACGTTGTAGATTCCTCGCCTTGGTATTCCTGTACTGGGTGGTTCAGTTCTACTATAAAATCAACAGGGTGATTCACGTTGTAGCTTCTGAATTATAGAGGAGGCGCTTTTTCTCCCAAAACAGCGACTCTGAATTCTTTCTACGTTACTTTACTTTTACTTTCCGTGTCCAGTTCTTATTCATATCTTGTCCATCCACAAAAGAGCTGTCTGGATGGCCGTGTCATTTGCATGAAAAAGGTCTTGTTCTGTGCAGGGTCTCTCCAGAAGGGGACAAACAAGTAAATGTGCTGTGTCTTGCAGTGTGCCACATTCACACTGTGTATCCGTGTTGGCAGGTAAAAAAATACCCCATTTTTCCAGATTTGTTTTCACCTGGCCACTTCAACTCGCAAGCGGTTCAAAGTCCTCCACACTGGATAGGGAAGGTTGCTTCCAGGGGAGAGTTCTTCTTGAGGCTCCGGATGATGCGGGAGAGTCTCTTTCCACTTGGATAGGCGAATGCTTTCTGGTGGATCTTGGAGGTGGTTTCGCACACCTAGTGCAAAAGGTATGTAACTTAAAAAAATAGATTGGGAAAGAAAATTCTCAAAAATCATAAAAATAATAATAATAAACGATTTTAATCGCTTACTGAAAAATCGTCTTTTTTGAGTTACATACCTTTTGCACTAGGTGTGCGGTTTGATCTTGCGAGAAAACGTTTCCTTGATTTGAGTCTTTGTGGGGCGGGTTGATGGTCATGGAGTGAGTGTCGAGGATCTTCTACTTGTTTCTTGCGTTCCACATCTCAAGCTACTTCTCTCCTGATATCAGGTGGAGCATTACCGATGAGAGGGTATAGTTTTGAGATGGGTGTGGGAGACACAGAGTTATGGGAGTTCCGCTGCCGAGGCACAGAGGACCAACGCTGATGTACAGAGCAATGAAGGTTAACCATTTTTGGTTAACCAGTTTTTGGAGGATGTTATTTCTGGTTGTTAGTTTACCTTTCAGCTTTTTACAATGTTCTTTGAAGGTCAATGTGCGGTCTAAGGTAACTCTAAGGTATTTAGGAGTTGGACAGTTTTCAAAGGTTTCACCGTTCTACATGATGTTGAGTTTTCTTTTGGCTTCTCTGTTGCGAAGATGGAATGCGCATACTTGTGTTTTCCCTGGATTTGGCTTTAGATAATTCTCTCCATAGAATTTGGTCATTGTTTGCAGAGCATTTGTCCTACGCTTGGGTGAAAGATTCTGCTTGAGCTACTATTGCAGTGTCATCGGCGTATGTAAAAGTTCTTGTATTTCTGGTTTGGGCTGATCGTTGGTGTATACATAAGAGAAAACTCGATTTAAGAGAACAATTTCCAGGGCCAATTTACCTCTCTATTAGAGAAAATAACCTCTTTACAAGAGAAACATGTATATGTATGAGAGAAAAAATTACGGTCCCTTACGTTCTCTTAAAATATCCAGGTTCGAATGTATTAAAAAATAACATAACCTCAGCTGGTGAAAGTTCAGATAGATATATATTTATATAACTGTAGCTACCTCTCTGTTTTGGCTCTGGTTGCGCTTTCCACTGCAGACGGCACCTCTTGTTAATGGCTGCCGAGAGCACAGTTGTGCTGCACTTTCCAGTCGGAATTAAAACTTCCCTCCAGTGTCCTCTTCCTCCGTGGCGAAACTTTTGTGCCATTCAGAGTGCGAAGAAAAGAAGTGAAAGAGTTTTGCAATTCAGATGAAATGGGTCACCTCAATATGTAGGTGTGTTGGAAAGAGAGAGACGGAGAGAGAGAGGTGGGGGTAAGAGAGAGAGAGGGAGAAAGAGGGAGATAGAGAGAAAGAGGGATAGATAGGGATAGGAGAGATGAGAGAGAGAGGGGGGAAAGAGAGAGAAAGAGGGCGGGGAGAGATGTAGAGAGAAAGAGGGATAGAGAGGGATGGGAGAAAAGATAGAGAGAGGTAGAGAGAAAGAGGGGTGCGAGAGAAGATAGAGAGAGGTAGAGAGAAAGAGGGGTGAGAGAGAAGATAGAGAGAGAGGTGAGAGAGAGGATATAAAAAGAGAATAAGGGAGAGTGCGGGGAAAGATGTAGAGAAAAAGAGGGATGGGAGAGAAGATAGAGAGAGAGAGAGCATTGACTGTGATATTTTTTTTTTTTTTTTTTTTTAAGTTATCATATTTGTGTTAATCACTTTCGTGGTATCGCAACTACTCAAACCACCGACATCCAGGTTACAAGTCCGCTGCCTTATCGATCAAGCTACTGATGTCGGTTATTTTCTTTACATTAATAAGTCATTCAAAATTATACCTCACTTGGCTGTGGGGTTAGTTTCTATTATTCAACAGACAGTGCTGGAAGTTAGCAGGTATTTTTCTTCCAAGTTTGGTTGATGGTGGCGATCTGGCGATGATGAATATAATGATAGAGAGAGAGATGAGAGAGAGGATAGAAAAAGAGAATAAGGGAGAGTGCGGGGAAAGATGTAGAGAGAAAGAGGGATGGGAGATAGAGGATAGAAAAAAAATGATACAACTTTGAACTTCTCTCTTTTCTGTTTATACTGATTAAATTGATAGGTGAGTTGAAGACATGGATATTTAATACTATTACCTGCTGATGAGAGTAAATTAGTTTGAAATAGCTGTCCAGGTAAGTTCAGATTTTCATCTACATTTAATACAACTTCTCACTTTTCTGTTTATACTCATTAAATAAAGAGTTTAGTTGATGGCATGGATATTCAGATTTATATTACCTGCTGATGAGAGCAAATAAGCTAGAAACAGCTGTCCAGGTATGTCCAGATTCTCATGCACCTAAAACATCTTCTCACTAATTAACAACAATAACTGGCAGCTCAAACGCGAAAATATACCTGAAACAACGCTTTCCCTCGCTATTCAACGAGGGAATGCTACATCTATTTTGGGTACTCTGCCCAGTGGAAAATCATTAGAGGAGATTATTCAGTGTTATTCTTCCTTTTTTAAACAATAGTATAGTAAAACAAGTTAAAAAAGAAAGAAAAAGTTGTCATATTAATCTTAATGTCTTAATCACTTTCGTAATATTACAACTACTCAAACTCGCTCTACTAAATTTACTCTGAAACCGGGACTCGAACCAGCCGACCTCCAGGTTACAAGTCCGCCGCCTTATCAATCAAGCTACGTAGGTCGGTCTACAATAGTATAGCACATAATATAACACCTCCTAAGATATTATTATTATTAAACACTTTATTAGATATAAAAACACAGATGTACAATACAAATAATTATTATAACAATGAAAAAATTGAAACAATATATACAATAAAAAGGAAAAAGAATAGAAAAATACATAAATATAAACATATGTCCTAACTAAAGGGCGGGGTTATTAGCCCAAAGACAAGGCCTATGCAAAGCTCAGGATTCAGGAAGGATATTGAATGCAGGAATTCCTTAAGCGTTAGTTCCAGGAAGTACAAATCCTGTTAAAGCTACACACACTGGTGCCCTACTGAATACATATTTATCTTCATAATATAGATAAATACGACTATGTATAATATAACCTCCAAAAACACCACTTCGTGGTTACAAAAGGAAGAACGCCTACTAAAAAAAAATGAGATTTTTTTTTTTTTAAGTGGGGTTTAACGTCGCTTTCAAGTGCCATGGTAACATCACGACGGGGGTTTTACCCTCCATTCGCAGGAAACTCACAAACCTGCTACTCACATTGACCTCACCCAGCCTGAGTGGGGCCGGGAAAAGCCAGCGTCACGAGAATTAGAATTTGAATGGTCACCCATCCAAGTCTTAACCTCGCTGGATGTCGCTTAACTTCGGTGTTCTGAAGGGAACCGGTGTATTCAACATGCCATCGACGCTGGCTGAGATTTTTTTAGTTGTAACTAGCGGGCTGTCGCCCGCTTTGCGGGCCGAGGCATGGCCGTGAAAGCAAAAAATCCTTTTTCGCCAATGGCAGGTGTTGTAGTGGGAGTTTCAAAAAATCCCGTCTTATTGCACATCTAGACTATAAGACAAAGCTACCTACCAAATTTCAGCTTCCTAGGACTTACGGTTTGGGCTGTAGAGCGATGATCAGTCAGTGGTCAGTGGTCAGTGGTCATCAGTGAGTGTCTTTGACATTTATATATTAAGAAGATAATGTGAAGACGATTACTAACATAGTAAATATTGCAAAGATTCATAACCCTGAACGAGACATGATGGCTAGCACCTCAATAGCAGGGAGATGAAGCTCATCCTCACAATGGAACATCCATTTGATCCATTGTTCTGTGAGGTGCTCATTGCATAAACATTGAGATGGTGAGGAAGAAGAAGAAGGAGAAGAGACTATATACAGGATGGAACATACTAAGCTGGCCAAATTTAACCCCGCATCGCATGGATTAAAAGAAAAGAATAAAAATTAATTCTGAGATTATGCCTGCTAACAACAATCACTATTTTGTGTTTTTTCATCAATTTCACACTTGATACTTATCAGGTTTTTCACCAAAATATTAAATTCAAGTTGCGGAGGGGTAGCGATGCGTTTACTCTTCAAAAATTAAGTGGAATTTGATTAAAATTGACACCAACAAATTATTAGTATACTAGCTAAAACCCCGTACTTTGTTGCCTCGAAGGTTTTTGCCTGTGGCTGAAGTCCTTTTTGGATTAAAAAAAATGCTTTCTTACTATGCTCCTACAGTCCTACATACCGAAAGGAGTCTCTGTGCCAAATTAAAGGCCACATTATGAAACAGGATTAAAGTTAACATAAGCCAGACACTCCCCCAAGTCGGAGTTTCAAACAATCACAGCGCACGATAGCCCGAGTTAAAGGGTAATGTCCACTTGGATTATATCTAATCCTACTTTATAATTCGTCCCTCAGAGTCATTTGGTCTTTACGTTTCGGAGTTCTGTTGATTGAGAATGAATCAGGGGCGAGAATTTTGATTGTTGTAGACCTCCATTTAAATAAATGTTCATTAAAAAAAAAAAAAAAAATGAATGAAGCTTTAAAGAAAGCCAAGAAAAATGAAAGTAAACGAATTTTGTAAGATTGATGGATACGGAAACTACAAATATTTACAAAGTGCCTTTACAAGAATCGAGGATAATCACAAAGTATGAGAACCTCTGGTAGCATCAGAGTGATCAACAAACTCTCAAGGAACAAAGGTGCCTTTACAAGAATCGAGGATAATCACAAAGTATGAGAACCTCTGGTAGCATCAGAGTGATCAACAAACTCTCAAGGAACAAAGGTGCCTTTACAAGAAGCGAGGATAATCACAAAGTATGAGAACCTCTGGTAGCATCAGAGTGATCAACAAACTCTCAAGGAACAAAGGTGCCTTTACAAGAAGCGAGGATAATCACAAAGTATGAGAACCTCTGGTAGCATCAGAGTGATCAACAAACTCTCAAGGAACAAAGGTGCCTTTACAAGAATCGAGGATAATCACAAAGTATGAGAACCTCTGGTAGCATCAGAGTGATCAACAAACTCTCAAGGAATAAAGGTGCCTTTACAAGAAGCGAGGATAATCACAAAGTATGAGAACCTCTGGTAGCATCAGAGTGATCAACAAACTCTCAAGGAATAAGGGATAAAGGTGCCTTTACAAGAAGCGAGGATAATCACAAAGTATGAGAACCTCTGGTAGCATCAGAGTGATCAACAAACTCTCAAGGAATAAAGGTGCCTTTACAAGAAGCGAGGATAATCACAAAGTATGAGAACCTCTGGTAGCATCAGAGTGATCAACAAACTCTCAAGGAATAAAGGTGCCTTTACAAGAAGCGAGGATAATCACAAAGTATGAGAACCTCTGGTAGCATCAGAGTGATCAACAAACTCTCAAGGAATAAGGGATAAAGGTGCCTTTACAAGAAGCGAGGATAATCACAAAGTATGAGAACCTCTGGTAGCATCAGAGTGATCAACAAACTCTCAAGGACTCTCATCTCCGTGGAATTGGTCACGGAATGTAAGTGATCCGAGACTCTTAACATTCAGCTATTCCTGGTCTCGTTCCATCCAAAGATCATCCGAGGCGTATGTGATGCGAAAGATCAGCTATGCAACATGACACAGAAAATAGCAAGCTCTTCTAATAACAGTAATAATAACAATAAAAATAAAAACAATAAAATAAGAATGATAGTAATAATAAAAGTTGCAAAAGGTCGCTTACATAATAATGCCATTTGAAAGGTCGATCCTCAGTATGTTGTGATTTCTGCTAATGGTGTTTCTATTTGTGTATCTAGTGTAGTAACATCATCATCAACACTATCAGCAGCAGCTATAACATATTCATTATTATGTCCTCTGTCCAGGTAGCTCAGTGGTAAAGGCAGCACTCTGTGAGTGCAGAGATTCCAGAGGTCGCGGGTTCGAAACCCAGCCGGGACATGACAAGTTATCCTCCAATTTGAAATTTTCACCACATAATAAACGTATTCGGCTCACTGCTGGAACAATGCGACTTAGAAAAGTCCTAATCGGACAGTATAAATAAAGATATACAATACTTTGTTCATCCTGCGAGAATGAGACTAAAGAGTCCCTTTACTCTCTGAGTCTAATTAACGTCTCATTTATTGGTGTCAAGAACAAGGTATACATATTTACAATTAACTTTCTTTAAAATGGCAGACAGTGAAAAATAATCTATTTGTATTTCTCACATTTGTTAACGTAAAGGGCACTTCCAAAAGTCCTTTTCTTTGCATGTAAATATCAATAAGGGGATAGTGGTTCTACCACTTGCTAGGTCATGAATGGGTAGACCGGTAGGTAGGTGATGAATTTGATTATCAGATCTAATCTGATCGCTTTCAGACGCCAATAATGGGACCTAATAGTCCTAATCGGGCAGTATAAATAAGGAAATAAGGCTTTCGCGAAACTCAATAATTTTGCTAAATTTATAAATACCAAATGGGTCACCCCACTGTACTGCAGTCATGAAAATTCACAAATGTGTGAGTATTGTCTAAATGTTGACAAATTTTTTGTTCACCGTCCTCAAGGCATATTTATCATCACCCTCATTTCACTTTATGTATCCAATATGGGAATATTTATACCCTATGCCCATTTAAATATTCATATAATGTACGTATGTATATCAATTATAATTATTTTGGGGATTTGAATATTAATGCGCCCACCACTGTTCGAATTTGAGGTTTGCTGAGGATCTAGGAAGGGGTACCCCCAGGAATTTTACCACATTTTGAGTGTGAGGGAGGCATTTATAAACGATAACAAGAAATTATTATTTCTGGCAATAAAATTATTTAAACACTAGATTTGTCATCTATTTACAAGTTTATAGCTCCAGTCTAAATAATATGGTATGGTCGTATTCATGTATAACTCTATCTATCAGTTACGTATACATTGTAATTTTTCTTGGTGTCGGATTTACTCAACCTCTTTCTTGTGGTTGAGGTTGGTTCTGAGTTTCTGACTGAGGTTGCTTGTACGGAAATGTATATTCATGTACAAAATGTACAAATTCTCACTTTTCTGTTTCTAGTTTTGACTGATTGATTTACTTTTTTTAACAGAGGTCCCAGGAACACTTTGGCTTGATAACACACTCACTAAATTTAGACATGGCTGCCATCTGTGAAAACTGTCATCAAATTTTTTCACGAAAAATTGTATGAATTACAATGTTTCAATAAATCTGTACAATTTATTGAAACGCACTAATCCTTAAAAATAGACATGACAATTTACGACGGGCATAAAAATTAAAAATCGATCTTTCTTATATTTAATGTGCAACTGAAAAAAAAACAATGCAGATAGGTCTATTCTTTTACATATATATTATACATACGAGTAGGTAGGTACGAGGCGCGGCCGGTGCTAAGGAGCTGCGGAACTGCAGCACCCCTATACGAAAATGATAGGATTTTCTCAACTCCTAGCTCGTACACAGTAAAAATTGTCACACATTTCTAGAATAATTAATGAATAATTATTATGATTGGCATGGTAAGCAAACTGAAACACTTTAGATACTGAATCCCATTTTTTACTCCAGTTTATGTGCAGCACCCCCAAAATATTTTCCCTGATAAGTACCCGTAGACTTTGCAGTATCTTTTCATTCGTGAAGAAGAGAATTGTTAGCTAAAATCCTGAGCTCGTATTCCCTGCTGCCTGGAGACAGGCCTGATGGGTCGCACAGGAAAGCGAGATGTTGCCAGTCAGGAGGTAGCTGCCTTCCCCTGCTACTTGCGTCCCCTGAGGGTCCCTCTAGTTTCCTGTAGTCAGTCCTGTCTTCTTTCCTTTTCTTTCACTACTTTCCCAGACCTACTTGCGGTCTGCATTGTTTGACCTCATGGTTGAGGTTGGTTGGTTGTGGCACAGTTTTTACGGCTGGATGTCCTTCCTAACACCTACGATTCTATTTGGTTTTAACGTCGCTTTCAACACTGTAAGTTTTACGTTTAAAATGTTTTACTTTCCGAGATTCAGGAAATTCAATAATCAATAATTTACTTCACTATTTTACTATCATATAATTGTGAACTTTCGCTTTACATCCTTACAGAATTTTTCAAAAAAACATTTTTTGCAAATTGGTAAGTCCTTCCTTGAGTTTAGGATACATCGCAACATCGACTTTTCAATACGACCAATTACATCAGTTTACCGTTATGTAAGCACTGTAGTTTCTGTTAGGCGATCTCCGCGAAACGACTGTTTCACTTGATAATCGTAGACTTCTATTATGAACTTGGATAATCTATGGCAATCTCTTCTTTTTTACTCAAGTCTCAAGAGATAATTCGGGTCTTGAGACAAAGTCTCGTTACACCCTTTCCTGCTAATTTAAAATCTAATCTTATTCTCTAGTAGATAGTTATCTGTTACCTGCGAGCGAAGCACTACTGCTATCGAATTCCAATTTATATTGGATACATTTGTCTAGCGTACAGACAGAATATGAGATATCTCAGAACAAAACTTTGCTGCTAACAAAACGGCAAGAAAATACTGTATGGTTTCTTAACAAGAATTATGTACTTTCAATTAGGGAAGTCAAAATATCCCATAGAAAAAGACAGGAAAAAAGAAACAGCGAGACAAAATATTTTATTACAAGAGGAAATAATTATCTTTCGATATCGGGAATTGAAACCGAGACGAAGGGCCAAATTATGAAACAGGATTTGTTAATCTTAGTAGACACTTTCCCTTCATTTTCACCTTGACAACAACTGTAGAGGTCATATCTAAGCCGGGCTTTGTAGCTGTACATTAACTCTGTGGCGTAAAGGAGCTATGGTCAGGCTTCGTGACAGAAAATCTTGTTTTATAAAATACCTTGGATTTACAAATTCAGTTTCATAATACGGCCCCTAAGAGTTACGGAGTAAATTCGCCTCTGACAACACAAAGAGGCGTAAACCACAAATTTTTGAAATTGGTTTTATTGCTTGGATATAGTCTACTTGTGCTATATTTTGTTCTCACAAATAGACGTAATCCAATTATAATCCAAAGAAAAGATACAACAAAAATTGAAATCAGGCGTATCCCTCATTTTCTCTTTTTCAGACAAATCAAATAGGCGTAAATCAATTGTCACAGTTAAATAATCAAATTTGGCAACAGAAAAAGTTCGTATGGTCATTCACGGGTACAGGGAAGTGATGATTTTCCTACCGTGAACAGAAAATTTATGCACAAGAAAACTCATTTTGGCTTTCCTGTAAAATTTCGAAAATGTTGTTTACGCCTCTTTGTGTTGTCAGAGGCGAATTGTTTGTAGGACTTGGCGGGACACACTGCCGGTCAGATAAATGAGTTTCTCCTTCATCATAGAAAACAGTCACGTGCTGTGTTTTGTGGGGATTAGGGTGTATTTTATCTCCTCGTAGGTATTTACTTTCCTCAATTACTTGAAGAGAAATGTGTGTTGAGAATTACCAGGAAGGGGAGGAGGAGAAAGGAGAGGGGTTCAAAATGGTGTGTTTCCTGTAGCATGGGTGGGAGATGAATGAGAGTGACTAGACTAGAGATGTGTTTCCTGTAGCATGGGTGGGAGATGGATGAGACTGACTAGACTAGAGATGTGTTTCCTGTAGCATGGGTGGGAGATGGATGAGAGAGACTAGACTAGAGATGTGTTTCCTGTAGCATGGGTGGGAGATGGATGAGACTGACTAGACGGGTCATTTTCATTTATCTTGGGCATATCAAGTCCGCAACCTTTCTGTTTTAATAAATGTGAAAATAATAGGAATATATGACTAAAATCTATTTGATCACATAGGAAACAATTTTTTTTTATAAATTACAATAATAAATTGTCTTTTAAACTAATGTGGAGACTCAAAATTGCCAGTTATGTAAGTAACGTTCATGATATTTTAGGTGTCCCTTAGTCTAAGATTTTACTGTGTCTGATAAAAAAAAAATGCATTTCTCCCCATTATATTCACCAAAATCCAATATTAATGAGAAAAATACAGTTTATTTAGGATGTGACCATTAGTTTTAATAAAAATAATAATGTTCACCTCATTCTACAGACGTGTAAAGTTGTGTGTGTGTCCCTACGAAGAAAAAAAAATCTCCGTCATGAATGTTACCCCCAAAAAAATGTAAACCATTTTGAAAAACCCTTTGAATGAGAAGCTAGCAGCTGCCGCCATTTTGCTTCTTACAGATGATATTGTTTTTATTTTGAAATTTCCTGTCAGTTGGATGTTGGATGCAGTACAGTGAGGGACAATGGTGGGTCTAATTTTTTTTGACAAGAACGTTACGCGGTTTTTAAAATAAATTGTAATGATTCTTTAATATATAATGTATTTCTTTAATTCTTCTGCATGTCCTCTTTCCAATCAAATATTTTTTTGTTGTAAAGTGAATATTCTTTTATTGAGAAAAGATTGTTTTAGTGGCGTGTTACTCATGAACGTTGCCGTCATGAACGTTACCCGTGGTCATGAACGTTACCTAGTACGTTAAGTTTTTGTAATTTTGTGTGAAGAGGTAGCTGCTAGAAATATTCTAAATGAAAGCTTTTGCTCAAAGGTATTTGTCTTAGTCTTCTGAGCCTAAAAAATTGTTAAAAATTGTTTAGGAAAAAGGTAACGTTCATGACTTGAAAAAATCCAATTGCCCAAGATAAATGAAAATGACCCAGACTAGAGATGTGTTTCCTGTAGCATGGGTGGGAGATGGATGAGACTGACTAGACTAGAGATGTGTTTCCTGTAGCATGGGTGGGAGTTGGATGAGACTGACTAGACTAGAGATGTGTTTCCTGTAGCATGGCTGGGAGATGAATGAGACTGACTAGACTAGAGATGTGTTACCTGTAGCATGGGTGGGAGATGGATGAGACTGACTAGACTAGAGATGTGTTTCCTGTAGCATGGGTGGGAGTTGGATAAGACTGACTAGACTAGAGATGTGTTTCCTGTAGCATGGCTGGGAGATGGATGAGACTGACTAGACTAGAGATGTGTTTCCTGTAGCATGGGTGGGAGATGGATGAGAGAGACTAGACTAGAGATGTGTTTCCTGTAGCATGGGTGGGAGATGGATGAGAGAGACTAGACTAGAGATGTGTTACCTGTAGCATGGGTGGGAGATGGATGAGACTGACTAGACTAGAGATGTGTTTCCTGTAGCATAGGTGGGAGTTGGATGAGACTGACTAGACTAGAAATGTGTTACCTGTAGCATGGGTGGGAGATGGATGAGACTGACTAGACTAGAGATGTGTTTCCTGTAGCATGGGTGGGAGTTGGATGAGACTGACTAGACTAGAGATGTGTTTCCTGTAGCATGGATGTGATATGGATGAGGCTGACTAGTCTAGAGACTGAACGGCCAGACCGACTGAATTGTAATAGTAATTACAATTATTCCGTGTCTGTGAGATAGGCACAGATCCCTATTTCAATGTGTTGAGACCAATGTCTAGGCTCCTTTCATGTGTTATTTGTTTTTAACATCCTAATTTGAGATAGCTAACTATTTTTCAGCCTAAAAATAAACTTCGATATATTGAAAATACCTACTTGAATTTTTTAAAAAATGGAAAAGTTATCATATATGTATCATATTTGTGTTCACCATCCAACCTAGCTTTACCTACTCAATTTTTTCTTAACTTGGGACTGTAACCACGGACCTCGAGAATACAAGCCTTATGAAGTTATAAATCAACTTACTGAGGTAGGGTAAATTTTGGAAAGGTTGTAACACTCATGTATATAAATTTCAGAATGAACTGCATTATAGGACTAGAATAATCTTAGGTAATTTTTCGATGGAAAAAATAATACTTGTCAAACAAGTTTTAATCTGAAAAATGAACTTGAATATCTTGAAAAGTAGAGAGTATGGTTCTTATGTCTTTGTATATTATGATTATTCAGTGAATATCCCAAGTAAATACATAAAGACCTAACATTTTATACCAATTTACATTCCAAATTGATTTATTACTTTCCTTATCTTATAATAAGGAAAGTATTGTATTCGTCGAAAATTTGACCTACCCAGTTTTTCACATTTCTGGACGAATCATGGCCTCAGGATACCAAAAAAGTTGTTTTCAGCCATTGGTCCGTGCGTCTGTCTGTCTGTCTGTCTGTCTGTCTGTCTGTCTGTCTGTCTGTCTGTCTGTCTGTAAACAGGATATCTCAAGAACGGTAAAAGCTAGAAACTTGAAATTTGGTACACAAATTAATTTTATACACCAGACGAACCACGAAACTTTTGGTTGAAATCGGCCGCATTCTGCGGCCACAGGGCCGCAAATGCTAGCCGCAAGCGCCGCTTCTTTAAATTGGTTAAAGATACAAATTTTTTTAGAGAACAACATTTTCTTAGATTAAAAAAATAATAGGGGTCTATTCTGATCATTTTTTTGATATCTTGAACTTTTTGGAACTCGGCCCCAATTTACCGGTATTTGGGGGGGACCCGCTTTGACTAACTTTTTTATTATTCATCCTACATAGGGGTTGTGACATATCAAATTCAATGATTTTGAAGTGCTGATTACGAATTTGGCATTGGTTTTTAGTTATCTGTTACCGTTGAGTCACCAGTGGCGGAATTCGACTCTTTTTTGGGGGACAAGGAAAGTCGTGTGATGTTTACACCAGATTTTTATATTGTTCGTATCTCTGAATGAGAACTTATGCCGATGCAGACAGGTCGGAAGCTCCTGCCCAGATAATTTAATGCACCATGTACAACTTCAGGGTGCCTGGGGGGCTGGAGAACATAAGATAATAAAGAGGAAAGTCGCTAGCTCACGAGGCAATAATGGAATTTCAGTTTTCACATTATAAATATCTCCAGAATTTCACTAGATATCTGGAAGGTGAATTAAAAGTTTCGCACAAGTTAGCACTGGTGAACATCAGATGTAAGTTGTGACGCGTGTAGGAATTCTAGCAAAATTTCACCATAGATATCTGGAAGGTGAATTAAAAGTTTTAGCACTGGTGAACATCAGATGTCAGTTGTAACTCGGGTAGGAGTTCTAACTTCGAGCGATAGTTTATTATTATTACCATGGATTGGTGGTTGAAGTGGTCAAGGCTAGTCTGGTAATCCAGTTAGCGTGAGGATCCGTTGGTTCGAACACCAAACAATGCATTAATTCACCCTAGAGGGATGAATTTCAATTTAATCCAATTCTGTTTTGAATTCGTACCTGAGTGTCTCTTATTCTCATGACTATAGATGGAATTGCTAATTTTATTAAGAAGATTTTTAAAGAAAGTTCCATAAAACATTCTGTGTCTTACTGTGGTGCTGCTGAGATCTCACTCCCACTCTCTCTCTCTCTCTCTCTCCCTCCCTCTCTAATCTCTCCATCTTTCTTTCTTTCTCTCTCTCACTCTACTACACGTGTACTTCTCTTATCTCTTCTCATTCTCCAAAAGAAATTTTTCTATTCTGGTAGCATGCCACAGCCTATTCTGAAATTTAGCCTATTCTCTTTCTCACTCTCTCTGCACCTATCTCATTTTCCTTTGATGTTCTCACTAACTTTCTTCTGACAACTTTTCTCACTCCCCTATCTCGTTCTGTCTCTTTTTTTCCTCTTCTTTTTCTCTCTTTTTCTCTCTCTCTCTCTAACATCTTCCTATTGGCGCAGTCTTTCTTTCTCTCTCTTTCCTGGCTGTTTTTGCTCTTTTCATCTTTTGGTTTAACTCTCCCTGTCTCATTCTTTCTAATTCACTCTCTCTCCCCTTGTCCCTTTCTTTCCGTCTAACATCTGCCTACTGGCGCAGTCTCTATTTCTTTCTCACTCTTTCCTATCTGCTTTTGATCTCTTTCTTATATCTTTTGGTCTTCCTCTCCTAATTCTCTCTCTCTCTATTTTTAAGGTCTCCTTCGTTCTCTTTTACAACTTTTTGAAAACTTGATGAAATTTAATTTTTGCTCCACACTCTCTCTCTCTCTTTTTATCTCTCTCTCTCACACACACACACCGCGCACACACATACACCACACACACACTTGTGAGATTTCTCCAGGTTTTCCTTTGATGAAAAGTTGCCGAATGTGTGAGAGCGCACATCCTGTGTCTGCGGAGCTAATAAGTTTTCCGAGAAGTCGGGAAGATAAAGCAACACCTAACTAATAGAGAGTCGGGAAATAATGGGAGCCTCGCTAGAAGTGAGAATATTAAACTCCCTTTTAGCCCATTACCAACTCATTATTATTGTTTCGAGTTTTGCGTTTCTAAAGTTTTCAATGTGATAATGCGATTCGTAGTCTCGTGTACCAGGGTGTGACTTTTGTTTCATGGGGGACTCTGGGACTCCATATTATCAGCAGGGATTCTAGCATTTCTAATTATAGAGTTTATTTTATCGTGAGACTAAAACGAAAAAAAAATTATCATATCTGTGTTAATCACTTTTGTGATATCACAACTACTCAAACTCGCTTTACTAAATCTACGCTGAACCCCTCCAGGTTACGAGTCCGCTGGCTTATCGATCAAGCTACTGAGGTGGGAGGCCAAAAGGAAAATACAATAAAAAGGAATAGATAAGTAGGTAAACATATGAACAACAACAAAAAACACTGCCAATTATGGACACAATACTTTCTAATGATTGTTTCACATTGTATACACGTGGCAATTTTGAGATTTTATATACATAATCACTTATATCTCAAAAACCGCTTGACCAATTTTCTTCAAATTTAGAATATCGGGTTTTCTACATTCTCGATCTTACCAACAAAAAAATAAAAAAGTCTTGAAAAATAAATATAAATGCAATATAAGTAAAACGCTAATACGCATATGCATACAAAATTTCATCAAAATCAGGTGTACTGTTCAGGAGATATAAGCTTTTAAGTAATAAGTTAGTGGTCAGGTGCATGGTCTCTTTCACCCAGAACCACTAGTGCAAAGTTGATTAATTTAATATTAGATCATCTACAGAACGTTTTCTATAATAATTGTTGAAATCGAATAAAAATTGAAATCGAAGCAAAAAAATATTTAAAAAAAAACGAACACAATACTTTCTAACATTAGTAAAAGAAGACCATTATTGTCTACAGAACCATCATTTTGAAGAAAAAAGTATTCTAGGTAAACTCGAGTCCCTACTTACAACGCAAAGTAAGAAAGACATAAAATAATAAAATATTATAAATATAAATCCTCGTCTCTCGACGGCGTTCATACCTAATTGGACATCCCACCAGCATTAGGCATACTGTCAGCATTCATACCTAATTGGATATCCCACCAGCATTATTCATACTAAGCTCATTAAATTAAAATAGAACTTAAGGCAAGGAATACGCCGAGTACAAAAACAGACAGTACCATCTCCACACCCAAGACTCTTGTTAAGGAGAACAACCAGAAATATTAATACAGTCGAAACTGGATATGAGAGAAGTAGATATAAGAGAAACCTGGATATGAGAGAAGTATAAAATATCTTGTATTTTGTTCGCCTATGGTTCCGCCACTGGTCACTGCTTCAGATCAAATCAGCTTCTCATTTTTTCTCACGAGGTAAGTGGACCCCAAATATCCAAGTGCAGAGCAGAAAAAATCCTGCCCCGCTTTGGATCGAACCCAGGTGACTATGAGTGCAATGTCTAGCGCGCTAACTCACTTGGCCTCGGTGACTACTTCGAATTTATTTTAATCTAGTAAAAACAAATATAATTTTTTGGTAGAAAAAGAAAAATGCTTATCTGATTCTCTTTAGACTGCTGAGTAGGTACTGAAATTTATTACAGAATGTTTTTCGTTCAAGAAAATTTCCTTTCATCTTTAACCACTCTGAATTGGGTTGTGTTCGACTCAACAAATTGTCGATCAACACGTTGATTAACACGTCCACACCGCAGAAAACATTGTTGATCAATATGTTGATCAACACGCTGAACATCGGTGGGGACGGGTCTTACGTCATTGAATTCATTGATAAAAACATGAACAACACTAATCAGTTGATTAGCGATGGTTAGATATTTATCACCCTGTTCAATGTAATTAATAGCTTGATCGATAAGGCGACGCACTTGGAACCTGGAGGTCGGTGGTTCCAGTCCCGGTTTCGACGTAGATTTAGTAAAGCTTTTGAGTAGTTGTGATATCACGAATATCACACAAATATGATTAACATAAATGATAACTTTTAATGGAATTAATAAACGCAATGTAAAGGATAAAAAAAGGCGGCGCGCTGATTGAAGAAGTCCTGACATTAATTCCATGGATCCGACTGATCTGAGATTGAAAAGCTTCCATATCAACTTTCCAGTTTGCAAACGTCTTCCGATGAAAGGTCGAAACTTTCTCCAACTCTTCTGCTCATTAGAGGTAGCTGCATCGTAATACTTCACCTAAATAACAGCTAATCAGTTAATACTCCCCTCAGTCGCGTGGGTGGGACGGATATATTATGAAGATGAGTTCACGTCAATATTTCAAATCCAAAAGTTGGCGAAACAGACGCCTCCTCCTATTCTTCCTCCCCCTCCTCCTCTTCCTTCTCCTTCTCTCTATCGATCGCAATTAGGGTAATCTCATCATCCCGTTTAGCTGAAGGAGAGGGAGGAGGAGGAGAAGGAGGAAGAGTATAAGGAGAAGGAGTAGGACAAGGAGGAGGAGAGGGAATAATAAATAGAAGACTATTAGGAAAGTATTGAGGAATGGAGAAGAGAAGATGAGGGGTAATCTTCTTTTCTCAAGAACGGGCTTTTATGATGGAACGTTCCGACTCTCGTCAATTGCAAAACTACTTTGGCACTATCTATACTGAACTTGTAAGCACAAATTTTACTCACTAACTGACTGACTTATCTCTCGTTTCCGTAATGCGTTATAACGGTATCTGGGATGCTGAAATTTCATACAAAGGTGTTTGTACAACAACAGCAACAACAAACATCGATAGATTTCCTCAAAAATATCTATTCCTTGAGCAATTTTATATCGGAAGGAAACGACGTCGTTGAAGACAGTAAAGTTGACGTGCATCTGCCAACCGAACCAAGTCCGGTCTCTATTTACCCTCCTAAGACACACCCTGTAGCACAGAACAAATGGGTTTTATCATTCACTTCTATTTGTATATTAAGTTATACTGTATGATCTAATCACCGTCATGTTCGGGTGATCGCTTGAGGAACAGGATCGTTCGGAGGCGATCCCTGATCATCCTCAAAGGCGGTTGGGATGGCCTATGGCCAAGTGTTCGGATACGCCATCATACCTTAAAACTAAATAATTAAAGTTAAGAAAATAATAGAAGGGAGACCAATGTTGGAGTAGAGATAATGACACTTATATATAATTATACATTAATTATTATTGTTAACAAACACTGAACGTATTAAGATGGTACACAAATAATATCCCGGCGGGCACTCGCGCTATTCGGACACCGAACTGGCTACGCTCTCGTCATAGAGCGGGTAAGACTAGACTGACTGCCTAATGGTCTAGTCAGAACCACTTTCGATGGCTGAGCTTTCCTGCTGACTCAGTCGACAGACCTATGGTTTTGCGGATCATCAAACACCGGCAAACCATCTTTCCTTTACTTTAAACATCGATCGTCCTCGATTGACTGGTCCTCATGATTGAAAGCTCCAAACCATCTTTCCTAAGCCTATTGATAGAACCACACACTTGGGTTCCGACCCACAAGGTTCATTTAGGGTGCCGTGCCGCCGAGATTTGAAACTGTCAATTAAAATTATTTTATATCAATATGACAGACAGATAGATTATATAACAAAAATTGGTTCTGAAAATTAAGATGACGACATTGAATGTAAATAAGTAAAAATTGGGGTGACGACTTTAAATATAGTAAATATAAATTAATATGGCGACATTGAATACAAATAGACATAAGGTTGATGACAAAAATAAATCAAATGAATAAAAACAGATAGGTAAAATAAAAGATTCTATTGTATGCATCTACATAGCTCGGGCGATTCAATCAGTTTGATTACGGTTAAAGTATTATCCCCACAAATTACATTATACTTATTTTAACCACCCGAGACACAAGGATTTTTTTTTTTTTTTTTTTTTTTTTTTTTTTATAAATATGCAGAAGTCTAACCCTAACTAAATATACCTGTACGGATCACTACCCAACCATCACTTCATCTGTCGACTAGTGTGTATCAGTGGACAATCTCTTCTCGAGGACTTGTGCGATTCTGTCGTGTTCGTGTAGAGCCTGCGTCAGTCGTTCCATCGCTTGAGTGTCCGTTGATTTTTCTGGTTTATTGAAGCATTGAATGATGGAGATCAGGATCAAGTTTAGCGGTTTTCGGAACAAGATCACCAAAACAAGGAGAGTGATGATCACGCTCCATTCAACATGAAAATATTGAGCCTTTTCTCGCAACTGAGAATAGGTGGTCGTCTTCATATGGTCTGATGCTGGCTCTGGATATAAGACAGGTTTTCTGGTGATCTCCCATGTGGCATTGAGGAGCGCCTCCATCTTTTCTTTGTACTGCATTGTGTTGTTCTTTATGATTGAGTCTGCTGAATCTTGGTTTGTGACCCAATCATTTGGTATCACATGATGAATCGACAACTTGCTGACCCACTGCGCCTCACAAGGGAATGTGGACTCGATCAGCATATCATCATTAATTTCGGCCTCGCAGTCGCATGGCAGTTTAATTACCATGTATCCATGCGAGACTTTAGGCAATTTGATTTTGTTTGAGGATTGGTTGGACGCACACTTTAGCTGGAATGAACTTGGCGGGTGAGTGATGGCAAAGGACTCCTGACCCAGGGATGAAATAATAGTCTGTGTTGTCCTGGTGCAGATTGTCGGGCATTCCTTGCACTCACCGTTTTCCGACGGGTTTGAAAATATCGCCCTGTCCACAAAGCACAGCGAGTTGACATCTGGCTGGCAATGGGTGTCGTCCTCTAGCCAGCGATATTTACCTCCCGTCGAAATAACTTTGGTAGACGTTGGTTGTTTTTTACAGGTGTTGTTGAGTTCCGCATGAGGTATTGATTTTACTTTAAACAGCTTTAGATTTTTGTTGGCTCTGGTTATTGGGATTTTAATACGAACTGCTACTTGTTGGTCAGAAATTATACAGGATGCGATGGGAAGAGAGTAGTATTTCCCCCAATTTTGGACAGGAATGGCTAGTTGCCAATTCTTGCTCGAAATAGAGTTTTGGATTTTGCCGAGATCCGATTTTAAAATGGATGGTGTGACAATTTGGGGTGGAATACGTTTTGATTGGCATACTGTGGCAGCTATGGATAGTTTAGCTTCGTTGATCAGTAACTCGATCGACGAGTAGATGTTGACCACGTGTTTCACGAGTATTGAATCTCGTGCTTCTATAGCCTCTTGATTTAATATTGTTGATGCCAAGGATTGTTTGGTGGATTTGGCCACGGCGTTGAACTGGCGGGTTACATCGTCAATTGAAGCTATAGACAGAGCCACCTGCTTGTGGTCGTCGTGGATTGTCATCTTCATAGCCTCCACTTGGTTTGTAAGTCGACTCTGAGAGTTGAAGAGTTCGTCTGTGTCGTCCGTCGTGGCAATCTGACAACACGCGTGCATGATCCACTGGATAGGGCTGAATCTCCTTGATCTGAGGCTTGATTCTTCAGGGAATTGGGGAGCCATTTGGAGCAGTAAATATTTGGTATCTGCTTCAAATTTTGTCAAGATCTTGTCCAGGGCACAAGTGGTGTTCTGATAACACTGACTCCATTTTGACGTGTTATCAGTGTCGTTCTCTGGCTTCTGAGTATTTGGTCTCTGGATGTTAATTTGGTACTGTAGTGGGATTGAATTTTCGTAGATGACTGCTGGTATTTCTGTTGTGATAAGTGGGTTTTGAGTTTTGATTGAGATATCTAATGGGTCTGCTGATGATGACCACAAACACACTAGCGCACACACGATGGTTGGTTGGTAAAACATGGTGAGAGACTAAAATGAGATTGGCTAATTTGACTAACTAATAAAAAATCTTCCTATTAAGGTGTGATTGTAAATGTAAACAATAAGGTTATTTTAGCTAGCTTACTGACGATTGTCTTCCGGGTTCGTTGTCTATTTGTTACTTTCCCGTTTCAAGTGATGGTATTATTTCTCAGGACGGAAATTCTTTTCAACTATACATTCATACGGTTATTTCGTCATAATTAAACACTTATACCCAAACACATACAAATTCACTTATACCCTACAGACAAAAATTCAGTCATACTGCCAAATAGAGGCCTAAAATTTTGAAGTTGATTAGTCCTTCAATCCTGGAATAAATACTTATAGCTTTTTTTTTTTTTTTGTTGGAAATATGTGGGTTTCCTTTACTTTAAAAAAAAATTATATCCACCCCTACCACTAGGGAGATTTTCTTGTGACAACCCAGAAGTCAGTCGTTAGTTAAGCTTAGAATATTGTCCATCCTTGCTTTGAGGTTAAGGTTCATAACAAAGAAAATGTGTTCTCGCCTTAGCAGAGGACTGCTCTTATTTTGTAATAATGAGCATTTTGATATACCCAGGGGGTATTAGACATTCCGGGACAACTTTCGATACAATTTAAACCATTATAATTTATTTGAATGCCCGAATTTTGTGTCTGTCTCCGGATGCTGTAACGAGTAATGACGTTTAAGACGTCATACTTCGTGTATTGTGATCAAGATTCCTATTTTCTCAATAAAGGATTGAGATGATAGAAATCTTTGAACCCACGAAGAAATTATAGTGTGAGCGATTGAGAGGAAGAGAGAAAGATTGAGTGGAGAAAGATAGAGAGATAGGATTATTTGCTTGAGTACTACTTATAACGTACTCTAAGCAAAGCGAACATCTGTTGAGAGGAAAGTAGATATTGAGTCAGCATTCTTGAGGTGAATGCCTTGTGATAATATTACAGTTGTCTAGTTCCTACTAACCTAGTATGTTGAAGGTGTCAGTGTTGACTCATTCTACAGCGAATGTTACATACGCTGACTTGTTTATTTACAGAAATTCTACCTCTAGGAATGCATGTATTTACACGTCTAATTCTAACAGCAACAAAAGATATGTATGGACAGCAAGTTGAGGATCAAAAAAAAATAAAAAAAATAAAATAATAATAATAAAAGAGAGCAGATAAAATTAACATGGGGGGAATATACATTTGGCAAGAGTAACAGGCCTTAAGTTCGGTTTTGTCCCTATGTTCAATTACTGATGATTGACTCTTAATGGGGGGAAACCTTTGGCACGATCAGTATTCCTGATGTGAGTTTTCTGGTCACTGAGCTATTCCTGTATGTAGCTTGTATGTAACGCAATTTTCTGTAACTTACGGCTCTGTATTCTAAGCGTAACTGCGCTTTTCTTTCTGCGATATTTCGCGAGAGAATTTTTTTTTTGCTGACGCTAGGTTATTTACAGTATTAGGATATTTAAATTGTATTATGATGACAAGATACGAAATCTTTGAGAAAATCAAGGATTACCAAAACATAAATATAAACAAAAACTTTTTTTTTTTTTTTTTTTTTTTTTTTTTTTTTTTTTTTTTTTTTTTTTTTTTTTTTTTTAAATTATATATATATATATATATACGGAACTTTTATACTTCTCTTTCCAACGGAGGGAAGTACTTCTTTAGTCTATTTACGTGTACTTTTTCGATTTTCTTGGAAGCCAAGTTCTCTACCCTGTAATTCAGACCTTGGTTCGAAGATTCTCGTACGACGTAAGGACCATTGTAACGGCTCAGCAATTTGCTGGTTTGGCCTATGTAGTTTCTTGGGTTGTATACCAACACTAGGTCGCCGGGGGAGTACCTAATATCTACTTTGTTTCTATCGTAACGGTTTTTTTCTTTCGTTTTGTTCTGGTTATAGAAATCTGTAACATAGTCTCGAATGGCGTATAATCTAGCAATGCGCTCTTCTAACTCTACTCCGTCATTTGGGTTAGGTATTGGTAGATCTGCGGGTAGTCGAGCATTTTTCCCAAACAGGGTGAAGAACGCGGATACCCCACCTCGAGAGACTCGCGGGAAAATGTTCAATGCCAAGGTGACCTGTGGGAGGTGTTTGTCCCACTCTTTTTGTGTTTCGCCGATAAGCTTCGCTAAAGCGTTTGTGATTGTTTTGAATTGCGCCTCAACAAGATCGTTACTCATGCTGTGGTATGTCGAGATGCGGATGTGCTTCGCCCCTATCTGTTTGATGAAATTTGTAGTGGCTTGAGCGACCATACCAGAGCCATTGTCTGTGCAAATCTCGTCGAATACGCCGAATTGTAGAACAATTCCGTGTAAAAACTCGACAATATCGTGTGAACTAACGGTTTCGACGGCCTTAGTTACTACGTACCCTGATGTGCTACAAGTCGCGCACAGAATATAGCGTTTGTTATTATTAGACTGTACCCAAGGACCTAACGCGTCGACGTGCCATCGTTCCAGGACATCCTTAGTTATAGGAATTGGTTTTAACAATCCCGGTTTAAAGTGTCCGTTTCCAAAAGGTTTTCGAAACTGACACTTTTGGCAATGTCGCAATCTTTCTCCGATTAATTTTTCGATCTTAGGGAACCAGTATTTTTGGTTAAATAAAGCTAATATCTTTTTTGTTCCTAGGTGCGCTGATAAGTTGCCACTATGATAGTTGTCTATGATACTCGGAGCCAATTTTGAAGGTAGACACACAATGTCGTCACTTAACGTTCCGCCTTTTTTATAAAGGATGTTATTTTTAATATGAAATAATCGCGTTTTCCTAGCTAAGTTCTTTTCTGCTTGCTCTGGTTGTTCTAGAGCTGTGATGATTTCATTTAGCACTGGATCCCTTCTCTGCATCTCTGGTAACTGTTCGTTTTCCTCGGTGATGCTAAAGCTTGGTATTTCTTCATCTTCTGCTCCTATTTCGGCTTCGTCTACTGGGCTGCGTGAGAGAAAATCTGCAGGCTTATTGCAGTTTGCGCGTGTATAACTTATTTCAATGTTATCATACTGCATTAGTTTTAAACTTAACCGTGTTAGCCTAGAAGAGGAGAAATTTTCTTTTAAGGACTTATAATAGCTCAAAGCTTGACAGTCAGTAAAAATGTAAATTTTATGAGGGTGGTACTTAATAAGGTAGCTAAAATGATTGAGAGCAAATAAAATAGCAAGCATTTCTAATTCTACTGAGTTGTAATTAGTTTCGGTCGCTGAAGTTTTCCTAGACGCGAATAGAATTGGATGAAGTTTTCCGTCCGGTCCTTCTTGAGATAAAACTGCTCCTAGCCCTATTTTGCTTGCATCGGTATGCACATGTACCGATTTATTTTCATCAAAATGAGCAAGTACAGGTGCCTTGCACAGTTTTTCTTTCAGTAGATTGAACGCTGTTTCCTGCTCTCCGTCCCATTTTATTTTCTCTTCTCCTCCTTTGAGAAGATCAGTCAAAGGCGATGCAAGACGGGCATAGTCTTGAATGTACCGCCTGTAGTAACCAGACATACCCAAAAACCTTCGGACGGCTTTCAGGGTATTTGGTCTTTTGCAATCCATGATTGCTTTTACGCGATCCGGTAATACTGTCACACCGTTACCGCTGACTGTGTGTCCTAATAATTGAATCGTCTCAAACCCAAAACAACATTTCTTTATGTTTACTTTTAGGTTGTATTCTTCCAGTCTTTGCAATACTTTGACCAGATTATCTAATAACCCTTCCCATGTATCTGAATGAACTGTCAAATCGTCCAAATACATACATAAGATTTCACTAGGAAAATCGTGAAACACTTGTTTCATGGCCCGCATGAAAATTGCGGGTGATGCTGCTAGGCCAAAAGGTAAAACTAGGTATGTGTAACTGTTTTCGGGAGAAGAGAACGATAAAATGTCACGAGAATCTTTGTGTACTTTCAATTGGTGATAACCTCTGCTTAAATCAAGGGTTACAAAGTATCGACTTTTCCGTAACTGTGTGATGAGATCGTCAATACGAAGAATGGGGTGACTAATTGATACGAGTTTCTCGTTTAGCTTTTTGTAATTAACCACAAGTCTCATCTCATCTTTTGTTAGCTCAGACTTCTTTTTGTTTCTCACATTCGAATTTCTTCTAACTAACATGGAAGGAGACGAGTATTGCGAGGCGTGTTTCATAACAATGCCGTCTTCTATGTATTCATCCATGATTTCCCTAAAAAGCTCTGCCTCCCGTAGAGATGTTCGATAAGTTTTACACACCACTGGGGTATCATCTTTCAGTTCTAGCCTGACTGGCGGCAATTTTGCGTTACCTGCTATCTTTTTATGGTAGAATATATCGAATGTTTCTCGGTATTTATGAAGAATTTGAAAAAGTCGCTCCCTAACCTCAGGTTCTAAATACTTATTAATTTTACAAGAATTTTCTATCTTAGTTCTTATGGCAGCCTCATTGACTATGTCAATTTTGTTGTTCTCACAGAGAACCTCCCTAGAGCTAAGGAAAGAATTTTCGTTTACAGGTGCGGAGGCATGTACTTCGTTATTACCGTTATTGTTCGTATTGTTTATTTTATACTCACCAACAGTTGCGATTGGAATGTCGTTCACCTCATTTACCTCGTTGTTTATGTTCTGTGAACTATCGGTGTCAATTACACTTTGGTCCGAAATGCAAACTACGGGTTTGTGGGTATTGTCGACTTTCAGAGTCAACGAATCGAGGTATTCCTGCCACAATACTTGGTTGTAGCTAGATTTGGATTTTTGGGGAATAAACTCGGGGGCTGATGCGTTTAACCTTGATATATTTTTTTCTGAGTTGTTCAGTCGGTTTTGGGGGGGTTCGAATTTGTTGAATACATGAATTTGATTACTATCTGAAAATCTGACATTTTTCTTTTTTCTTACCTGATTGTTAGATTTGTTAGTGGTTTCACGGTCTGACGTCATTTCATATGTACCTGCGAGGTATAATACCTTTTCATCATGATGAGTGGACTTTAGGTTTGAAACCACTCTTTTCCTGTCTTTCTCAAAGACACATACTCCCTGACTAAAGTCTATAATTGCCGATAACTTTCGCATGTTATCCATGCCTAACAAGGCGCCTGGTTGCAGATTATTGACTACGAGGAATTCGATTGGGAAAAGCTCACCTTCAATGACACAAGGTAAGGTGATTGTACCTATCACATGTAATCTGTGACCCGAGGCTGACAGTAGTTTCAATGGAATTTCTTCTTCCTTGAAATTTAACGCCAGCTGTCTTACCATATCGTGGGAAATGACAGACCGTCCGGCTCCTGTATCTAGCATTAATCGTATTTTTGTTCTGCCTAGGTCTGCAGAAATACAAGTTATTATTTTCTTGTTTTTTTCGATCGAACACAGAGAGTTATCAGGGCTGGCTGTACTTACCGTTTCAAGGAGTTCCGAATGTTTGGTCTCAGTTGAAAATTCTTTCGCCTCCTTGTCTGATACTCGCTGTGGTTGCCCTTCACATGAAGGGCGCGCTAACAGTTTTTTGAATTGAACTGTTTTGGGCAAGAGCGCGCGCCGTGGTCTTTAGAGCCACAAACGTAGCATCCTGAGTATTGTGTACGATTTCGGCTTTTATTTCTTACACGACTGTTGTCTCTTTGACGGTTGTAATCTCTGTGACGGCTGTCGTCTCTTTGACGGTTGTAATCTCTTTGACGTCTGTCGTCTCTTTGACGGTTGTAATCTCTTTGATGGCTGTAATCTCTTTGATGGCTGTAATCTCTTTGACGTCTGTGGTGTAAGCTATCGTATGTCGTATAATTACCTTCGTCACGTCGATTTTCCAGGGGACTTTGAATTGTCAGCTGGTTGATCTGGTTCACTAAGGAACCGGCGCTGGATTGTAGCATCTCCTGCTGACGCTTCGCCTGAGTTTCGGATAGCAATTTGGCCGTCTCGAATTTCAACAGTGTCCTTTCCAGGCCCCGTATTGTACTTATTTCTTGGTCGCTCACTACCAATCTCCCGATTATGTCTGGGGCGAGACCTAGCACAACAAACCTACATATCTCTTGTTCCGCGAATACTTTACCGATTTTATGAATTAGGTCCAATTTTTCCGTATAGTATTGCATGACTGACTCAAACGCTCCTTGTTGGCGTTGTAGCATCTGAGCCAGTTTAGTCTCCGTGGGTGCGTATGACGGCTGAAAGAATTCGTAAATTCTCTCCTTCATACCCATCCACCCTATGCATGGATCGGCCCTGATAATATTTTTATATACCGTTTGCGCCCATCCTTGCAAATAGATCGGTAAAAAGTGTAACTTTACTTCATCTTGCCACAGGTTTAGGGTACCTACCTGCTCGTACTCCTCGAAAAACTTTTCGATGGGCATGTTCTGACCGTCGAATGGTCGGGGTGATATATGAGGGGTTTTTACTTTAATTCCTCTTGAGATGATGGAATCCATGTTTTGAGGAACTACTGGTGCTGAACTTATTTGTACCTGGTTATTTACTGTACCTGGCCTGCGCATTTGGATATTGTTTGACCCTGATTGTTCATGTATCCATGGGACCGCCATTGGTGAATAATTAGATTGTCTATGGATTCGATTGTCATTCCCGTCAACATTGCTGACTGAGTGTTCATTGTTTACAATCAACGATGTATTGTTTACCGTCGGTATTAAGTTACTTGACCCGAGTGCCTGGTTTTCTATAGCCGAATTACTGCCTACCGTTTGGATTTCTTGTACACGCGTATTAGATGTACCTGGCTGGATAGTTTCCTGATCAGGGTCGATTCCTGTTTTCTCAACCACCATACCAGGCCCTAGCGGAGTTCGAATCTCCGGGCTTTCATTTTCCTCAGTGATAATACCTATCCGAGTGTCTGGGGTTCGATTCTCCGAACTTGGGTTTTGTGTATGCTGAACCGACAACATTGGTGGAAGGGGCTGTTTTTCGTCTATCTTCTGACTGAAGCTTGTGTCCAACAGATCTGTGTCTCTCCCCTTGTCTTGTTTATCTATTTGTTGACTATTGAATTTATTTATTATTTTTGACTCCATTACCGCTACTAATCGCTCGATTGCTTTTTTCTGCGGATCAAGCTGTGCCGCTTCTTTGACGAATGTCGTAATGTTAATTCTATCTTTGATATGGGAAAATTTTGTGATAATCTGGTTCCAGTTGGAACTGTCTCCCTGTTTTGTTTCTTCCAATAAATCTTGGATAGAGTTAAGCCCTTCTCCGTAGAGTTTTAGAGCTTTGTCGGCCTCTACCGCTGTTTCAAGATCTAATGATTTTTGGAAGGGTTCGTTTACTACTTTTCTGAATAATTTTCTTAGATTATCTACCGTGTCTGTTTGCGATATCGTTACTTTTCTCATATACAGTTCGAAAATTAATTCTTCCTTGTTAAGGCGGTTCAGTTCGTACTTACTTTTTAATGCATCCATACTCTGAACTGATATTTAACAAGGTACTTTAAAGCAATACAGAAGCACAGAAAGTAAAGGCTTAACTTTAAGAAAAAAAATTATGCCCCAAAAGAAAGAAAGTAAGCATGCATACTACGAGTACCTATACGACCTTAGTTTTTATTCCGGTTCACACCTCAAAAACACGGCTTTTTAATTATTCACCGTAAATTGGCCTGAGTTGTGTGAGGGAAAGTAAAAATGTCTTGAGTATGAAAGCAAGAAAAATAAGAATGTCTTGAGCTTTTGCAACGAGGGCTCCTCCTTGTATGTAAATTAATCAGTTACAGTTAACAACGTAGAATTATAATGTTGAGATTAGGCTACTATTGAAGACAAATGAAATTCAGTGATTTACATAAATATATCAAGTCACATAAAATAAGAAAATTCGGTAATTATTATTTACTGTAAAAGAAACAAAGTGAATGTCGGGTTCTGATCTACGTTCCTGGTCGTTCTGAGCTCTTTTCTCCGCACCAGTCCTTTAGAAAAAACTAACCCCAAATATACAAAAAGATCACTTACCACACGCCTTTTTCTTTTAATTGTTACCCTTTTAGCTATCCTTTCTCTCCTGGTTGTCCGCCTCCCTGTCTCCTGGGCGTCAATATCTCCAACCGGAACTCATAAGGTCTGCTCGGGGACTCCTTGGGCGATTTCGGTGACTTTGAGGGGTGGTTTGGGGCGTCCTGACGGGAACCACTGTAGATCCGAACCCTATGGATCTTCTATTCCATCCTGGTGTACCGCTTGTCCAACACTTCACTACACTTGCTCTTAATATACATTTTTTTTATTTATTTTTATTGTTTGTATAATTAAATTTTTACACATTCCTTCAGAAAATAAAATAATAAATACTAAAGTTCAAAATGTAATAATGGTAAACGTGAGCCCTAATAAGAGAAATTAATACGTAAAATGGGAATAAAATGTCAAATGCACGGTTGCAAAATCCTCTGCACAAACTGTTCCAACTCGAAAAATGTTTTAACTAAAAAAAAATATTTAAAAAAATCTCCCTTCAAAATCACGCTGAAATTTTATTTACACAAGAGCTTCGTTTGGCACCATTTGGGTGCCATTTCACGTTGGGCGCCATTTGTATGATCTAATCACCGTCATGTTCGGGTGATCGCTTGAGGAACAGGATCGTTCGGAGGCGATCCCTGATCATCCTCAAAGGCGGTTGGGATGGCCTATGGCCAAGTGTTCGGATACGCCATCATACCTTAAAACTAAATAATTAAAGTTAAGAAAATAATAGAAGGGAGACCAATGTTGGAGTAGAGATAATGACACTTATAATAATATACATTAAATTTATTATTGTTAACAAACACTGAACGTATTAAGATGGTACACAAATAATATCCCGGCGGGCACTCGCGCTATTCGGACACCGAACTGGCTACGCTCTCGTCATAGAGCGGGTAAGACTAGACTGACTGCCTAATGGTCTAGTCAGAACCACTTTCGATGGCTGAGCTTTCCTGCTGACTCAGTCGACAGACCTATGGTTTTGCGGATCACCAAACACCGGCAAACCAATACATGCTGAATTTGTTGAACATGGTGTGCCAGGAAAGTCAACATCATCAGCTTGTAATCTGACAGCATTTCTGTTTAGTATTCTCTCCTCCTCCTCCTTCTCATTCTCCTCCATTTTCCCATTCGCTATTCCATCAAGATTTTTTTTCCTATCATTACATCGCGCCTCAAATTATTCTCCAGCTGGGGTGAACTAACCGACATTTTCCCAACATCGGATTCATTTTGGTAAAAGAACTCTTTTGGAGAGAAAGTTTTGCTTTTTTATATTTAAAATTGTATTCTTTTTCGGGTTCTTCCAATCTTATCTCTTGATTTCTGAATACTTTTCTTCTTTGTCAGAACCTGGGTTGCCAATATTAACTCCATGCTTAACTCACTTCAACTTGGGAACAAATTTCTTTTTTATTCAGCGCCAGAGTGTCGAGCGAGGATGGATTTCCATTTTATTTTTATTTCACGGATCAAAATATTGAGTGGATCTTTTTATTTAATCTTATAAATGTTTTTTTACCATTTGCCAAAGAGATTAATCTTTTTCCTTCGATTTTTCTCTCTGTCAGCTTCCCTTTCTTTTCTATCTCTCTCCTTTTCCTATTGCGCTCTCTCTTTCTTGTCGATTTTTCATTCATGCTCCATGAGTGCATTTTCTCTCTTTTTCAGATCTCTCCCTATTTGTCAGGATCTAAAACCCTTAAATATTCAGATAGATTATCCATTTCTTCTTTCAGGGCCAAATTATTGAATGAGATTAGGACGAAACCAATAGCAGACCATACCTCAAGTCAGACTATAGAGAACAGTCAAAGTCCGATTTAAGGCACAGTATGAGTAATATTTTTTTCATTTGGATATGACGTCTTTCAACTGTACGGTCATATCATAACGGGGGTGTTACCCTTCATTTGCAGGAAACTCCCTAACCTGCTACCCACATTAACCTCACCCAACCTGGGTTGGGCCGGAATGGCAGCAACACGAAGTCTTCACCTCATTGGACGTCGTTTAACTTAAGTGATCCTACGAGAACCGGTGCATTCATAGCGCCATCGATGATTGCTGGACAATCTTTGTTGTAGCTAATGCTATTTCTCAATTTAGCCCTAATTATCTTACTTATAATATGTATATTCCTATCTTTTCAGAACTTCCCTTTCTTTACAGATCTACGTTTATCTCTACAAAGTCCCCATTATATTTTCATATGTCCCATCTCTTATTCAAATGTTCTCTCACTTTTCAGATGTCTCCGTGCCTTCTTACTTCTTTTGTTTTCTCTCTAACATTTTTCCTTCTCACTCCTCACATCCTTCTAGCGTTCAGCCGTCTCCCTCTCCTCTCCAATCCTACTCTCTCCACTACTCCTCCTCATCCCCATTCTTCTCCTTTCTAATTTCCCATCTCCCTCTCCTCTCCACTACTCCTCCTCATCCCCATTCTTCTCCTTTCTAATTTCCCATGTCCCTCTCCTCTCTAATCCTACTCTCTCCACTACTCCTCCTCATCCCCATTCTTCTCCTTTCTAATTTCCCATCTCCCTCTTCTCTCCAATCCTATTTCTCGCCATTCTTCTTCTTCCTAACTTCCTAACTTCCCATTTTCCCTCTCCTCTCCATTCCTACTCGCTCTATTACTCCTCCTCTTTCTCCTCCTCCTCATTCTCCTCCTCCTTCTTCTTTTGCATTTGTCTGACAGACTCAAATGTCAGACAAAGTTGTGTTTTCAATTTTTCAAAACAGAAAACTTGTTTGGATTAGCTGGGAGGGAGAAACAGAGAGGCGAGGCAATGCGTAAGTGTGTGAAGTCATACACAATACACATATCCAGTACTCGGGTGTGATATATTATCCTACGTTTGATGAATTGAAATTTGAATTTTCAAATTTTAGGTTCATGGAGGCTGTCTAATTTGTGATCTAAATCCTTTTTCTCTCTCTCTCTTTTTCTCTCTCTTCTTCCCTCTTTCTATCCTTATTTGAGTATCTCCGTTCCTTCTTTTCTCTCTCTCTCTCTTTTTCCATTTCTCTGTTTAAGTTTCTATCCTTCTTTGTGTTTTTCCCTCCCTTCTCTCTATCTCTCTCTCTTAAGTTCTCTGTCTATATCTCTGTCAGGAGATTGATTGCAGCTCTAATCTCTTTCTCTTTATCGCCCAATCTTTCTCTCATTCATCATTATCTCACTCTTTGTTTTTCTTTCTTCTTTTACTTTATTTCCTCTTCCTCCCTCTACTTCTTTGTTTACTTCTTTTCTCCTCACGCTTCTTCTTTTTTTCCTCCTCTCTCTTCTCCTTATTTTTTTCCTTCCTCTTCTTCTTCTCCTAATCCGTATCCACCAAATTATTCCTGAATGAAATAGATGAGCTGAAACAAAAAAAAAACAAAAAAGGTTTGAAGCAGCAAACGCAATGGTTCGTTGATAAGATATGTGAAGTTAAGCAACATTCAGTGCGGATAGGACTTGGTTGGTGATTTAAATAATAGACAGCAAGACCGGGTTATTTCTATGTTGTAACACTTTCAGTCTGGTAAGTTCCATTAAAAAAATTGCAAGTGGAATATCTACTTCATAAACTTGATATTTTTTAAAAAAACCCAATTTATAATTTTATTTACTATTTATGATAAATCTTTTTCCTGAAACATTTTATAAATCATATAAACAAATAAACACACAGAAAGCAAACATTTAATTCGTTTCCGATAAAGCTTTGCAAATTCATATCGAATTATGGATTTGTTAAAAAAAAAAAAAATTAAATTAAATGTATAAGATAGAGTTACAGGTAGAGGGAAGAGGGAGTTTCTGAGATATCAGTACAGTGTAGAGGGGGGGGGGGGGGGGGGGGGGGCTTATTGGCATAATAAGCACAGGGGAGAAAGGATAGTATGGGTTAGGGGTGTTATTGGTATAATGGTAGGTACATGGAGGAAGGGGTGTTTTTGAGATAGAAGGGGGGGGGGTTGTAGAAGAGGGGATGGGGGGGGGGGCTGGGGTGTTTCTAAGATAATGGTACCAGGGGAAAGGATATTAGGGTGTTTTCCAGATAACGGCATCAATGATTGCAATCTGCCGGGCCAGACATCGATCGGGAGCAATTGAGTTTTACGAGCGCTCCATTGTTATGAAGGTTCGGAAAATGCTACAAAGTGGAACCTGAGTGGGGCGCGTAAATTTGAGACTTTTCCGAAGCATCTCACGAGTCTGCCACTTTCCAATGGGAGGAGATTGGTGTTATGATGAAGAGAAGTGAGGACAGTAAAAACAAACTACCCTAGGAAAATTGAAAGAGATGCTGAGTGAGAATGACTTTCAACATACTAGCGAGGTAAGATAGGGTAGTACAGTCGAACCTGAATATAAGAGAAGTCTAGGGACAAGGTATATTTTCTCTTATATCCAGGTGTCTCTTATAGAGAGGTTATTTTACCTCTCTTAGAGAGGTGACTTGGACCTGGAAATAACTTTCTTATAACCAGGTTTCTCTTATATCTGTGTTTGACTGTATTCGGAGTAGTTCAACTTTTGCATTTTACTGTTACTTTTAATGTATGTGGCTTTAGCTACTACCAATGTTTATGAGAGAGTGAAGCTATGAAAAAATTCGATTTGATCATTAACTTTCTAAGGTTAACTTCACATCAATGAGAATACAATCCATGATATGAATATTATTTAGAATATAGCGCATTGCATAGCTCATTATTATTACGGCGCACATAAGACAGCCATTGATGGATTCAAAATTGTCAGAAATAATATTTGTGAATGTAAATACTGGGTGGCTAAATTATTACTATTGTTATTTTAACAAATAGATAAATTATTAAATAAGTCCTGGAAGAATTTAAAGTCATGTCCTACTTGACTAGGAGGGTAAAATATTCCATTGAACCATTAAGCCTGACTTGAGGGACTTACTTTTATTTAGTCCTGTTTATAAATAGACCCTAGGTGTGTATCGGGTACTTTACACTACTAGACTCCAGTCTGAAGGGTCTAGATAATTATATAAAAAAATATCATATTTGTGGTAATCACAAGGTGATAATATATTATCATAAACTCACCAGCCTCCGTGGCGTAACGGTTGTGACTACTGTAGTGTTGGTTTACTATGTGGCCAGATATTTAATTCAGTCACTATTAAATATTTGCCCGCTACTACTTTTCTAACTTTGCTCTCGTTTCTGTAAATAAATTATAATGTTTCTGCATCGTACAATTGATTGTTTTCCTTCAATATATTAGTGTTATGAACTCAGACATAACAGTGGCGACGAGGATGGGATTTTAAGCAGTTGGTTCACAGAAGAGCAGTTTTGCTAGCAGAGCTTGCCAGTCTTGCAGAGAAGTTAAATGAAGATGAATGCTTCGAGAGCTTGGAGCTATCACTACAGGTGGTGGAGGAAGCTCGGGAGACGTTCAGGACACTGCAGCAAGACATTGAAGACCAACTGCTGAAAAAAGAAGATGATGCAGCCTTGCAAGCAGAAACGCCAATGAGAGAGCGATTCAACAGTGAATGGAAGAAACTTATGGTGATCATCAAGAGGGGAATGTCAGCTGCTGAGTCGCAGCATGAAAAGGAACCCCAAGTGACAACTGAGACACCGAAGCGACATTCGGGTAAAGTGAATTTCAGACCATATGATTCGGCACATGAAACTGTGAGTAATTTCTTACAAAGATTGTATATTTATTTTGACATAATTTCATGTACAAATAATCATGATAAAGCCTTGATCTTACTAAATAGCCTCGACCCGAAAGTACATCGGGATCTATGTGCAAGTATTCTTCCTTCTATTCCTCAGAACAAAAGCTTTGAAGAATTGTCTTCAGTTTTGAAGGTTTTGCTAGAAGGTCAGAAAAACATTTACGTAGAGCAGCATAAATTTATATCTCGCGTACAGAGCACAGGCGAGTCAATACAAGATTTTTATATTGCATTAAAGGACATGACAGTAAATTGTGATTTCAAATGTGATTGCGGAAGACTTATTGATGAGCCATTCCTAAAATTACAATTCATTCGGGGAATAAATGACCCAGAGATCCGGCAGAAATTATTGCAAGTAGATTACAGTATTTCTTTTGAAAAACTTATGAAAAAGGCTTCAGCTATGGAGTTGGCTAAAAGTGAAGAATTGAACATTAAAATACCTCAAACGTTGGGAGAAACAGTTATTGTTCACAAGGACAACAAGAATGAATTTGAACAGAATCTCAAAATGGGTCGTGAATCAAATCGCCAAGTAAATAAATTGAACATAAAGTGTTTCCGCTGCGGTAGAAGTAATCATGACTCAAGTTTTTGTTTCTATAAAAACTCAAAATGTCATAAATGCAAACAAACTGGACATATTTCCAAGTTTTGTAAGTCTAGTGAGAAAGTTAATGAGGTCAATAACCCTCCAGTTGATGATTGGGATGATGATGAAATAAATTGTCTAAGAAAGAAGTTCTCTGATAAAATGTTTATCTCAGTTCTTATAGATAGCGTTCCCGTAGAAATGGAGCTCGACACCGGAGCAGCTGTATCTACCATTAGCTATGAGGAGTTCAGCCGTCGGTTCCCTGAGAAAAGGATTTTTAAGACCAATCTACAGCTCAGGACGTATACCAATGAGGAGTTCTCACCGAGGGGCGTGGCCTATGTGTCGGTAAAGTACAGGGACAATGAATTTCATTCCAAATTATACATCATTCAAGGGAAGGCCTGCACATTATTGGGTCGAGAGTGGTTACGAGAAATGAAAGGCAGGACTGAAGATGTTCATCCATGGGAGTTACCCCAAGCTCCATGGCAAAGAATACACGTCGATTTCGCTGGACCTATAAAAGGACAAATGATTATGACTGTGGTGGATGCCTATACAAAATGGACAGAACTACATACAACAAAAACAACCACCTCTAAATGGGTTATTGGTAAATTAAAACAGTTATTCGCCTGTTTTGGTCTTCCGGTGACTGTGGTGAGTGATAATGGACCTCAGTTCGTGTCCATGGAATTTGAAGAATTCCTTAAACAGCAGGGCATCAAACACTTGACTAGTGCTCCCTATCACCCCGCCTCCAACGGATTGGCTGAGAGAGGAGTGCAGACAATGAAACAAAGTCTCAGGAAGATGGCTAATGAAGGAGGTACCCTAGAATGGAAAATTCAGAATTTCCTTGTTCAGTACCGAAGGACACCGCACACTAGTACAGGAATAAGTCCATATGAATCAATGTTCGGTCTTCCGATGCGTAAGGTTCTGACCCGAATGATGAACAGCAAGATTCAGACGTCAAAGAAAAAAAATATCAAGAAGAAATTTTCAATTGGTTCCAAAGTTCAATTAAGAAATTATCAACCTGGTCCTAAGTGGGTTGTTGGTAAAGTAATCAAACAAATCGGTCGGTTCATGTATTTGATTGAATGTTCAAATGGGTCGTGCTGCAAACGACATGTTAAGCAGATGAGACGAGCGTATGTGTAACATATTACGAGAGGAGTATTGTAGTGTTGGTTTACTATGTGGCCAGATATTTAATTCAGTCACTATTAAATATTTGCCTGCTACTACTTTTCTAACTTTGCTCCCGTTTCTGTAAATAAATTATAATGTTTCTGCATCGTACAATTGATTGTTTTCCTTCAATATATTAGTGTTATGAACTCAGACATAACAACTACTGCCCGTAGTCTAGAGATCCTGAGTTCAATTCCCGGTTGGAAAACATTATTTTAGAAGAATTAGGTAGTTTAGGCACCCACTTCTTCGCGAGAGAAAAATTACTACTGGACGCAAATCTTGATACATCGGGTTTCCTCTATGTTATAAATGTTATAGTATAATTATGATCTCAATGGATACGGGGAAGAAATTTTGTGAGGAACGAGGAGAGGAGACTTCTTTGTGATACTAGCGCTGAGGACGCCACGATGTAGGCCGACGTTCAACTAAATGGTCATATCACGACGGGAGTTTTACCCTTCATTCGCTGGAAACTCCCAAACTAGTCACGGGATTCCAGAATGGTCACCCACCCAAGTCCTAGCCTCGATGGACATTGCTTAACTTCAGTGATTGAATGAGAACTGGTGCATCGCACGTGCCATTGACGCTGGCTCGAGGCTTAGTTTTGCTCAGTTTTGGCTTAGTTTTGCTATTAGTTAAAACTGAACGTGTTGAAGTAATCGCGATAGTGTTTCATATTAATAATCACGTCATGAGGACCAACAGATGAATTTTCTCTTTTATTTATGTACCAGAATAATTTTCCACTCTCGCCTATTTTCCATTCGAGTTTTCAGTAATTTTTTTCCCTCTGTCGGAAAATTCAGTCAGTGTTGCTCGAACCTTTGTGCCGGACCCCGCTACGTCTTTCAGTCCGACGATGAATTTTTTTTCATTTTGAGTTCGCTCACTCGCTCTTGTGAAACATTTTTGGTATTTTAAAAACTCTCAAATTGAAAAGATTTTTTTATATTTTATTTATTCATATAATTGTACATTTTTTTAACGTTTAAAAAAGGTTAAAAATGTTTTATGTGTTTTTCTTTCCTTATCATTTTTTTTTAACTTAACATCTATTTAACAGTATTTTTTAAATGTGTATATAAATGGTAAATTTTATAAGCCTCATGCATATTATTCATAATTAAAAGTTTTTTTTACATTTTACGAAAAGCAGTTAATTAAGGGCTTTATTTATTTTTCGCCCGTTGGTTGCGGTGCTTGATACTGTGTCCAGATATATTATTATGAGAGTATTAAGGAACAAATGAGTTTTCAGATTTGTTTGACTAAAGATAAGGTTTTTTGTGAATGAAAAACACGTACCGAGAGCAAGTTATAAGTCACACGCATATTTTTACATCAGATTAATGCTTTGAAAATAATACTATGAAATTATTAAAATTAAAAAAAAAAAAAAAAATAATAAGAAACAGACATTAGAATTTTGGAACTAAAATATAATTATGAATAACTATTTTTTAGGTTTTACGTCGATTTCAACTGCTTGGTCATATCACGACGGGGGAATTAATGCTTAATGGACTCCCATTCAAGTCCTAACCTTGCTGGACGTTGTTTAACTTCAGCGACAGAACTGAATAACCTTGACTTTGGTCTAAATGTATACATTTGTAGGTGTAATGCAATAAAATAATGTTCTTCGTTTTTTACAGATTATTTGAATGGACTAAAACAGATTAAACAGATTTTCGTTAAAACAATTTATTACTTAGAAAGAAGGCGAAAAAAAATAATTTCAAATTTGGTGTAGTTGTTAAAAAGTCATAAAATTCATGGTAATATTATCATTTTTTTAATTCATTATTCAACTAAAAAAATCAAATTACATTAGTTACTATAAATTGGTGATCTACTAGCATTTCTATTTCATGTGAGATGATTGAGTTGGAAAGCTAGATTTAATTTTTTTTCCAAATTCCTGCACCTCTTTTCAGAAATTATGACTTTTTCGCAAAATTTATCCTCGTTCTAAGGAAATGTCCTCCTACCACCATCTTCTATTTAATTGCTTTTGAGGCAAAACTTTCATAATTTAGTATAAAAATTTCAAACTTTATAAATGGATTAGTTACTGTAAAGAAAGTGGATTTTTCAGTTTCGCTCTAATTTATGTAGAAAAAAGGAAAGTGGAAAAAAATAATAAATTTATAGTAGGATCTGTTGATACAGGTAATTAATTTTAGATTTGGCGTATAATCCGATGATATTCAGGAAGAATGATACTATATAATTATCTGAATGGTAAAATACTATACATCCGTCGACGGCGCGCGGCCCATTGAATTTCTCATAACATCACACAAGTTAAGCAACGTCCAGCGAGGTGCTCGCACTACGATCCAACACAGGCTGGGTGAGGTTAATGTAGATTGTAAGATTCCTGCGATAGTTATACCAAAATAAAGACTTGAATTGTCTTCTGCACCAATCGTAAGTGAAGGACTTGGTTAATTTACATAAATATCAAACACCTCGGCCGAGGTGTGAAGAACACCGCATACAAAAAAAGAGACAGCCCGGCAGAGTGTAAGGTAACGGAAAACATAATTCCCATTTCATGCAACGATTTTTTTAACATGAAATCAGAAAGTGCAATTTTTATTGCAAAAATGATTTGTAATACATAATTTTATTTCTGGTGAAAGTGAAAAATTTCCATCACCTTTTCTTCTCTTCTCCTATCATTCCGCTAAGCCTTTAATAATAATAACACTCTTTTGTGGAAGGTAACCACCAGACGAGGTTAATACTCAAAGCATTTAACCCTCAGAGTCTTATTATTTTGTGGTGACAATCTCAAATTAATGAGGAAAAATTCATGCACTGAATGGGATTCGAACCAACGGATCCCTACGCTATTTGTATTACCAGAATAGCACGTTAACTATACTTGACTACCAGTACACAAGCTTTCAGAGCGAGGAAAAATATTTATTACAAATAAAATGTAGTATTACAAAGTTTCATTGGCTTTGCTTAGGTTCAGTCTTTTCTATCCACGCCACTGCTCAGCCCGCATTTCTCTCAAAATCTCCTGAGAATCCAGTAGGTTTCTCTTTCATTGAGTTGCTGAAACCCCATGAGCTGAACAATACTGTGCTTTACTGCCAAACACATACAAAACATAATATATATATTATGTACATAACTATGTATACTCCACCACCATGACGTCATTGTGTGTGAAACTGTGAAATAACACTCTAAATATCGATTGCCAAAACCATTTAAATGACTTGAACTTTCTAAATATTCATACTTTTCACGTAAGGACGCAAAAAGAACGCGAAAATATCTTCTTCTTGGTTATGATTGACGGTCTTACTGAGGTCATACAACATGCGTATTTCCATCTCTACGCTGACGACCTAAAAGTCTATCTCCCTATAACCTCTGTAAGGGATGTTGAGGGACTTCAGTCGGACCTCAATGCCATTCAAGACTGGTTAACTGAGAATAGACTTTCCTTTTGTCCTCAAAAATGCGAGTTTATCGAAGACAAACCATCTCTTCATCATATCATATAAACAACATCCCACTTAACAGAGTGACGTCTAAGAAGGATCTTGGTGTTACTTTCTCTGAGGACCTAACTTTTAAGACTCATATAAGTAGCACTGTCGGATCCTGTTACCGTTCACTTGGTTTCTTAATGCGAACATTGAAAGGTGTGGACAATCCTGATCCTTATATTCTCCTTTTCAACTCCCTCATCCTATCGCGGTTAGAATATTGTGCCCCTATCTGGTCTCCTAGTACCGGTGTGGACACGAAGATGTTGGAGGACGTGCAACGTGCAGGCTTCATTCTGCAGGGGACTCTTCGCCCGAATTAATAAATTCTACCCCCATCTCATTTCTTATAAGTCCCTCCTTGAACAGCTTCCTCTTTCTACGGTCAGAAGTCGTCACATAAGAAGCTTTCTAGTTTTTCTTTTTTAAATTTACAATAAACAAATTGACATTCCCTTTCTTCACAACAATCTGTTTTTCAACTCGAGATCTGAAAGAACGAGAAATTCTCAATTTAAGACTTTTAAAGTACCTCTTACTTCTCACTCAGAATTATCTCCCATCAACAGAGCAATGCGACTGTACAACAACTATCAGAACAATATAGACCTTACTGTTTCACTTTCATCTTTTATAACTTTACTTGAAGAAATCAATGTATAACTATTTAATCTATGTATCCTATCATTATTAACTTCCCTAGTTCTGAATAAGTAGATAGCTAGATATTAAGTTAGTCAGGTGTAACTAATGTTAGTTTTTTATGTAGGTAAAAATATTATTGTAAATTGTGTTAAATGTTTATGTATAAATATCACAATAAAAATTTGAATTGAATTGAATTGAATTGATCACGTTTAAAAATAAACTTCAAAAATTCGAATCGTGCCTGACGATTTTTTCTGACAGATTTCGAAGGACAAGAATTCTTTTTATATCAAATGTGAAAATCAAAATTCCAACAGGTTTCTGGACTTACTTCCCCTTATTTATTTGCCAATGCTGATGTGTCAACCTGGCTATAATTCTAGCAACTACTCTCACTCTCATAATGCCCAAATTTTCCTGTGAGACTGGTTTCTGGAACTAGGAGGGCCAGGTCCACTAAGAGGAGTGCTCGCTTTACTCTACAACTTCATACCCTTATTTCTCCGGTTCGAATCCCACTCGGGGTACTCTTTATGACAAAATATTCGATGCCTCGGATTACATGCTCCTGGCTATTCTTATGGGATTATCCTTATCGGGTAGTGTTGAACTGTGTTTACTGCATTATCTTTATGGGGTGGTAGAAAATGCTTTGAGCATTAACCTCGCCTGGTGGTTCTTTCACTAAAGAGTGTTATTCTTATTATCCTTATGGGGTGGTTTTGACTAGATTGATTGAAATGTTAAGTGTCTGCGTGTACGATAAAAAAAAAAACAATAATAATCTCCATCTATATGGACATGTAGCTTAAAAAAATTTAGATTAAAAAGTAATGGTCCATTGTTTTCTGTTGACATCATGTGTTCAGCAGTCACCCTGATTATTTGAGGGACTCCCAAATGGAGCAGTAGACTTCATGGGTTCAGCAGTCACCCTGTATACTTGAGGGACTCCCAACATGGAGCAGTAGACTTCATGGGTTCAGCAGTCACCCTGTATACTTGAGGGACTCCCAACATGGAGCAGTAGACTTCATGGGTTCAGCAGTCACCCTGTATACTTGAGGGACTCCCAACATAGAGCAGTAGACTTCATGGGTTCAGCAGTCACCCTGCATACTTGAGGGACTCCCAACATGGAGCAGTAGACTTCATGGGTTCAGCAGTCACCCTGTATACTTGAGGGACTCCCAACATGGAGCAGTAGACTTCATGGGTTCAGCAGTCACCCTGTATACTGGAGGGACTCCCAAATAGGAGCAGTAGACTTCATGGGTTCAGCATCACCCTGTATACTTGAGGGACTCCCAATATGGAGCAGTAGACTTCATGGGTTCAGCAGTCACCCTGTATACTTGAGGGACTCCCAATATGGAGCAGTAGACTTCATGGGTTCAGCAGTCACCCTGTATACTTGAGGGACTCCCAACATAGAGCAGTAGACTTCATGGGTTCAGCAGTCACCCTGTATACTTGAGAGACTCCCAACATGGAGCAGTAGACTTCATGGGTTCAGCAGTCACCCTGTATACTTGAGGGACTCCCAACATGGAGCAGTAGACTTCATGGGTTCAGCAGTCACCCTGTATACTTGAGGGACTCCCAAACGGGAGCTGGATATGTCCCAGGAACACGGCGGATATGTTGGATATAAACTTTAAGTAATAACGAAAAGAAGCAAAACTTTATAGCTACACCTCTATCTATCTTTCTCTTTTTCTTTCTCTAAACCACTGCTTTTTTTTCACTCCCTGACTCATTCTTTTTCACTTCCCTTTTGAATTCCTTCCTCTTTACTCCCCTTATCTCTCTCTTTCTCTTCTCTTCTTGTCTGTATCTACTCTCTCTTTCTTTTCTTCCCCAGTCTTATTCTCTGCATTTGTCCCTTTTTTTCTTCTCTCTCTCTCTCTCTTTATCTGTCTTTTTTCCTCTCCCTTTTCTATCTTTCTTTCTCTTTCTCTTCTCCTCTCTCTTTCTTTCGTCCCCTATTTTGCTCTACATCTCTCCTTTCTTATTTCTTTCTCTCACATTCTCTTTGTCTCTCTCTTTCTCTTCTCTTTTTCTCTACATCTTTCCCTTTTTCTCCTCTTCTATCTCCCCTTTCTATCTTTCTGTCTCTACACCTTTGCCTATCCATCTCTCTCTTTCTTTCATCCCCCCCCCTATTTTTCTTCACATATTTCCCTTTCTATTCCTCTCTTTTTCTCCACACCTGTCCCATTTTCTTTCTTTCTCTCTTCTCTTTCTATCTTCTTTCCTTCCTTGCTCTCTCTCGTATGATTTTCTCATTATGTTGAGTAAATTAAAAAGTTGTGTTTTATTAAAGTTTTCGTCTTTCGTGGTACATGGATGGTGATTTCTTTTTGATTTTCATGGCGGTAGAAGGATTTATGGGTGCTTTTGGCAATGTTCTCATCTCTTTCGTTGTCTTATGTATAGTGTTTGTCTTGTGTAGAGTGAAGTTTGCTGCATGGAACCAAATACTTCAGAAGTGTTTTCCTCTTTCTCTCTCAATCTCTAGAACATTGTATGACACTCATTTTTTCTTAAATAAAAGTTATCATATTTGTCTTAATCATAATTCTGATGTCACAATCAATTTCTGCCGTACTTGGGGTTCATACCATCGACCTCCAGATTACGAGACGGTCGCCTAATGGATCGAGTCACTGAGTTTGCTTGAGTCTTCTATTACCTATCCATAAATTTTTCTTTCTCTATGCATTCTCATTAAGTATGTATATCCTTCAAAATGTTTCGACAAAATAAATCACAACCTACTTATATCCAAGTTAAATGCATTAGGGGTTGGAGGTAAATTGTTACTGTGGCTTGAAGACTTCCACAAGAACAGGAAACAGATTGTGAGGGTAAATAGGCAGAGTAACATCGCTATTAGCAAAAATTATTTTTCCGAAGAAGTCGACGTAACTTCAGGCTGTATTCAGGGGGGACACCTCTCAGGAATTCTATTTTTGTGTTTTATTAATGACATCGTGTCTATATTACCCCCCGAAGTACGAGGCTGGTTGTTTGCCGACGACTTCAAAATAGCTATAAGAGTTGGCGGGCCGCGGGAGGCTGCCATACTTCAGGACACCCTTGATCTTCTGCATTCCTGGTGTAGGGAAAATCTTATGGAGCTGAACATTGAGAAATGTAAAATAATGAACTTTTACAATAAAAAAAATCCCTATCTATATACCTATAAGATTAATGATATCCCACTGAATAGAGTAGATGAAGTAAAGGATTTAGGAGTTACATTCCAACGTAACCTTAAATTTAACTCTCACTATAATAATATTAATAAAAAAGCATTTAAAATGTTGGGATTCCTTTTTAGACAAACAAAAGACTTTACTAATCCAAATACACTCAAAATTTTATATTATGCTTATGTCCGATCACATCTAGAATATTGCTCAAGTGTGTGGTCTCCTCAGTATTCTATACACATTTCATCTTTAGAAGCTGTTCAGCGAACTTTCCTGAGAATGCTTGCACATAAATTAAAAACTCCCATCATCAACCACAACTATGATGAAATCATGCATTCTCAGAATTTTGTCACTCTGGAATACCGTAGAAGGATGTCAGATCTCACTTTTCTATACAAAATAATAAATGGTCAAATATATTCCCCTGAACTACTTAGTAACCTAAACTTCAGAGTGAGAAGTGCTAACACCAGGTTAACGACCATGTTCAAGCTCCATAAAAGAAACACCAACACCGGTGAATTTTCCCCGCTCCAGAGAATGCAGAACATTGGAAATAAAGTTAGTAGTATTGATATTTTTTTCTGCACACTCAATGATGTGGTGAGCGTGGCCCATGTAGAGCTGATGCGTTGATGATGGTTAACCACCATATCATTGCTCTAGGGTCCGTGCTCTCGACATAATTGGGGTTGCGATGAAGGTTTTCCTTTCATCACGTTTTTTTTTCTTTAATTTTAAATTTAACTTTGTTAGTTTTTTTTTGTAACAAAAATGGGCTTAACCCCGTAAGTTTGTGTAAAAAAAAAAAAAAAAAAAAAAAAAAAAAAATATCCTGATTCTTACATTATCTGTCCTGGTAGCCCAGTGACCGAGGTATCTGACTGATAATCCAGAGGTTTAAACTTGGTATTTTTACCACATAATAATACTTTATTGGGCTTCCTGGTGGAATGATGGGACTCATTAGTCCTAATCGGGCAGTATAAATAAGGCGATATTATTATTATTACATTTTCTCTCATGCGATCTTTTTTCGGTAAAGAGGGACACAAAAACCCTCCTTAGCCTGTTGTAACCTGCAACTCAACATACAACTAACTATTCTAGTCCACCATTACCATATGGCTGAGTATTATAACCTGCAACACACGTGCTTTCTACTGGTCTTGACATACTCAGGACAAGTTGACATACTCAGCTGTCCATTGCTGCATAAGTGCATACTGCCCGCAATCCGCATTCCATTAGGAACTGCAGTCGAATCTATTATTCAAACCTTTTTAAGATGAAATTTACTTCAACACGTTTTCTTCTTTCATCTAATGACATCTTGCGGGCAGTAGGAGTATATACTCTTCTGACCCATGACCCACCTTTCAGAGCTTGTGCTGAAGGTTTGGAATTTAAATAAGGTTGGTGAGGTTTATAACTCACGATATAGAGATATTTCCAACCCGATAAGGCAGTGGACTTGTAATTGGAGGCTGATGCTTCAAGTCCCAAATTAGGCAAATATTTTTTTTAATTTAACGTCGCTTTGAACTACAAGGTCATAATATATCACGATGGGGGTGTTACCCTTTTATTCGCAGGAAACTCACAAACCTGCTACCCACATTAACCTAGCCCAGCCTGGGGTGGGCCGGAATGTCAGCATTACGAAGTCTTCACCTCGCTGCTGGACGTTGCTTAACTTCGGTGATCCAAGAGATAATGCGAGTTTGAGTAGTTATGTTATCACGATTGTGATCAAAACAAATATGATGACTTTCAATTTAGTAAAATTAACGTAAAGTGGATAAGAAGTCGCGTTAAAGAATGCGGAGTTTACAGCTAACCTTCGCATTTCTTAAAGCAACTAATTTTTTTTTTTTAAATTAGCTTGAAAAAAAAACCATTTTTTTTTCAAATGCATAAAACACTGATATTTGCATACACTAAAGTCTGCCTCTTAAAGTGCCTAATTTGAAGAAAAAAAGTCTGCCTACATTGCCTAGCCAAGATACTACTAGTGAATACTCCCCGCTATTTATTCCACCAACATCCGTAGTCGAACTCTCAACCTCTTGATTCTGAGTCCACTGACCTAGCCACTAAGCTGGGGTTTGGAGAAAAGAGAAACCCCTGCAGTGAGATGCAGAATAATAGTTTGGAAATGAAAATTATATTTAGATGGAAATGAAAATTATATTAAAAAAAAATAGTTTCCGGGTTTTTACTGTACCGCAGTTATAAAATGAGACGGCTATTTACTACTGGGTGGGGACTGGGGAACTGAACTCGATTTCATTTTCATAATGTTGCTGAATACCTCCTCGGAACTCCCTTCATTTATATCGGGTGGACGAAAAAAACCACCAGTTTGACTTTTTCCCTTATAATAATGCTTTTCCCTTATAAAAATATTTTTATTTGTGTTATTATGGCTAATTTTAATGGGTAGCGCAGAATCATACCACTTTAATATACAATATCTAGTTTTTTTTTATTCTTATTTTATTTTGCCTATGATTCCGCCACTGGTCGCTGCTTCACATCAAAGCAGCTACTCATTTTTCCTCACGAGGTATGAGTGGACCCCGAACATCCAAGTACAGAGCAGAAAAATTCCTGCTCCGCTGGGAATCGAACCCAGGTCACCATGCGTGCAATGCCTAGCGCGCTCACTCGCTCTGCCATGGTGACTACACTTTTTCCCTTATAAGTTACGAGAGTAAAAAAATTCAGCCAGCACGTTCAATTCAACAGTTCTCATTCAGTCACTGAAGTTAAGCAACATCCAGCGAGGCTAGGACTTGGATGGGTGACCATTCAAGTTCGAACCCTCGGGATGCTGGCTATTCCCCGTCCCACTCAGGCTGCGTGAAATTAATTTGAGTAGCTTGTTTGTGAGTTTCCAGCGAATGAAGGGTAAAACCCCCGTCGTGATATGACCATATTGACCATGCAGTTGAAAGCGACGTGAAACCTTTATTAAAAAAATCAGGGGTCAACCTCATCAATATTAGATTTTTTAACGGTTTTTCAAGTTTCCTGAAAGTTTCATGAATATATCTTTTGTAGGTAGAATACCAGAGGTTTTTCTAACTGTGTCAGGTTTTTCTTGTAATAATTGTGTTTTCAGATGCTAGGTACGAACTTTTGTAAAAAGACCCATAAAATTATTGCAAAATCAAACTAATCCTATTCTTTTTGGGCACCCGGTAAAATATTAAGATCCCTAGAGTTTTCTGTCTTAAAATTATAGAATAAACATTAAAGAAAATTTCAAACATTTTTCCTTAAAGAATTTTTTTTTCGCCTTCCTAACAGTGAAAATAAAATTTATGTACCTACAGGTTTCTGTAATCTTCCTAGAGGGAATCATTATGATGATAGGTACAGAATTACCTATGTATAGCAGGTTGAAATGCTTAAAAAATACTTATTTTTCTCCTCCGAGACTTTTGAAACACATAACTAGCACTTTAATATACTTTAATGTCACAAAATGAAACAAAATCAGGTACAAGTATTTTAAGTAGAGAGCCATTAGCAATGATTTTACCATTGGCGTAATAACAGAGTAAATTGCATTTTGTTTGAATTTCCAGTCACGTTTGCCCGATATTAAAATTAAAACGAATTTTAATTTTGAAATGACCTTTTTCTAACAGAGTGTGCGGGGTTTTTCCGACTTTCCCAGACCAAAATGAGATGCATTCATTGTGTAGCGTGGGTTCATTGCTGGAAAATTATGCTCTCTTGTGAAACTTCAGATGATTAAACTTAGAGGGAGCTATTATTACAAGTAGTATGGTTTAATGTATATTTTAATTAACATTGGTGTTGTGTGTATTTTGCTGGTTATTCATCAAAAGCGGATCTCTCAGATGTGTGTACCAAGTCTTATTATGTTAGGTGCTCTGAATTTTTTTGGAGGCAAGATTAATATATATTATTTTATTTTTTTGAAACTACCTATTTGCAAATTGGACTATTTACTTTTTGCGTAAATTTCGTTTGTCCTAAATTGTACAAAAAACAAAATTTCACCGTTTAATCTTAGACGTTTTGTTTTATTTAATATCTTTTTTAAAATCGTTTCAACAGAAAGTATCTGCGACAAATATTCGCGATGAACATTGTTTTGCAAAACCAAAGGGTTAATAAAGAGGTATTAAAATTTTAACGATCAAAGTCATCTTGCTGCTTTTTCAAGGGAAAAGAGAAAAAATTGACGCTTTTATGATGATGCGTTTTTTTATTAATTTTGTTCAGAGATGATAAAATAGAAGAAATTATATCTAAAATATTAGAATGGCAGAAGCAACAGTGGATAAAGGGCAGTGTGCCACAGCTGTTGTTTTATATGTATAAAAAAGAGCTACTATGGAAATAAATTTCAAGGAGAACGGAAAATAAATATTTAATCGACCATTAAATGTGTAGTGTTAGTTTGAGGTTGCTGACTTTTCAAGAGGCGAATAGTTCTTATGTGCGCCGTACATCCAGTATCTAGTTGAATATGCAATGTGCAACACAATATTTATTTATTTAACTTTTTTTATGCATACACACGCAATAATATTATTATAGGTATTTATGTGTATGATATTTGGTTTATTTTATTGAGGTGTGTTTCCTCTGCCTTATTCTGTGTGTGACAGGAATTTCTGTGTCCTGATTATTCTCCTTAATTTTGACTCACTGAATTTTGGACATGACTCGAACCCCAACCTCTTGATTCCGAGTCCACAACGCTATCTCACTGACTAGTCTGACTACTGAGTAAAATAGAACTAAAATAACAAGTAGTCAGCGTGGACGAGTGGAGTAACGCACTAGGCTTGCACGCACGGTGACTTGGGTTCGATCTCCAGCAGCACCGAAATTTTCTGCTCTGTAATTCAATGTTCGGGGTACAGGTACACTGATAACTTGTGAGGAAAGATGAGTGGTTAATTGTAAAAGTAACGACAAGTGGCGGCATTACCAGAGTATAATGAATAAAGTAAAATAATTGCATACGTAAAAGAGGCTTTTAGTAATGCTGCACTACCCAAAAAAATCATACTTTAAGTTTATTAAGTGACCTAATAGGTAACAAAGTTTTTTTTCTTACTTTTCGTTATTCTGCACTTCTCTTAATCTTTTCAAGTATCCAATGTACTTGAAGTATACCTATGTATGTATTTGACAGATTTAGGTAAATTGGTACATACTAGACGGATGCCTTGAAACATAATGCTTAGCCATTGTTCACTTACACAATTGATTGAGCCAAATTTATTATTAATTAAAAACTACATTATAGGCTGTGGAGAAAAAAAGATTTATAACCTAAAAATTAAAATAGCTTAAACATCACTGACCTCCACTCTCCACTATTAATACGACCCTGTGCCGGCACAGCGGCAGTCTGAAACTTTCGCAATTTTTCTTCTCTAAAACAAAATCCTTGTTTCAGAAATCCCTCAACATTAATAAAGTCTAGGCCGTCGGGGGTTCGTCTGGGCTTAATATATGAAACTGACAGTTTCACAATAACATCAGCTGTAAGCTGGGTCAGCACTAGTCTCTGAATATTACTGACTCATAGGAATATATGAAACTGACATTTTAACAATAACATCAGCTGTGGGCTGGGTCAGCACTAGTCTCTGAATATTGCTGACTCATAGGAATATATGAAACTGACAGTTTAACAATAACATCAGCTGTGGGCTGGGTCAGCACTAGTCTCTGAATATTGCTGACTCATAGGAATATATGAAACTGACAGTTTAACAATAACATCAGCTGTGGGCTGGGTCAGCACTAGTCTCTGAATATTGCTGACTCATAGGAATATACAGAACTGACGGTTCAACTATAGATCAGCTGTGGACTGGGTCAGCACTAGTTTCTGAATATTGCTGAGTCATAGTAATATATAAAACTGACGGTTTAACTATAACATCAGCTGTGGTCTGGGTCAGCATTACACTCTGAATATTGCTGACTCATAGGACCAGATCTCAGAGGTGGAGAGTAGAAGTCAATAATTCCCAAGAAAACACAAAAGATAGGTATGCAAATGTGTTTCCAATGGATTCTTTCCATGTAGAAATGTGACAACTCTGTGAGTTGTGGTTTGTAATGTATGTATATTTTTTGGGGCTGGGAAGGATGTAGAGGTTAGGTGGGTGTGTCTGGACTTGTTTAGGTGATAGTTCATAAAAAAATGACGTGCTGTCCTAGTTAGGCAGCGGAGCCTGATAATCGATGATAAAGGTCAACATTGATATTGCAGGAAGAGATCAGAGAGCGACTACAAAGTATGTAATATGTTGCAGAAATTAATAAAGGTAGTGTAAACAACGACAGTTTAACCTAGCCTCGCCTTTATCAGCGCTATAGAAAGCGCTGACTGTATACACAAAAGATACTAATATGTACTTAAAAAATAAAATGCTCCGGTAGCAGCTGAACACATAGCAGGACGAGGAAAATGGTTTCATCTTGCCTCGGAAAAATAAAACAAAAAGAGGGAAAGCGATAAAGAATAGACTCGTAAAACAATATAATAGCGCTTGCTCTCGGGTAGGTGGAACAGTTCAGACGAAACAATAGACGGGAAAAAATAAAAATAATGTGTAACTCGAACAATAACAAGTTTCTCATTCGTAACAATGCCGACACGGAGGCATTTCCCAACCGGAGACCAGCAGAACAGTAACATGCCTGCGTAGGGACCTTGTAGGTTGAGTAGGGACAGAGAAGATGAACGCGCCGGAGAGAGACGTGATGGGCACCAGCATCGTGGACATCCCCCACCACTACGCCGCGTGCAACATGTCCTGGCACGAGCAGAACAAGAGCAGCCTGCCTGCTATCTGCCGGAACTACTCGCACGAGTACATCAACGACAGCGACGTGGACACGGAGGCCATGGAGCGCATGGTGTCCATCATCGTGCCCATCTTCTTCGGCATCATCATCATCCTGGGCTTCTTCGGGAACGCGCTGGTGGTGGTGGTGGTGGCCTTCAACCAGCAGATGCGCTCCACCACCAACCTGCTCATCATCAACCTCGCCATCGCCGACCTGCTCTTCATCGTGTGCTGCGTGCCCTTCACCGCCACGGACTACGTGACCACCTGCTGGCCCTTCGGCGACGTGTGGTGCAAGATGGTGCAGTACCTCATCGTGGTCACGGCCTACGCCAGCGTGTACACCCTGGTGCTCATGTCGCTGGACCGCTTCCTGGCCGTGGTGCACCCCATCGCCTCCATGTCTGTGCGCACGGAGCGGAACGCCCTGAAAGCCATCCTCATCACGTGGGTGGTGATCGTGCTGATGGCGGTGCCGGTGTTTAGCATGCATGGGGAGGTGTCCTACACATACGCGAGTGAGCTGCACACGGCCTGTGTCTTCCTGGACGTGGACCCTATCACCAGGCCCGACGGATACAACAAGACAATCTTTCAGGTGAGACCAACTAACCATATTAGATACAACAAGACAATCTTTCAGGTGAGACCATCTAAACCTATCAGATACAACAAGACAATCTTTCAGGTGAGACCAACTAACCATATCAGATACAACAAGACAATCTTTCAGGTGAGACCAATTAACCATATTAGATACAACAAGACAATCTTTCAGGTGAGACCAACTAACCAATATTAGATACAACAAGACAATCTTTCAGGTGAGACCACTCTAATAACCATATTAGATACAACAAGACAATCTTTCAGGTGAGACCAACTAACCATATTAGATACAACAAGACAATCTTTCAGGTGAGACCAACTAACCATATTAGATACAACAAGACAATCTTTCAGGTGAGACCGAACTAATCCATATTAGATACAACAAGACAATCTTTCAGGTGAGACCAACTAACCATATTAGATACAACAAGACAATCTTTCAGGTGAGACCAAACTAACCATATTAGATACAACAAGAAAATCTTTCAGGTGAGACCAACTAACCATATTAGATACAACAAGACAATCTTTCAGGTGAGACCAACTAACCATATTAGATACAACAAGACAATCTTTCAGGTGAGACCACTTCTAATTAACCATATTAGATACAACAAGACAATCTTTCAGGTGAGACCACTTCTATTAACCATATTAGATACAACAAGACAATCTTTCAGGTGAGACCGACTTCTAATTAACCATATTAGATACAACAAGACAATCTTTCAGGTGAGACCGACTTCTAATTAACCATATTAGATACAACAAGACAATCTTTCAGGTGAGACCAACTAACTATATTACATACAACAAGACAATCTTTCAGGTGAGACCATCTAACCATATTAGATACAACAAGACAATCTTTCAGGTGAGACCAACTAACCATATTACATACAACAAGACAATCTTTCAGGTGAGACCAACTAACCATATTAGATACAACAAGACAATCTTTCAGGTGAGACCAACTAACCATATTACATACAACAAGACAATCTTTCAGGTGAGACCACTATACCATATTAGATACAACAAGACAATCTTTCAGGTGAGACCAACTAACCATTATTAGTACAAACAAGACAATCTTTCAGGTGAGACCAACTACCCTATTAGATACATCTTTCAGTGAGACCGACTTTTAATGCATGCTCATTTGTCGCTTTTCATAGTTCAAACCTCACGGATGGAATAATTTATGAAACAGGATGTGCACCAAGTATTATGATAATAATAGAAATCTTATAAGGGCAAGTTTTATAAGTAATGCTATTAAGCCCAGAACAAAATTATGAGGTTATGTTATACATTGATGCAATTTAATAGAGAAAAAATCATCAATTTTAGCATTGAAATGTGTTTGTGGATGGAGCATTAATCATGGTATCAGTTAATGAATTTAAAGTTGTTTTAAAGTTTTAATTTTATTGGATAAGTCCTTTTTATGTCTCTGCACATTGGTTCATAAAGATCTAATACACCTTTCATGGATATACACTACACTCTTACGTACATTGAATAGCTGTAAGCTTCTCATAAACACAGAGACTGTTCCCAATATTTATGGTTCAAGAACTAATAGCTTTCAAGGGTAACGTATTTTGTGAGAGCTTTTATCTAATTGAACAGTTTCCCAGAGAGTTAAGTGAAGCTTATGGGTTCAAAGGGATTCTATATGCTCGTTTCATTATTGCAAAGTAAATAGAAACCAACCTGAATAACTCTTTAGCCCCAGAAAGCTCGTGGGGAATAGTATGAACGAGTTCTCTAGAACTAATCCTCTCTAACTTACACCCCCCCTCCTCCTCCCTGTTGTGGATGTGTGGTTCAATGTTTATACATCTCTTGGTTTTCCCTCACCTCTTTTCTATTTGTTGTATTTTTTACCTTTTTAATTTAGTTTAAAAGTACTTTAAGCATTACTTTAATTTTATTTACCTTTTCGTCACTTGAAAAAATATCCAAGGAAAATAATTTATACCGTGTGGTAGTGGTATGTACTTTATAAATTTTTGCAAATTTCAAACACACCGAAGCTTTTTGGGACTCTAATTAGAATGATAAACATCAGACTCTCAACTTACACTTTGAACCAAGTATTTCTACATTTTTCCCCGTAATTTATTTTCCAATAATTTTCTGAGTGAGTAAGCTGCTAGTTTGATGATTTTCAAGGGAAAAGGTATCAAAGGAAAAGTCACGTAATATAACATAGACATGGCCAAATTATAATTTAACCGGAGAAAAAAATTACAAGGAATGTATCAAGCTCGCCGGGAGGAGAGCACTCGTCAAGTAGCGCCAGCCAACCGACCTACATTAACACAAAACCGATTGAACAGACCGACAGACAGGCACAAAACCGATTTCTAATATTAGAAATTCATCGGAAGTAATATTTTTATAATTATGTTTATTATTTTGTACGCAGGGTACATAATTATTATTTTCACTTTCAGTGCAGGAACTTTTGACCCAGTTCCAAAACTTTGTCAATGAGTTGAAACTCAAGAAGAAGACAATGGGTGAAATGAGGAGGAGGTGGGAGGAGCTGGAAGACTTATGGGAAGGAAGGAAGAGGAGTGGGGAAGAGAGGCAGGGATGAGAAGAGAGAGAGAGAGAGAAGAAAAGAGAAAAGGGAAGAAAAGAGAAAGAGGAAGATATTGAAGACAGAAAAGGGGTTAGAAGGTAAATGGTACAGAGAAAATGGGGAGAGAGAGAGAGGAAAAAAGACGAGCATGGTATAAAGAGAGAGAGAGAGAAAGAGAGAGAGAGAGAAAAAAAATGAGAGAACAAAAGAAAAAAGTTTTCTGGCGCTCAGTTCTTTACACAAGTACGTATTATTATTATTTTTATCTGGTGGTTTGTTTATAGATCTGTGTAACATATGTACGTATGTATTGTATAATAATAATAATTATTTTTCATAATTCGTACAGAATTTTTAAGGTTACGTTGCTGGTAGGAACTTGTGGGAGGGGGTGTAGAGGCACAGGGTATCAGCAGGGATAGAATAGAAGGCCATTACACTTGATCTCAGCAAGGCCCAGCTGTTATTTTACTTATTCAGCAGTTACGATTTCAATTTAAACCGACCTCAGTAGCTTGATCGATAAGACAGCGGACTTGAAACCTGGAGGTCGGTGGTTCAAGTCCCGGTTTCAGCGTAGATTTAGTAAAGCTAGTTTGAGTAGTTGTGATATCACGAAAGTGATTAACACAAATATGATAACTTATTCAGTAGTTACCGTGGCCGAGTGAGTTAGCGCGCTAGGCATTGCAAGAATGGTGATCCCCAGAGGGACAGGAATTTTTTGTCTCTGTTCAGGGTCCACTCATACCTCGTGAGGAAAAATGAGTAGTTACTTGTATGAGTAACGACCAGTGGCGACATTACGAAAATGAGGCAGGAGGCTCTTAGTAATGCTGCGCTACCCACAAAAATTGTGAAGAGGCCATGTGATTCACCACAAATAAAATCATACATACATACGTACTTATTCTGGTATCGCCAGGAGGGGAGAGAGAGGGGAGAGAGAGAGAGAAATAGAGACAGGATGGGAGAGAGAGAGAGAGAGAGAGAGAGATATGGAGAAAAAGAGACAGGATGGAGAAATTCTCAGAATTAAACATGCTTCACCTAATTAACATTTAATTTGATGGCAGATTCTCGCTTGTGTACACAATTTGCAGTAAAATAATTCTAATTGTCAATTGTCATCTTTTAAGAATTTCAAGTAAAACATAGCATTCCATCCGAATAATGTTTTCTTTTAGTAAGAAAATAAATTTTTGATACTGGAAATTGTATACTTAACTTCCAAGAAAGTAAAATATAATAAAATTGTCATCTCACCCAAAAACTCTAAACATAACAAAGAGTACAGATTTTAGAACATTCAGGCTCTAGTGCGTACTTAAACGCTAATTGGAGTATTAACTAGAAATCCCTTGAGCCTAATGGAGAAATGATCTGATTATTCCAGTGTATAGTACCTACTAATCGAGAAAGTAGAGTTTTAAATTTAAGTGCTAGTTTCATACTGGTAAAATGTTGTTTGCTTTTAATATTACGAGCTCTCTGATTAGTTGATTCATATATGTGGTTAAAGTGCTTAATTATATATAAAAAATAGACTTAAAAAGATGGAGACCAGTCACTGTGGCAGAGCGAGTTAGCGCGCTAGGCATTGCACACATGGTGACCTGGGTTCGACTCCCAGCGGGGGAGGATTTTTTCTGCTCTGTACTTGGATGTTCGGGGTCCACTCATACCTCGTGAGGAAAAATGAGTAGCTGCTTTAATGTGAAGCAGCGACCAGTGGCAGAATCTTAGGCAAAAAAATAATACAAGATATTGTAAATTAAAGTGGTAAAGTCCTATGATTCTGCGCTACCCACTAAAATTGTGACATAATAACACAAAGAAAAAGCATTATTATTATTATTATTATTAGTACTAATCGAGAAAGTAGAGTTTTAAATTTAAGTGCTAGTTTCATACTGGTAAAATGTTGTTTGCTTTTAATATTACGAGCTCTCTGATTAGTTGATTCATATATGTGGTTAAAGTGCTTAATTATATATAAAAAATAGACTTAAAAAAGATGGCTTCAAACGATTGTAGAATCAGCTGTTTAAATTTTAGTTTTGGACTTTTATGTTCATCCGACCAACATTGAAGGACCAATTGAAATTGTTTCAACCACGCATCGTAAATTCAAATTTTAAAGCTCGAGTAGAAGGCTAATGGGTGAATTAATAAGTGTATTTTCTGTACTTAATCTCCCCCAATCTCGCATCAGCTGATCACAGATTAAGGATTTCTCCTCACGGCTTGTTCTTATTTCTCCTCCAATCTTAACCCGACGTTTTCGTCAGATCGAGATCAACGCCATTTTGAAATCAATTTGACTTTGAGGTTGACCTTCAGCAGATCTTTATTATTTGTTTATGTTTTCATAAATTTTCATTAAATAAACTTTTTTGATTTTCTATCGATGACTAGGTTACTTTAAACTAGTTTAGGTATAAGGTTCTAGTTTTAATTTTGAGCCAGATTTAAGATTAGGAATTGTACAGGTATCAAAGTTCATTGTTGATATTGAAAGTACATTTTATTAACATCCTCAATTTACATATTTCGCCGAGAATGAATGCATAATGTACAGAATGCTAGCTCGAGTTTCCCCTTTGCATTACCTTTATTAATCTCAAGTGTACATTTGTTCTACATCTGGAAAGCAAGACGCTGTGTAGTAAGGACAATCACGTCTGAGAAATTCTCATGAAAAAAATCAAGGCAGTTTTCAATTTACAAGAGAGCACTGGTTCAAGCTGCAGTGATCGTTAACTCTGCTGTTTGTTGAATGCACCAAATTTTCTGAACAGTCTATGGAATAGTAACTTGATTTACATCAAAATTTGAGAAAAAGTAGGTAATGAAACTCTCGCAGAAATCTATATAGTCATAATAAGGTATTCAGATAGTTCAAATTTCCAATTCTATGAAATATTCTTATCAATCCTTATCAGTAATCTTTATTTACATTTCACTGTGAGAAGCTCCCCCTAATTTAAGTTTCTCTGATTATCGCTAAAGCGCGTCGAGGCGTTCTGATCTCTACAGATTGGGGGAGATTAAGTACAGAAAATACACTAAATATTTTGTGATTCTACTAAGTGCCTCAGAATATTGTAGGAAGTAGATGACGTGCATTGGGGGCATTAGGTATGTAACTTGTAACTCCCACTAGCATTAGGTATGTAACTTGTAACTCCCACTAGCACACACAGATATCTTCCCATTGGAGTTTTAACACGCGTTATAATATTTCTGTCTCCTTTCACTTGTCCCTCTTTCTCTCTCTCTCTCTCTATGTCTTTCTCTCTCTCTCTCTCTTTCTGTGTCTTTCTTCCTTTTTCATTTGTCCCTCTTTCTCTCTCTCTCTCTCTCTGTCTTTCTCCCTCCTTTCAATTGTCCTTCTTTCTCTGACTCTTTCTGTCTTTCTCTCTCTCCTTCATCTCTTCTAACTTACTCTACTTTATCTCTCCCTCTCCTTCCCTCTATCTCTCTATCTCTTACCTTCTCTCTCTCATTCTCCTTCTCTTTGAACTGACTTACTCTGTCTTTTTCCTTTCTCGCTTCTGAATCATCCCTCTCTATATCTATCTCTCCCTCTCTTTCTTTCTCTCTCTCTCTCCCTCTCTTCTAATCCACCCCTTCTTTCTCTCCCTTTTTGTATTTTACCTTCTTTATTCGACCAGACTCGATCTATTATCCTTTTTCTCTTTCTCTCCCTCTCTTTCCTTTAATAATTTCTCTTCAAATTTCAATTTTCACCTCTCTGTCTTCCTCCACTTCCTCCTATTTCTCTCTCTAACTATCCCTCTCTCTCTCTCTCTCTCTCTCTCTGCTTTTATTTTCCCCTTCCATCCTTCCTCTTGTTTTTGACAGCTTTCCACTTTGAACTCTTGTTTAATTTATTAATTATTATTGATCAGGGCCTACATATACAACTAGAGCACGATAACATAATCCCGTGCCCTCTCATTATTCACAGCTGGGTAGGGCTGAAACAATGCCACTTGATGAGGCTAGCAGGGCAGGCAGGGTGGTGTTCACTGGAAGGTTTCACAATTCATTGTAATATTTGTAATCGATGCTTTCCTCCAAGTGTTATCTCGTCACAAACCAATATACCTCTCATATACACTGCATACTCGTTAAGTGAGTGGTGAAATATAACTCTGTTTGGTCAAACAATGGATAGCTGTGTTCACAGACCAGTCTTTTAGGATGTAGGATATTTTACTGAACTTGTTAACACTTGTTTCTGAATCTTGAACCCCTAGGTTCTGGTGCTGTCTGAGGAAAATATTTCTGGAAAAAAGCAAAAAAGTTATCATACATGTGTGTGGGTGACAAAGTTTGGGCCTTGAGCTAGTAACTATCATCCCTCCTTACAGGTCTACATCTTCAGTGACAATGGTTTTGCAAAACTTGGCGATAAAATGTTTCAAAATACCATCAAGGGGTTTTGGTGAATGAATAATTTATAATATTGGCATGAAAATACTTTTGTCTAATGAAAAACGAAATGTCTCCCTTCCTCCTCATTTTCTTTTCTCTCTTCTCTCTTTCCCAATCTCTCTCTTTTCTCTTACAAAATCTTTCTCTTTCTCAATGTCTCTCTTCTCTCTTTCCCAATGTCTCTCTTTTCTCTTTCTCAATGTCTCTCTTCTCTCATTCCCAATTTCTCTCTTTTCTCTTAAATAATCTTCCTCTTTTCTCTTTCTCAATCTCTCTCTTTTCTCTTACAAAATCTTTCTCTTTTCTCTTTCTCCGTCTCTCTCTTTTTCAATCTCTTTCTTTCCAAAACTCTCTTCTTTCTCTTTCTCAATTTATTTTCTTCCCCAGTCTTTCTCTTCTCTCTTTCTAAGTCTCTCTTTTCACTTTCCCCCCATTACTCTCTTTTCTTTTTCCCAATCTCTTTTCTTTTATCTTTCCAATCTCTCTTACCTCTCAATTCCAATCCTGTCTTCTCTCTATCTATCTATCTCTCTTTCTCTGTCTACTCCCATTTTTTGTCAGTTTTGCCTTTCCACTGTTTATTATCCTAAAACAGAATAACAAATTTAATTTTATATGGAGCGTGAAATTTTAATTAAACCATGGAGGAAGAGAGAACATAGAGACAACTGCTATTTAGGACACAAAGAGAAAGAGAGGGATAGAAAGAGAGAGAGAGGGACAGAGAGAGAGAGGGAGAAAGAGAGAGAGAGAGAGAGAGAGAGAGAGAGAGAGAGAGAGAGGGAGAGAGATAGAGGAAGAAATTAAATAATAACAAGGACTTTTTTTAAACTCCCTGAGGTTGTTTTTAAATCCCAAAGGCGAGAATGAGTGTCACATGAAATTAAAATTATTTGCTGTCTAAATTTACAAACTCACCCTGGCTGGTGTGATGTTTATTTTGGAATTATGTTGATATTATCATTCGTTATAATTTTAGCTGTAGCCCAGCGTCGATGGCACTTTAAATACACTAGTTTTTTTTGATTTTTCGTTTAAGTGATGTGTAATGATTTTATTCAGTACATAGTCATCACCCAATACATCTTTTGTTTTAGTGGCGTGTAATGATAGTCTCAATATCCTCGACAAATCCATCTGCTTAAACATCACGTTTTAATGACGGCAATTCAAACTGAGAAAAGTTTTAATAGTTGTTGGAGCATAGTGTCTTCTGCCATCTCATCACATTATTTCAATCCTTCTATCTATGTCTCTGCCTAACCTCCTTTCTATCTCACCCTCTCTTGTTCCTTATCTCTCTGCCTTCAAGATATGCGTATCTTTACTTCTTCCTTTTTTATCATCCTTCTTCCTTTTTTTCTGTCTCTTTATATATCCTTTTCTGTATTTTTCATTGTATTATAATCTTCTCTCTCCTTTTCCTCTCAATTGTCCGTTTTCCACTTTTTAATTCCCTCTCTTTACCTCCGTCTCTTTCTCTCTATTTCTATCTATCATCTCTAGTTCTCCCTTCTCTTCCTATCTCTACGAGTATATCTCCTGCATTGTTTCTGTCTATGTTTTTTTGCGTCTTTCTTCATTTGCATTCAAGTTTTTAAGTTACGTCTCTCTCTTCCACCAGGAGGCGAGGGAGGGTAGGGGAGGGTTTTTTTGTTTTTTATTGCACAATTATTTAAATGAATGGAAAGAGACAATCATGTCAGACGCGTGGGGAAGTAAATTGATTCTATTAGAATTTTCCAAACTGGACAAGTAGGTGTTTCACCTTGATTTTTAAATTTATTTTTCCATTTTACCTTGCTCAATTTACCTTGATAGAACTAATTAACTATATAGTTACTTTGAGATACGACCTCAGTAGCTCGATCGATAAGGCGGTAGACTTGGAACCTGGAGGTCGGTGGTTCAAGTCCCGGTTTCAGCGTAGATTTAGTAAAGCGAGTTTGAGGATTTGTGATATCACGAAAGTGATTAACACAAATATGATAACTTACTTTGAGATTTCATGATCTTATCCCAACGGTGCGGTTGTTGTACCCACTATTTTCTGGTTCGCTTGACGAACTGTGGGAATTCCTCAAGAAACATGACCACTCCAAGTTTGAACCCTATCTGTATTGAACCCTATCTATATCTGTATACCCTTTGTGATTTTCCACCGAACTGAGGTTAAAGTAGAGTAAAAAAAAAGTTATCATATTTGTGTTAATCACAATCGTGATATCACAACTAGTCAAACTCAGCTTTTCTTAATTCAAGCTGAACTTGAGACTCGAACCACCAACCTCCGGATCACAGTCAAGTCCGCCGCCTTATCGATCAAGCTACTGAGGTCGGTGTAAAGTAGAGTCAAAAGAGTAAATTAAATGGAGTTGGAATAATCTACTCGTAATTAAATAGACATTAGAAGCCTTTGAAAGTTTGACTTTGATATCATCATGTACTTTCCGTCACTGAAAACATATCTCCATTGGGAAAAAAAGCTCCTAACAAAAGTTTCAAGGCAGTGATTTACTGCTTTCTGCATAGTCAATAGTCTACGGCAACTTTATCACATCTCATCCCTGAACACTAAATAATATATTATTCCGTTCAATATTCCTCTTCCTCTCCATAGAGTCGATGAATATGGTAGATAAGTGAGTTATTTGTTTGCCTAACCACAGAGGACTTTTATCTGAAAAAACTATTCGGTATTCCTATTTCTAGAAATTCTGTTTTATCTACATGCTATACTTTATTGAATAATAATAACACTCTTTAGTGGAAGGTAACCACAAGGCGAGGTTAATGCTCAAAGCATTTAATACCACCTAACCCTCAGAGTCTTATTATTATGTGGTCACAAACACAAAAATATGAGGAATAATTCATGTAGTGGGTGGGATCCTTACGCTACCTGGATATCCAGACTAGCATCTTAACCACTTGCATGACTACAAGTGCACGTGTTATTGTTATGTTTTATAATATATTATCTGTAGAGGATGGATATAAGCTATATGTTCATTTGTATGTTTTGTTTATACACAGAATATTTGCAGTGTATTATTATTATTATTTTTGTAAGCTATTTATCTTAGTCTTCAGCACGTCCATCGCAACATGTTTCTATGAAATTATTCTTGAGACCTGTTGAACATAGGAACTAGAACATGAGAGAGAGAGAAAGAGAGAGAGAGAGAGAGAGAGAGAAGAGAGAGAGAGAGAGAAGAGAGAAAAAAAAATGGCATGAGAAATATGAGAAAGGAAATATACATAATAATAATAATATTGCCTTATTTATATTGCCCGATTAGAACTAGTAAGGCCCATTATTTCAGGAGTAAGCCCAAGACGTATTATTATGTGGTAAAAATCCTAAGTAGGAGGATAATTTTTCATCTACCGGCAGGGTTTCGAACTCGCGACCTCTGGATTCACAGAGTGCCGCCTTTAGCACTGAGCTACCGGCATAGAGATAAATGAATAAGATCCAAGTAGAAATAAAGGAGATTATTTTTATTTATTTATTTTAATTAGTTTTAGCTAAGAAATAAGTCTTCTTGCGAGTCCATAAGGACATACAAGCATATAATTGATAACAAAGGAATACAGATTGGGAGATAACAGTTATAAACAAGAAAATTTGATAAGAATATAACCATAAAATATGTCCTAACTAAAGGGCGGGGTTGTGTATGGCTCTCTCTTCCACCCAACCCGTAAGAGAAGGACAGAAAGAGAGTAAAAGAGAGGGAGACAGATGGAGAGTGAAAAACGAGCAATAAAAATAGGGAGGGAGGAAGAGAGGGAAGATATTGGATATGAGTGAAAATGAAAACAAAGTAAGGATTGTGCAGGGTGCGGCCCTCCCTCCCATCTTTCCTCCCTCCCCTGAAGATTTTCTTCTCTCCCTCCTCTTCCATTTTATTGAGTGGGGTTGTGGGTTGTGGCAGACATTGCGGGAGCAAGCAGTACAAATCCAATCATATAGACATATTGAAGAAGATAGGGAACGATATATTATGACGAGAGAGAAGAGAGAGAGAGAGAGAGAGAGAGAGAGTAGAGGGGAGAGAGAGAGAGAGAGAGAGAGAGAGAGAGAGAGGAATCAGGGTAGATAATGAGGAGGAGAGTTTAAGAGGGTGAATCTCTCCTTCATAAAGAGATATACAGGGTGTCCATAAAGTCCCACCACACCCCGTATCCCAAGAACGGCTGAGAATATAGAAAAATGCAAACGCATATTCCTTAACTTTTGAAGGATTAAGCTTCTACAAAAAATAAGTCCGTGGCCAACTGTAAAATCTTAAATGGAATGGTATGTCGTGTGGCATTTTTTTTAAAGCCTTATTGAGAGAAATTCATTGCAACAATTTCAGTGAACTACAACATACTGTTCTCGAGATACAGGGTCTCCGGCCGTTTCATCGAGACCTTTCGAACAAGGTAACTCGTTTCATCGAGACTTTTCGAACAAGGTATAACTCGTTTCATCGAGACCTTTCGAACAAGGTATAACTCGTTTCATCGAAAGAACCTTTGGCGAACAAGGTATAACTCGTTTCATCGAGACCTTTCGAACAAGGTATAACTCGTTTCATCGAGACCTTTCGAACAAGGTATAACTCGTTTCATCGAGACCTTTTCGAACAAGGTATAACTCGTTTCATCGAGACCTTTCGAACAAGGTATAACTCGTTTTCATCGAGACCTTTCGAACAAGGTATAACTCGTTTCATCGAGACCTTTCGAACAAGGTAAATACTTTTCATCGACACCTTTCGAACAAGGTATAACTCGTTTCATCGACACCTTTCGAACAAGGTATAACTCGTTTCATCGAGACCTTTCGAACAAGGTATAACTCGTTTCATCGAGACCTTTCGAACAAGGTATAACTCGTTTCATCGAGACCTTTCGAACAAGGTATAACTCGTTTCATCGAGACCTTTCGAACAAGGTATAACTCGTTTCATCGACACCTTTCGAACAAGGTATAACTCGTTTCATCGAGACCTTTCGAACAAGGTATAACTCGTTTCATCGAGACCTTTCGAACAAGGTATAACTCGTTTCATCGACACCTTTCGAACAAGGTATAACTCGTTTCATCGACACCTTTCGAACAAGGTATAACTCGTTTCATCGAGACCTTTCGAACAAGGTATAACTCGACATGTTTCTTAGTTTAAAAAAATTACCGGCTGGTCGTCCGCATGGCTGACGAAACCGACCTTAAACTTTTCAGCCGTTCTTGAGGTTCGGGGGTTGGGGTGGGATTTTATGGACACCCTGTACATAGATGAAAATAAGAGGTAAAAATATAAAAAAAGGCTTCATAGATTACGTCATCTATCATAATATTATCTTTTCTCTCACACATTACTAATCTCTATCTCTCTTACTCTCTCTCTCCCTTTCTCTCTCTCTCTTCCATCAACAACTTCTGCCTTATCTCCCAGTTGAATAATATAGATAATCTTCCCTCTCTCTCAGTGCGGGGTTATAAAAGCTCAATATAAAAAAGGTGCCTTTTATACAAACGTGTCTATAATATTATCGGCTTCATAATTTTCCTCCCTTCTTCTCTCTTTCTTTTTCTCTCCTCTCTTTCTCAACCAATCCCTTTCATTTTAGATATTATTATCCATGTTGCTTGTTTGCTTTTTCACCTTTTTATCAATCTTTCTATACTTTTTCTCTCTGTATCTCTCCCTCGGCTCGCTTCTATCATTATTAATATTTTTCTGTATTCCTGTTTTACTATCTTTCTCTCTCCTACTCGCATTCTCAGGTATTTTTTTCTCTTTCCCATATCCAGGTTTTTGTGTCTTGATAATATTTCTCTGCCTTCCATTCTTTGATATCTATACCACCTTTTCGCTTTCTCTCCTTCTGTTACTCATACGAGTATTCTTAGATAATAGATATTCTTTTTCTCTTTTTCATCCATCTTTTTCTACATTCGTCGCTCCCATCTCTAGATTTTTGTGTCTTCATAATATTAGTAGATTTTACTTTTACTTAACAAGCAAGGTATTGAGACTCCTGAGGAAAACTGAGCAGCTTCTAATAAATGAATGTACTTTTATATTTAATAGTACCTATTTCATTTAAAAAAGTGAATGTGTATACAAAGAGAACTTTTCATATCGTTACAACAATAATATAAAAGTTCTCCTCGCTTGTAAAAAGAACTGTGCATTTTTCCAGTGACTTAGCAATAAATTAACAAGTAGCATCATAACAAATTGCTGTGTTACAAAAGAAATCATACACGCTACTGTTACAGCTCCCTGCAGCCTAGCTTTCATTATAGCCTGGCAGCCTGTTCCGTAGCGGAAGTTTTCTTACTTTTAACTAACGTGATCAAAAAGTAAACATTTATATTAATTTATTGTGCAACTACCTTAATTAAAAAGTATACTTTCAAATAAAACAATTTCTTCCTATGTCCTTATGGTACTGCAAATATTGCAAATAAATTGGGGGTCATGCTTGAAAAAACTTTCTTTCTATCAAACAGGGCAAAATTCATTATTTGTGAAGTACTCGCATAGGAATGAAGGCTTTGTTTGGAACTGCTGGCGAAAATGGACTTAAAAGTTCCATGTTCACAGAAATAAAGTAATTTAGGCAAAAAGGCCACTAAAAGTTTTACCTCTCTACTTATTCATTAATGTACCCTTTTATATACTCTTTGTCATCAAAAACTTTTACTAGGATATTCTAATTAATATGGCTTCCATTACTCCCGAGCTCGAGGTTGCATACGAGGAAGTTATGCGTCATTCACCTGTGTTGGTACTACCCGTGGTAATGAGAGACTGCTCCCTAGCTGCAATGAGTAGCATGGCGTTTCTACCTTTCTAGACCGGTATAAATGCTACCTTTGTAAATTGTAAATGTATTCATAGGTTCTACCGTCTCAGTACGCAGACATTTGAGAGCAAACTTCAAAGCTCAAGAGAAAGCTTCATTGATATAAATAGAGCGCAATGAAAATAACTACATCTCTATTCACCTGCCTACCTAGACTCTAGAGTGCCTGCTGAGCACAGAGATGCTAGATTCTAGAACGTTTGAACACTCGTACATTAACGTCCCTGGCTATGAAAGAGAGGGATTTAATTACCAACAACGAAGCAGGAGTTACTGGTACGTAGGAGAGGAAATAGGCAAAGGCGTTTCAAGGATCCCTTTCAAGGATCCTTTCCCTCCCAGACATCAGGGCTCCACAGGCATTGCCTTCTTGTTCTGGTATACTTGAGTCTAGGCTAGCCTCCGTGGTGTAACGATTTAGACTACTACTCGTGGTCCAGAGATCCTGGGTTTGAACCTCGGTTTGAGCAGAGTTTTCTAACAAAAAATCTGCTACTTATGAAGAGTAAAGAACATGTGAAGCTGACATTTTCGACCCAACCAAGGATGGGTGAGGTTCGTGTGGGTATCTGATACGATTCCCAGCGATTGGCGGTTAAAAAACTTCGTCCTCATATCAGGATGTTAAAACTAAAATAGAATCCTTCCACCACAGTGAGATAGGTATCGGTGACTATCTCACGGACACGGAATTACTATTAGGACTTCCCCCTTACAGACTGATGGCGGAGAACTCGTTTTGTGAACTGTCTGTCGCATGTTGTTGGAATTTATCAGTTCGCATCCCATCTGATTCGGGGATTTCATTTTTGTTTATATCATAGTGTCTAAACCTAATCTAGTCTATCACTCCTCTCCACGCTTTGTTCAATATTGTCTTAATCCAGTTCAACAAGTTTGACTTTTGTTTATATTCTTCGCCATAATCCTTATCTTCGAGTGGTCTATCACTCCGTTCCATGCCTTGTTCAACATTGTCTTAATCCCGTTCAACAAGTTTAACTTTTGTTTATATTGTTCGCCATAATCCTAATCTTCAAGTAGTCTATCAATCCTTTCCATGCTTTGTTCATCATTGTCTTAATCCACTTCAACAAGTTTAAATTTTGTTGATATTCTTCGCCATAATCCTTATCTTCGAGTGGTCTATCACTCCGTTCCATGCCTTGTTCAACATTGTCTTAATCCCGTTCAACAAGTTTAACTTTTGTTGATATTGTTCACCATAATCCTAATCTACGAGGAGTATATCAATCCTTTCCATGCCTTGTTCAACATTGTCTTCATCCAGTTCAACAAGTTTAACTTTTGTTTATATTGTTCGCCATAATCCTAATCTACGAGGAGTATATCACTCCTCTCCATGCCTTGTTCAACATTGTCTTAATCCCGTTCAACAAGTTTAACTTTTGTTTATATTGTTCACCATAATCCTAATCTACGAGGAGTATATCACTCCTCTCCATGCCTTGTTCAACATTGTCTTCATCCAGTTCAACAAGTTTAACTTTTGTTTATATTGTTCGCCATAATCCTTATCTTCAAGTAGTCTATCACTCCTTTCCATGCCTTGTTCAACATTGTCTTAATCCAGTTCAACAAGTTTAACTTTTGTTTATATTGTTCACCATAATCCTAATCTACGAGGAGTATATCAATCCTTTCCATGCTTTGTTCAACATTGTCTTAATCCAGTTCAACAAGTTTAACTTTTGTTTATATTGTTCACCATAATCCTAATCTACGAGGAGTATATCACTCCTTTCCATGCCTTGTTCAACAATTTCAACATTGTCTTAATCCAGTTCAACAAGTTTAACTTTTGTTTATATTGTTCGCCGTAATCCTAATCTTCAAGTAGTCTATCACTCCTTTCCATGCCTTGTTCAACATTGTCTTAATCCAGTTCAACAAGTTTAACTTTTGTTGATATTGTTCACCATAATCCTAATCTACGAGGAGTATATCAATCCTCTCCATGCCTTGTTCAACATTGTCTTAATCCAGTTCAACAAGTTTAACTTTTGTTTATATTGTTCGCCATAATCCTAATCTACGAGGAGTGTATCAATCCTTTCCACACCATTTCACATCCTGGTGGGGAGTTGTGTCGTCTCAATTCTCATGCTAGACTGGAGTTTCTGTCTTTCTATCTACCACTTCTTCTTTTCTCTTACTTGTTCTATTTTCCAATTTTCCTTTTAGTTTATTTGCTCTAGTCTTTTGCTATTTTTTTCGCCCAATATCCCCTTTGTCTCCTCCTTCTTCCATCTATTCATTCCCCGTAATTTTTACTCTGTTTCAATTTTTTTCATTTCCCCTTATTTCATTATTTTTCTCCCTTCCTTATTTTCTCTCTTTTTTTTTATAGGTTTTACGAGTCTTTTTTTTTTTTTTTTTTTTTTTAAGTGGGGTTTAACGTCGCTTTCAACTGCCATGGTCATATCACGACGGACGTTTTACCCTCCATTCGCAGGAAACTCACAAACCTGCTACTCACATTGACCTCACCCAGCCTGAGTGGGGCCGGGAAAAGCCAGCGTCACGAGAATTAGAATTTGAATGGTCACCCATCCAAGTCTTAACCTCGCTGGATGTCGCTTAACTTCGGTGTTCTGAAGGGAACCGGTGTATTCAACATGCCATCGACGCTGGCTAACGAGTCTTTTGTTATTTTGATTCTCCTTTGCTTTCCTTCTTCTCATTTTTTCTTAACTCATTATTCTCCTCTAATTTTCATTTTGTTTCTATGTTTGTTATCTCGTTATTTTTCTCTTTTCTGTATTTTTCTCTTCCTTTTTTATAGTATCAATCTTCGACAATCCTTTCCTTACTCTTTTTTAATCCTTTTTGACTTCCTACCTCTATTTCACTATATTCTTTGCACCTTGCTAACCCTATTCTTCACTAAATGAGCATTCTCTCATATCTTACTTGAGTTTCCTGGTTCTATTTTACCTGACACTTTTGTTGGATACACTTATTTACCTCCTTCGTGATCAGTAAGCCGGTTTGATTTATAATGATAACACTCTTTAGTCCTTTTAGTGAAAGGTAACCACCAGGAGAGGTTAATGCTCAAAGCATTTTCTACCACCAAACCCTCAGAGTCTTATTATTATGTGGTCACAAACTTAAATTAATGAGGAAAAATTTATGCACTGGGTGGGATCTGAACCAACGGATCCCTACGCTACCTGGATTACCAGACTAGCGCGTTAACCACTTGACTATCAGTGCAGTTTACTCGTATCCTCTCAGGTAGTTTAGGGTGTATTTTAAAGAGACTAATAGAGTGTGTTAACGCTAAAACCTGGTCAAGTCAATCATCATCATAGGGTGGCGTCATCGTGAACGATGGTAAACAGACAGTGGAGGAATGACTCAGCACTTCTACCACTGTCTTTACAAGGAGGCTAATAATTGACAAGGGCCACTGAACCAAGCCAATGCTGGCCAACTCCCTGTTTATAGTCCCCCAGCCAGACTACTTATCTACTCCCTGTTTATAGTCCCCCAGCCAGACTACTGATCTACTCCCTGTTTATAGTCCCCCAGCCAGACATATGTATAGTCAAGTCATTAAAATTTGATAATCGATATTTCAGACAAAATATTTTTAAAAACAAATACATTGACACAGAACCAGTGGAACACCACGGAACCAAACAAAGTCTCCTAAAAAAACAATTTGAATGAAACTCACACCCGCTATTTGACATGTATGAAGGTTAAATAAAATATCAAAACTCCTTCCACAACTATGAATTCATTTACAAAATTTATATTTGTGAATATTTAGAGGTAGGTTTTAAAAAAATAAATTCGACATTATTGAAACAAAAAACACAGGGGTGCCGAGGGAATTCCATCAATTCAAACAACGTGGAATTAAATAAAATAAATACCCCAGAGAAAAGTATGAAAAATTCTCCTGTATTCAATACACCTACATATACTCCGAGTTATTTTTGTTGCACTTGTAAATTATTATTGATTTTTTAACCTTTTTTTTTGTCTAAATTTTTTTGTACAAGTTTGTTGCTTTGGACATCATAAATCAAAGAGTAAAGTGAAAATAATACCTAATAATAATCTGGCACCGTGATATAGTTTTTGAGATCGATAAGCTATGTCAGGGCGAATTTTCACATAGTTATTCTTCACCTTGCCTATGCAAATTATTATTATTATTTTTAAAAAAATTGTAATTTTTTTTTGTCCCCTCGAAGTCAGAAAAATTACACATGTCAAGGTGTCTCACGTCACCCGTTTCACTACCTCATAACATCAGTTCCATTACACGACACCAGTTTCATGAACGTATGACAACTGTTTCATGAACTAATAACACCAGTTTCATTACCTCACGACTTCATTGCCTCCATTATACGACACCAGTTTAATAAACGTATGATACCTGTTTCATGAACTAATAACAGCAGTTTCATTACCTCAAGACTTCATTGCCTCCATTATACTACACCAGTTTCATGAACGTATGACACGTGTTTCATGAACTGATAACACCAGTTTCATTACCTCACGACTTCATTGCCTCCATTATACGACACCAGTTTCATAAACGTATGACACCCGTTTCACTACCTCATAACATCAGTTCCATTACACGACACCAGTTTCATGCACGTAGGACACCTGTTTCATTACCTCACGACACCCGATTCACTCGTGTTCCAGGTGTTCTTCTTCCTCACCTCCTACCTGATCCCGCTGCTGCTGATCTGCGGCCTCTACCTGCTCATGCTCATGCGGCTGTGGCGCGGGGTGGCGCCGGGCGGCCATGTGTCTGCCGAGTCCAGGCGGGGCAAGCGCCGCGTCACCCGCATGGTGGTCGTCGTGGTCGCCATCTTTGCTTTCTGTTGGTGCCCTATACAGGTGAGTGCTTTCTGTTGGTGCCCTATACAGGTGAGTGCTTTCTGTTGGTGCCCTATACAGGTGAGTGCTTTCTGTTGGTGCCCTATACAGGTGAGTGCTTTCTGCTGGTACCCTATACAGGTGAGTGCTTTCTGTTGGTGCCCTATACAGGTGAGTGATATCTTTGCTTTCTGTTGGTGCCCTATACGGGTGAGTGATGCCTACATTACCTTTGCTTTCTGTTGGTGCCCTATACAGGTGAGTGATGCCTACATTACCTTCGCTTTCTGTTGGTGCCCTATACAGGTGAGTGCTTTCTGTTGGTGCCCTATACAGGTGAGTGATGCCTACATTACCTTTGCTTTCTGTTGGTGCCCTATACAGGTGAGTGATGCCTACATTACCTTTGCTTTGTGTTGGTGCCCTATACAGGTGAGTGATGCCTACATTACCTGATGCCTGGGCATCTTTCTGGTATATTATTTTTATGCTTTGTCAACGATATTACTTCCATCTTGTTGCCTGGTGTTGAAGCTTGGCTGTTTGCTGACGATCTAAAAATTGCCACGCGGATCAGAGGGCCGGGGGACGCTGAAGTGCTTCAGGAAGTTTTGCGGCGTCTGCATCAGTGGTGTCAAAATAACCTCATGGATCTGAACATATCTAAGTGTAAAGTGATGAGCTACTGTACAAAGAAATTCCCAGTTCAGAATCAATATTTCATTAACAACATTGAGCTCGAGAGAGTTCATCATATTAAAGATTTAGGTGTTATTATGGAACCCAATCTAAAATTCAACTTGCATTATAATAACATAACAAACAAAGCATACCGAATGCTGGGGTTCATATACCGGCATACTCAAGATTTTACATGTACAAATGTTCTAAAAATCCTTTATTATTCATATGTTAGATCCCATCTTGAGTATTGCTCGGTTGTGTGGTCTCCCCAGTATCAGGTACATATAAAATCAATTGAAGCCGTTCAAAGAAAATTTCTCCGCCTACTTGCATACAAACAAAAAATAACTATTAAAGAACATAACTACGATGAAATAATAACTTCCAACAACATGAAAACCCTCCAACAAAGAAGAGAAATGCAAGATATAATATTTCTTTTTAAGCTTTTAAATAATAATATGAACTCTCCCGAACTACTCGCTCAATTGAACTTCCGGGTTAACTGTAGAAACACCCGCTCGCACCTTACTTTTAGATTAAAAAAAACCCGCACCAATGTGGGTGAATTCTCGCCCATCCAGAGAATGCAGACCATGGGGAATGATGCCGGTGCAGACCTTGATCTCTTAACCTGCTCTATGGCACAACTTATGAGCTATTTAGATTTTAGATAGGTAGTTTATAAGCTAGTGATAAGTGTTTTTATAGTCATAAGTGTTTTTTTTTTTTTTTTTTTTTTTTTTTTTTTTTTAAATTCTAGTCATAAGTGTAATATTATTGTTTTTTGTATTTTTTTAGTATTTTTTGTATTTTTTGATTTTGTTGTAAAAATGGGCTTAACTCGTAAACTTGTAAAAAAAAAAAAAAAAAAAAAAAAAAAAAAATTACCTTTGCTTTCTGTTGCTGCCCTATACAGGTGAGTGATGCCTGCATTACCTTTGCTTTCTGTTGGTGCCCTATACGGGTGAGTGATGTCTGTTGGTGCCCTATACAGGTGAGTGATGCCTACATTACCTCTGCTTTCTGTTGGTGCCCTATACAGGTGAGTGATGCCTACATTACCTCTGCTTTCTGTTGGTGCCCTATACAGGTGAGTGATGCCTATTTTACCTTTGCTTTCTGTTGGCGCCCTATACAGGTGATTGATGCCTATTTTACCTTTGCTTTCTGTTGGTGCCCTATACAGGTGAGTGATGCCTACATTACGTAAATGTATGCTACATGGTCAATAAATTCTAAGATTTGAAATAGATTTAAGCTGTACTAGTGGATAAGATTAGGAAGAAATGAGAAATGAAAAAGATGTCTACCTGCCCTATACAGGTCAGTGCCGAAAAAGAGTGTACCTACTAGGGTTGCCAGATCATTTCCAGCCCAAAACGGACAAGAGACCTAAAACATCCAAAAAAACGGGATTTTGGATGAAAATACGGGACAAGCCCTTTTTAACAACCCCCCCCCCCCCCCACATCCTGCAATGTTCGGAAGAAAGAAAAAAGCTTTATTTTTAAAAACAACTTTTTACTATTCAGATTTATTTATTACTTCTCATATTTTTGATTAGACTGTATTTTTTTGACAAAATCTTTTTTACCATTGAGATATTGGTAAAATTGGGTACAAGTGATATTGTAGTTGAACATTATTTTTAGTTCAGTTGAAATCATGTCCTACTGTATTGTATCAATTTATTATCACCTAAATTACCAGAGGAGATGGTGAAACTGGGGAAAATACGGGACACGCGTGTCCCGTACGGGACATTTTGAAAAGTGCCCAAAATACGGGACGTCCCGGGAAATACGGGACGTCTGGCAACCCTAGTACCTACCCTACACAGGTGATAATAGTTGTATCTGCCCTACTTCGCCAGCTTAAAGGCCGGATACAGGATCTCTCCTGTTAATGACTGGATATCAGAAGAGGAAAATATTGAACTTAAGAACAAGATATTTCTGTTTATTTTTTACCAAATTTTTTATTAAATTTAAACTGAACAGAATGTTTTAGATAGAGGATTTAGTTTTCTGGTGATGGTGATTTCATTCACTGCTATGATATTGAGACTTCTCGGCCCCGAGAGCCTGGTATAAGTATGGACAAGGTACGGTATCTATGTAATATTGTAATACTGTTTCATGTACAATTACTTGCAGCAAATAATGTCCGTTCTGCTTTATTTTTCGAAACCTAATACATCTATGCTTTGAAAATAATAAAGAAGAAGAGAGAGAGAGAGAGAGAGAGAGAGAGAGAGAGAGAGAGAGAGAGAGAGAGAGAGAGAGAGAGAGAAAGAGAGAGAGAGAGAGAGAGAGAGCCTTATCTGTTTCACAATCAACTAACAGGAATTTCAAAGTTACCTGCAGTTTTCAATACTTAGAATTTCGCCTGTTACGATAAAGGGATTGAAAGCAGGGTATAAAATCTAGGTAAGAGAAAATTTCGTAATTTAATTTGAAACCCGAGCTTTTGATGAAACAGGATACGAAGCCACCACTCTGCTTTCTTTAGGGTTCCATGGTAGGTCCGCCCTAATCTATTTTAGGTACAATAGGGTAAAGGGACTTGGGCTACTTTCTATACAGGGTACTCGAGAAGGCGGTCCTAATTCTATTGTTTTACTTTGCAGTACCAAATATGTTATTTTCCCCTATAGAGAGGTAATTTTGAGCTGAAAATATGTCTCTTATATTCAGTTCTCTTATATACAGGTTTGATTTATATTTATTCTTTCTGAAAAAAAAAGGATATATCGTAGTCTATTTAACTTATTTTAGTTAAATAGACTACGGTATGGCTGCAAAGTCCTGCTAGAATTTTAAAATTTTAACCATCAAAATTTCAAGTCAAAATTGTAGGAAGAAATTGACATCCATCCAAGGTGTAAGAAGGACAATTGGACAAGCTCAAGAAGGAGATGGGTTGAAAAATAGTAAAAAGTGTTGTAAAAGGCAAAACGTTTGCGAAATAAAATAATAATAATTTAACTTATTTTCAAGAACAGGTTTCTCTTACAAATATGTTATTTTCCCGTAATTTTGACTTGAAAATGTGTCTCCTATATCCAGGTTTCTCTTATATTCAGTTCTCTTGTATCCAGATTTGATTTATTCTTTCTGAAAATAAAAGGATATATCGTAGTCAATTTAATTTATTTTCAGGAACAGAACAGCGTTAGACAGATTAACAGTATCGGTAAAAAAAAAGAAAAATACAAAAAAAGTAATTTATCTTATTGATAAACCTCTTAATAAATATTTTCTGTGCACGTCAAATTTAAATCCCCGAAGCATCCCAGATAAAAAAACCCATCCCACACCAAATCTGGAGAAGATGACTCTATTCAAATTCTATTATTTTCCTTCCGCTACAAGGAGATAGTGAATCCGCGGCAGAATATTCCCGGGATATACAAAACCATGGCGGATTCGGAAAATGTAGGTACATTGGTACATACTCGTATATCTACTAAACAGAGTATCTTGTGTGATATATGCATCGTGCAAACTATAATGTTGTATGATGGAGGAAGTAAATACACTGCCAAGTATGGACACAATACTTCCCCGTGATTGGTTCACATTGTATTCACTAGGCCAATGGCGGCGTTTGGCGGTTCTGGCCAAACGATAAAAGATATAATAAAAAAAAAATCTCGGACCTCGGCCCCAATTTACCGGTATTTTGGGGGGGGACCCGCTTGTCGTGTGATGTCACAACAGTTTATTTTAAATGTATGTAGACATAGAGATACCGATTACTTTTCTTGAGCTGCAATATAATTATTCCGGTAATGGAAATATATTATTTTAACCAACCTCAGAAGCTTGATCGATAAGGCTGCGGACTTGTAACCTGGAGGTCGGTGTTTCAAGTCCCGGTTTCAGCATAGATTTGGCAAAGCAAGTTTGAGTAGTTGTGATATCACGAAAGTGATTAACACAGATATGATAATTTTACTTTAAAAAAATATATATTATTATTTTGGTGATGCTCTTCATGGAAAGTGTTGTGAATTTCTTCTTACTTACATTCGGCACTAGTCGGGAATGTTCGGAATGAAGAAAGTCAACATAATCTAATTCTCAAGTACGTCGGAGACTTGGGTGAGAGAAGAATGATATATGATTGTTTGTGCTGCTCACTGCTCCCATCTCCCATTGGAGAGAAAGAGAGGGAAAAGGAGGAGGGAGGGATACATGAGAGAGAGAGAGAGAGAGAGAGAGAGAGAGAGAGAGAGAGAGAGAGAGAGGGGAGAGAGAGAGAGAGAGAGAGGGAGAGAGAGAGAGGAAAGAGGGAAATTCAATGTCAATGGTAATTGTCTCATCAGTAATAATATTATTTCCTCTAAAGTATGAATAAGCCAGCGAAGATAGTACATTGAATACACAATTACACAAGTTCTCATAAAATCACCGAAGATAAGCAACGTCCAGCTTGGTCGCCTGGTGGTTACCTTCCACTAAAGAGTGTTATTCATATCATTATAATAAATCTACGGTATGTAAGTCTCTATCATCTTACCAAAAAAGAGTTCTACAAATGTGATGAGTTCTTGCATGACAAATAGGAATAATAATAGGAGAAAAAAAAAAAAATAAACAATTTTAATTGCTAAAATTAAAAAAAAAAAAAAAAAAAAATGTCACCTTAGTCACGTGATTTTTGGATTAATTGACATCTCTTTTAGAACACCGTGTACGTGTAATATTGATGAACATCAATAACATAAATATAACTTATTGCTAAAATTATGGCCGGTACAAAGCACCAATGTACAAAAGCTGCGGCGTATTTGACAATTTGCCAAACACAATTTAATTTCACTCGTGACATCGATATTCCCTCCGTTATTTATTGCTGACATACATAGGCTTTCCTTCTGGGGAGGGAGGGGGGGCATCATAGGTTTTCCTGCTGTCTTCTGTCAAAGGGGCGTGAAACGTTCTCATTTATTGGTTCTATTATTTTTTTATTTTTTTTTTTTTAAGTGGGGTTTAACGTCGCTTTCAACTGCCATGGTCATGGTTCTATTATTTGTCCTCACGGTTTTGGTGGAGATGCCAGAAGTACAGAAAGCTGCCTTCAATTGATCGCGACTCTATTTCTGACAATATGTTTGCCCGTACTTTGTAGCTGGAAATTTATTATAAGAATATTTTTGTGATTTCGGTATGAGAGAAACACCGTTCCTTATGGACTTTGAATTCAATTTTTCCATATACAGGGTGTCCCACCAAACTTGGACACCTCAAATTACTCGGCCCCTGAAAGAGTTTTTGAAAAATAAAAAAATCTAGGGTACATGTGCTAATTATGCGGTTTCAGTTATGAATTTTTTTTTATACAGGGTGGTTCAAAAGTTAGAAATTGAGATGTCAACTTTCGATTTTGAAATGGATCGACCTGAATTTTATTTGATAATTTTACTTCTAAATGATTCCTGAGTACTTTTTTAAACAAAAATATTACATACAGGGTGGTTTTTTTTCGACCAATTTTTTTTCTAAATCTTGAATAACTCAAGTTCGGTTAATTTTTTCGATAACAAGAATAGAATGTGTTTGTGTAATGAATACACGCACTTTCAATTGACATAAAAAAAAATTATACAGGGTGGTTCACAAGTGAAATAATGACTTGATTTTTTTTAAAACCGAGTTTTTTTTAATTTTTTATTTAGGAATAATAATTCTCGTCTAATTTTACACATTTCTCGTTAGTCATATCGAAAAACAAAACTAAAGTGTTGTACAGGGTGAGACATAATTTTTTTGTAACACCCTGTATTGGGCAGTCAAAGAGACGCAAAATTAAATATAAAGACTAAATATGCAAGAAAAACTTTAATTTTTAATTAAACTAAAAAGTTATGGTTTTTTAACTAATATTGTCGCATGGACCACCCTGTAGATATTTTCTTAAACTATCATGTGGGTACTCTAAGTTGTATAAAATTCAACAAACACTTCAAATCATGTGGGAAAAACAAGTAAAAAACACGAATTTGAAGCCATTTTCAATTTGGTGTCCACACTGAATGATTTTAAAACTTGAAATAAAAAGTAGGTAGGTGTAGACACAAAATTGAGCATGGCTTTTTGAATTCATTTTTTTTCTTTCAGATTTGGACTCCTCGTTGAATTTTAGACAGTTTCGACTACCCATATGATGGTTTAAGAAAATATCTACAGGGTGGTCCATGCGACAATATTAGTTAAAACACCATAACTTTTTAGTTTAATTAAAAATTAAAGTTTTTCTTACATATTTAGTCTTTATATTTAATTTTGCGTCTCTTTGACTGCCCATATACAGGGTGTTACAAAAAAATTATGTCTCACCCTGTACAACACTTTAGTTTTTTTTTTCGATATGACTAACGAGAAATGTGTAAAATTAGACGAGAATTATTATTCCTAAATAAAAAATTAAAAAAACTCGGTTTTAAAAAAAATCAAGTCATTATTTCACTTGTGAACCACCCTGTATAATTTTTTTTTTATGTCAATTGAAAGTGCGTGTATTCATTACACAAACACATTCTATTCTTGTTATCGAAAAAATTAACCGAACTTGAGTTATTCAAGATTTAGAAAAAAAATTGGTCGAAAAAAAACCACCCTGTATGTAATATTTTTGTTTAAAAAAGTACTCAGGAATCATTTAGAAGTAAAATTATCAAATAAAATTCAGGTCGATCCATTTCAAAATCGAAAGTTGACACCTCAATTTCTAACTTTTGAACCACCCTGTATAAAAAAAATTTCATAACTGAAACCGCATAATTAGCACATGTACCCTAGATTTTTTTATTTTTCAAAAACTCTTTCAGGGGCCGAGTAATTTGAGGTGTCCAAGTTTGGTTGGACACCCTGTATATTATGCTCGTAGGCAATTTTTTCTCTCATCTATAGCTTTTAGTCTATAGTTTTTCCTCCCATTTGGGATTTTTACCACATAATAATTAATGGGACTTAATAGTCCTAAACGGGCAGTATAATGAGGCGATATTATAACTATTATTATTGTATAATTAAAATTATTGATAAGTCTAAACCTTGCATCTTGTGCTCTATCTCTCCGTTTCTTCCTCCCTCCTGATGTTATTATCATTGGATTTGTCTTCATACCTGAAATATCTTCCTTTTTCATTTGCTCCCTCTCTCCATTACTTCTATCTCTTACCTTTACTTCTAGGCCATTAACTTTTTCAGAATTCCCATTTTCCCTCTCTCTCTCTTATCATTCTCTGTCTCTATATCACTTTCTTTCTTCTCCCTCTATCTTATTTATTTAATTCTTTTGTTTGACCGGAAGATATTTTCTCGTTGAGAATGCTGGAAAATGTTTTTCTCTCAGCTTCATTTTTCTCTATCATACTATCTAGTCTCCTCATTTTTCTCTATCATACTATCTGGTCTCTTCCTTTTTCTCTATCATACTATCTGGTCTCCTCATTTTTCTCTATCATACTATCTGGTCTCTTCATTTCTCTCTATCATACTATCTGGTCTCTTAATTTTTCTTCCAAGCATGAGGGTATCCAAAATACATACCTGTACATGTACAATTGTACATGTATAGCCATCTTATTCTTAAACTTTGCCTTTTCTCAATACTACTTAGTAGCGACATTTTTCAACCTCATAGTTGACGTTGGTTGGTTGTGGCATATTTTTACGGCTATATGCCCTTCCTAACGCCAACGATTCTATTTGGTTTAACATCCTGATTAGGACGCGGATTTCACCCTCCATTCGCTGGAAATCATACCAGCTACCCACATTGGAAATGCCAGCCTCACGTGTACAGAGGGAACAGAATTATCTGTGTGAAAAGTCTGCTCCGACCGGGAATCAAACTCAGGATCTCTGCAATACGGTTTGTAGTCACAACTGTTACACCACGGAGGCTGCATATACATGTATGTATACAATTATACATGTATGTAGATTGTAGGTATAGCCATAAAATAACTAAATATGTAGCGACTTTCTTGTTTCGCAGCAAAACTCAAATCAACCAAGTTTTCCAACTTATAAAGTTATTTCTAAACTATTATGATATACTATCACTTGTGGAAAGGCGTTCTCGCATTCTTCTTTGTAAATAAGTTTTGACATCGGTTTTACTTCCAATAAATTTCTAATATTAGAAATCGGAAGTATTGTGTTCATTTTTGTAAAAAGAAATATTTCTGTAGTTTCCAATTTCAATTTTTTTCATATTTTTTAACCTGTAAATTGCCAATAAACGTTTTATGTTTTTTTTTTCTTTAAATATAATTATATATTATTTTTATTCCAATCCTAGTAACGTCTCTAAAACGTTTTGTTATCATGTTGTTTTTCAAGTACTTACCTTTATGAGGACCTCTGGAATCATCACCGTGTAAATAAGTCCAGGGATAAGTCCCACTAGCCGAGGAGAGAGACTTATATTTTCAGAGAAAAAATGATTTAAGACAGGAGATAGATAAATCAAAACATTTAAAGTGGGCTGAATTATGTAATGATCTGAATAGGGATGTATGGGGTAGGGGTTATAAGATAGTGTGCAAGAAATTTAGATTACTACCTACAGTAAAGCTAAGTCAGGAGGAGAGGAAAGAGATCGCGAAAGAGTTATTCCCCGAGAACGAAAGAGTTGTGTGGGAAAAAGAGGAAGTGGATGAGAGCGAGATACCGCTGTTTACTATGGAGGAGGTGGCTGAGGCTTTTCTCAAACTAAAAAATAAAAAGTCCCCAGGACCAGATAGTCTCAACACGCAGATCATTAAAATTTTCTTTGAAATGGCCCCTAATATATGTATGGATATTTGTAACGGATTACTTGTTAAAGGACAGTTCCCTAAATGCTGGAAAAAGGCAAATCTGGTGCTGATTGAAAAGGGAAAAAAGGCAGGCAGCGAGAATATGGCGTATAGGCCAATATGTCTTTTGAGCGTGTTTGGAAAAGCGATGGAGAGTATGTTGAAAGTGAGAATTATAGAGGAGATTAAGAGAAGGGGGGATTTATCAGAGAGTCAGTATGGTTTTAGAGAGGGAAGATCGACAGTGGATGCGATGACGAGAGTTTTGAAATTTGGTGAGGAAGCAAAGAAAAAGAGTGAGCTATGTGCTATGGTCCTAGTTGACATCCGTAATGCGTTTAATTGCGTGCCCTGGGGGGGTATTATAGCGGAAATAAAAAGGTTAGGACTCCCTGGGTACTTGGTAAATATATTATGTAGCTATTTAGAGGATAGAGAGCTATGTGTAGGGACAGACGTGATTGACCTTTCTTGCGGAATACCGCAAGGATCCGTGCTAGGAGGTTTGTTATGGAATATCTATTACGATCCCATATTGAGTGTGGACAAACCAGCCAATACGCAATTGATCGCGTACGCTGATGACTTGGCTGTAGTGACAAGAGGTAAAACGAGAGAAAGATTGGAAGAGGAAATGAATGGTGTGATAGAGACAATAGGGAAATGGCTGGGAGAGCATAAATTAGAAATAGCGCCTCAAAAAACCGAGGTTGTGTTGTTAGTGGGGAAAAGGTCTTGTAAGGAAATTAAAATTCGTGTTCAAAATATAGAGATAGAATCAAAAAAGTCAGCCAAATATCTAGGCGTATATTTTGAACAAAATTTAAAAATGGCTGAACATGTTAAGAAAACTGTTGAGAGAGCGGGGAAAACAGCGGGCAGTCTGGCTCGTTTAATGCCCAATATAAACGGGCCAGACAATGATAAGAGAGAACTATTAGCGTCGGTGGTGTATAGTGTGTTGCTATATGGTGCACCAGTATGGGGAGCGGTCACCAGATGGCAAAAATATGTAACAGAACTTGAGAAAGTGCAGAGGAAAATTATGCTAAGATTGTGTAGAGCATACAGGACTGCCTCTACTCCTGCGCTTCAAGTTATTTCTAGAAGCTTACCTATAGAACTGATGGTACAGGAGAGGACAGAAATGTATGCTATACAGAAAATTAGGGAAGAGAACGAGAGGAGAGAGAGAGAGGGAGAGTTGAGAGAGAGATTGAGAGAAACTTGGATGGAAAAGTGGGCGAATGAAGAATCGAGAGGACAGTGGACAAAGAGATTAATAAGGGACGTGAGGGCGTGGCTTGAGAGGAAACATGGTAACTTGACTTATCACCTGAGTCAATTTTTGACCGGCCATGGTAATTTTCAATTTTATTTAAAGAGAATGGGAAAAGTGAGAACAGAGAAGTGTAGGTACTGTAATGCGAATAGAGATGATGCTGCTCACACCTTTTTTGTGTGTGAGAAGTTTAAGGTCCAGAGAGAGCAGTGTAATACAAAGTTAGGGAGAGTGTTAAGTGTAGAGAATATAATAGAGGAAATGTTAACGAGTAAAGAGAATTGGGAGTGTATAGAGAGAATGGTGAGAGAGATAATAGTTATAAAAGAGAGAGATGGGAGGGCACTACAACGAAATCAGTAGGTGCCCTACAGCGCCGCACTTGAAGTAATGATATTTTTCGGTTCCAAGTGCGGTTAGCTTTTAGAGAAGGTGGGTTTTTAGTGGGTGGAAATCCCACACCCCAGGATCTGGGTGTCTTTGAAAGATTTTTTCCTGCCTTCCATTAAAAAAAAAAAAAAAAAAAAAAAAAAAAAAGCCGCAAGTGCCGCAACGCCTCTAGTAAATAGTAACATTATAATTAGGTATGTAAATCAAGGAATTATTTAGTTTCGAGTAAGAAAAGTAATTACGGGCATATTTCTATATTGACTTTCCTGACAAAATTACCTTATGTACCTAAAGTCATATCATATCAAAAGTAGCGTTTGGGCAATTATTGATTTCCTTTGTTCTAAATAAAGTATTATACACCCTGTATAGTTAATCATCCTCTTCCTTCTGTATTCGTTACCTCTCATTGTGTATTCTCTCTCATCACTTATTCTCAGTGTTTCTCTCTTCGTACATTATCTTCTTCTTCTTCTCTCTCCTTCTCAAGCTCATTTCCTCCCTCTCTTTGTCTCTCTCCTCTCTTTGCCCTCTCTTCCTCTCTCGACAACAGAGGGGTTTGTATATTTTCTATTAGATTCAATTTCCAAACAGAACAAAATCCGAACTCCACAGATTTATCACGTTACTTTTCTACAAAATAAATCCGTATAAGTATTTCTACTATTTCCTACCGGGTGATTCAATCATCATTAGAATTATTATTGTTTTAAGTGATTAACATTAGTTTTCTGATTGAAAAACACTTCAGCACCCAGATATAACTGAAGAACATTGACAATCCTTGTGCCATGAATGATGAGAGCTTGTTCAATGGCTAATCTCTGTGTGGGGCAGATATTATGAACAAAATAATTAGTCCAATTTCTGGCTCTTGTTTTTATACATTTTTCAATGTCTCATAAACAAATAAATTTATACTATATTCTTTAAGCTGGCTTCTATCTCTTCATCAAATTTCAAACATTCAAAATTAAATTCATTTTTTTTTAAAAGAAAAGTGTAAGAAAACAGCACCTACAATTATACGTCCAATTATACATATACATCACAAAAACGAGCCTTTTTAATCCGAAAAGAAAAGAGCTTCTGCTTTCGTACACTTTAGAAAGGGATTAATTTGAAAAGAATGACTCCCCCTGCCTCTCCTAAAACACTTCGTATCTTGAGAAGGATGTGAAACTCGAGCTTAAGATGGGAGACAAAAGTACACGGGAATAAAATCCTCAAGATTTCTTTTCGGCAGCGAATCTTTTGTACCTCGGGGTCGTAAAAATAAAGCTACATCTTTAGAATCCCCCCGAACCTCTTTCCTGTTTATTACCTACAGCGCCCCAGGGGGAGAGAAGAGGAAGCTTCGATATAAATTGCCGATATTGAAGAGGGAGGCTCAGCCAAGTGTCGTAAAAAATAACTAGGTGGAAGGAAAAAGCGGAATCCGTGTGATATGTCACACCCGCAAGAGAGCTGAATACATTACATAATACAGGGTGGAGAAGTGTTCAGATGATATGTCACACCCGCAAGAGAGCTGAATACATTACATAATACAGGGTGGAGAAGTGTTCAGATGATATGTCACACCCGCAAGAGATCTGAATACATTACATAATACAGGGTGGAGAAGTGTTCAGATGATATGTCACACCCGCAAGAGAGCTGAATACATTACATAATACAGGGTGGAGAAGTGTTCAGATGATATGTCACACCCGCAAGAGAGCTGAATACATTACATAATACAGGGTGGAGAAGTGTTCAGAACCAGAGGGACAAATAAGCATGAGTAGCTTTATTATATAAGAAATACAGGGTCCACCATTGATCATGAAACATTTTAAAATGCCTATATTTCCGAAACTGATGTTTCATAACGGTTTTTTACTTTCCTTATCCTATAATAAGGAAAGTATTGTATTCGTCGAAATTTTGACCTACCCAGTTTTTCACATTTCTGGACGAATCATAGCCTCGAGATACTAAAAACAGTTGTTTTCAGACATTGGTCCGTGCGTCCGTCTGTCTGTCTCGAGAACCATAATAGCTAGAGGTATGAAAGTAGATCTTATATACCACACGAACCACGAAAATTTTGGTTGAATTCGGCCGCACTATGCGACTCTAAGCTACAAAATAATTATAAAACAACTTTTTATTGGAATAAAAAAATAATAGGTGTTTACTTCGATCATTTTTTTGATATCTTGAACTTTGTGGAACCCGGCCCCAATTTACCGGTATTTTGTGGGGGACCCGCTTGGACTATAACTTTTTTTTAAACAGGGAGAAGACCAGTGTTTCGCTAGAGGACTATTAACAGATAACTGGCTAGCTAACCCTAACAAGCCAGTCCAGCTTACAGTTTCCTAAGGGTTTATTGGCTTACAAAGAAAAAGTTAAAGCCCTCACGTTGGTTGATCGCACATAGAAACATGTGGTTCAGGACGCTAACTTTAAACTAAATTTGGCTGGAGACCATCACTCCCCCTCCAGCTGTAGCCTAGCTACAACAGCAGCATCTAATAAATCAGTTGTATATCTAAAAGTAACATCCGTGTTCTCATGTTACACAAGGGATGCCGAGTTCCGCGCTAGCAGAGAATAAACTACAATATCTCATGTTACACAAGGGATGCCGAGTTCCGCGCTAGTAGAGAATAAACTACAATATCTCATGTTACACAATTGATGCTGAGTTCCGCGCTAGTAGAGAATAAACTACAATATCTCATGTTAAACAAGGAGTTCCGCGCTAGTAGAAAATAAACTACAATATCTCATGTTACACAAGGGATGCCGAGTTCCGCGCTAGTAGAAAATAAACTACAATATCTCATGTTACACAAGGGATGCTGAGTTCCGCGCTAGTAGAAAATAAACTACAATATCTCATGTTACACAAGGGATGCCGAGTTCCGCGCTAGTAGAAAATAAACTACAATATCTCATGTTACACAAGGGATGCTGAGTTCCGCGCTAGTAGAAAATAAACTACAATATCTCATGTTACACAAGGGATGCCGAGTTCCGCGCTAGTAGAGAATAAACTACAATATCTCATGTTACACAAGGGATGCAGAGTTCCGCGCTAGTAGAAAATAAACTACAATATCTCATGTTACACAAGGGATGCCGAGTTCCGCGCTAGTAGAGAATAAACTACAATATCTCATGTTACACAAGGGATGCTGAGTTCCGCGCTAGTAGAGAATAAACTACAATATCTCATGTTACACAAGGGATGCCGAGTTCCGCGCTAGTAGAGAATAAACTACAATATTGATTGACCTTTTCAACCCACGCTATTGTTGCTATTATTTTCTGTTTCAATGGAAACTCTGAATAAAAGATTGTTAATTAAAAAACCTTTGTTCGTTCAGATCCAGGCCAGCAGCCAGTTCTCCCGCCCAGACACAAGACGTTATGCTTTGTTTAGTCAGCTTTTGTTCTTTCCTGACTTATGAAAAGATTGAAAAGTCTTAAAGTATACTATTAGTAGACTTAACCTATAATAGGTGACACCATCAGAGACATCAAAAATGTTCCAATATTTCACCAACATTTGAAATTCTTGAAAGTTTTCTAAGGTTTGCCTTAAATATACAAAACCAAGTGCAATATTTTAACTTTAAAACATTAACTCAGTTATTCACTGACGGAACGCTGTGCTTTATCTCTAGAACGGTTAGATCTACAAAACTGAAAACCTCAGTGCAGTCAGGAAATAATTTACCATACCATTATTAACACTTAGACGACCGGCATGGTTTTTCGTAAGTTCTCCCGTGGGACCGGCGATGTTTAGGCTATTCACAGGCGTAGTGCATGCGTGTACCACCGGTGGTACACCCGGTCCATTCCGTACAGACACGCGTGTACCACCGGTGGTACACCCGGTCGTCTGAGTGTTAATGGAGGACAAGCGAGTCATAGACGAGAAAACCTTGTCTTTTTTAAAAATATAGAAGAAAAAGAATCCACGCTTATACGTAGTTGATATAACTACTGAACATCGTAGATTTGAACGACGATTTATATTAATTAAAATTTTGGTCGTTAATAGCATTGCTGATGAACTTTATGCTTTTTAAAATATGAAATTATAAGAGGAAGAGACTTTTCTCATAGGTTTTTATTTTATATCCATCGTAGTCTCCTTGAAACTTGGGAAAGCTACTTGTGTATGGAAGGTTCAAGTTCAGGAATGTCATAAAAAAATACAACTTGCTCAAGAAGCTGGGAGCATTTTCAACATAATCCAATCACTGTTTGAAATTCGATATAGCTCTTTTTATGCCTGGTGTAAAATTCTCCGCTTTTACCCTCTCTCTTTCAACTCACCTCCCCTTTTCCCTTCACTCTGAATATTGAAGTTCTAAATTCCCCATCCCGCACTCTCTCTCTCTAAAACACTATATCTTTTACTTCCAACCCATGATTCTCTGTCTTTCCATCTTCTTTGCCATATTTCCAATTTTAGTTGTAGTATCCACAGTTTCGTAGATACATATTTAGCTTTTTTCATATTTCAAAACTCAAAGGTAACTTTAAAAAAAGAGTACAAGATGATGCAAATTTGTGCCTACACTTCTTACCAGCAGTCATCATTTTCAGATTTACAAAGAGTTTGAAAATGTTGAAGAGAATATATTAGAATTAAGTAATAACTGAACCTTCTAGAGTAACTTACTATAACAGTCCACTTGCCTAAACGAGGACACAGCATAAAGTGTATTTACTCTGCTATCTTCATAAAAATAGACGCAGAGTATAATACCATGACCCTCAAGCTACCTCTCCCTTTCTCTATAATGATAACACAGAGACTTTAATATTGTAAAAAACCCAAGCAAACATTTTAACTAACAACATAAATTGCTCAATATTAAAAGCAAATATTATTCTAGCATGTATGGGATAGTACTGGGTCAGTCTTGTGGCTTGGAAGCTCTTGTACATTATAGGAGTACACACAATATATCATCATGTGATTGTGACTTAGGGCTAAAATATAAAACAGGATTAAAGTTAAGATAATCCAGACCCCACCTCAAATCAGAGTTTCAATTAATCACAGTGCACTATAGCCCGACTTGAGGGACACGGCTTACCTCAACTTTGTTTTAGAATTTGGCCCTTAGTGGGCAGTGGAAGTGATGCAAGTCATAGGAGTGGTGAATAGTATAGGTCCAAGGTGCGTGAACGATCCAACACCCAGTTGATCATTTGATATGAATACAAAACATTTCACACTGTCGAACAGAATGTAAAACAAAACAAAGTAAATACATTGTGGTGTATGGAATGGAACAAATTTCCAACTTTTCAAAACAAACAAGGAATTTCCATTTACACAGGTAGACATAATCAGATTAGTCGAAATCCCCTGGTTGATAAAATGCGTGGTGGATTTTGAGGCAGCTTTCAGTCTGAATTGAGGTCTTCGCGTTCTCTAACAAAGTTCATTTCACCGTCAGCATGAATTATTCTAAACTCCTTTTACGTTTTTGTACAATTCTTATTGTTGTTATATTGGGCATGTTCAAATGGAAAATAATGACAAATGTTTTTTCCTTAAACGGGAATAAATTGAACCCGCATCTTCTTGGCTACATAGACTGGTAACTTTTCTGACTGTTTTCCCTTTCATCAAACTCAAAGTTTAGCCAGAAATGTTGTTAATGGGTGTTTATTTGACTAACAACATCGAAAAATTAATGAAATGACATAATAAAATGAGAAATTGTATAAGTAAGAAACGAGTATCCAAGGGACCCAAGAGAAAAATAAGAGTAATGAAGGACCTAAAATCTCAGGAACAGCCATTCTCTATCAACATAGATGACATCAATTGTGCCGAGCTTTGTTGTATTAACTTAAATCCTCATGTACATCCTAGCTTTTGTGATATTGAGTTCATTGTGAGCATTGTCAACAACGCCGAGTCAAAGAACCCACAGTACAACATCACCTACATCAATGTAAATGAAAAGGCGGAATCAGATAGCATTGGCAGTACCGAAGATCAAAAGCAAACCCATTCAATTGAAATACAAGATTTTGAAATTTCTGAACCTTGCAAAATAGATAGATCTCCAGTACATGACGTTGGTAATACAGAATTAGTAAAGTTGTTAAGTGGTGCACAAGAGTCAAATGCACTGATAGCTGCCGAGGGAAATTTCAATAAAAAGAGGAGCCCCTCTAATAAAATCACAAAATCTAATGTAAGTGATGAACAATTTGTTTCATTAAAAGGAAATAATGAAATTATTGGTATTTCAGATATTCAAGAGCCTGTTGCAGGCAATCAAGATGGTATTGCTGAAACACAGAGATCTGTTCATGAATTGACAAATGAACTAACAAATGTAAAAGAATATTTGCCTGTTGCAACGAGATCAGAACAGGGAACGAACTTTGCAATGATGGAGCTAGAAAACAGTGTCTTCAACTCACAGGATCTTGATTTCCTAACACAAATTCTAGAATTTGAAAAATATTTCCTAAACTGTGCTCTAAGTTTAAAAATCAAAACTGAGAGAACATTTGTTCAAGATCTTTTAAAAGCAAAAGAACTGAGACAAAACAAATTTATTTCTGAGCTTTTAAACACAATATCAAAAAATGTAAGTGACAGCACCGAATTCAAACAAAGAGTTTTAAAACAATTAGACTCAGAAAACGAATTTATCTTTAGGAGTTTGAATGAGAAAATCTCACACGAAAACAATTTGCTCTTAGAATCGTTTAAGAAAGAGATGAAAGACAAAAGAGAAATCGTGAAGAATAGAGGCAACGAGAAGTGTTACCAAAATCTGAAGAGAATTATTACCAGATACTTGAGTGAGAAGTTAAAGTTACAGATTAAGCTTATCCGACAAGAAGTTGCTTCAAATCTGACGCGAGAGAGAGAAATAGTAATAAATGCAATTAGTAAAAGGTAGAAGTAGAAAATTTCAAGTTGGTCGGCGGCTGAGTTGTTGATAAGAGGAATAAAATATCTCTAACCTGTCACACAAATTGATAATAACATCTCAATACGGCTAGCATTTTTACCTTCAAAAGCATGTAAAAATTGTAAAACCAAAGAAGAAAAAAAAGTTTTGTCAGTGTTATAGTTTCCTCTGTGATCCAGCTACACAAGATGGAGGATTTTAAGTTTATTACTCGATAAGATATACATAATGAGTTTTCCATGCCTCGTTCCTCCAAGATTAAAATAATAACCCGGTTTTATGCTCAATCATCAAAATAAACGAGTTTTTACTCAAAATTTTATGTCACTTTTTTTCAAATACATGCACTCCCTTGTAGTTCCTGAATTTACAATGGGTCTGACATTATAGTGTGGTTTCGCAATGGCCTCTTACTCTTAATCATCCTTATTATTTTTTTACGTCTCCTTTTTGTTCAACAAATCTTTCTCTACCGTCGCTTCACTCCTACACCGAAATGCAAAATCTTTCACATACTCTCAAAGCAGACTCCATCTCTCCAAGCCATGGAGCGACTTTTGACAAAGTTATTTTCTTTTCATTTATTTTTCATATCGACGATATTCCCCTGGAGATTGGAAGAGAAATAACGGAGCGAAATTAGGAGGAAAAAAAATCTGGAAATTTGAGCTGGAGGAAAGGAAGATGTAGAGAGTGGAGAAAGAAGAGGAAACAAAGGTAGGGGAGAAATAGAAAGGAGGAGAGGGAGGAGGAAATAGTGAAGTGGAGAAGGAAAAGTGGAGTTGTGAACTTTGCTTTCACGTTTATTAAGTGTGTGGAGATACGGGGCTGAGTGGTGTGTATGTGGAGATGGCAGAGCAGGCGAAGACACACAGAGACACAAGAGGTGAAAAACCTCTTGTTTGACACACATTTTCTTTTTCTCATCCTATCGTTTGAGCCTGTCAACCCCTTTTCTCTCTCGCGTGTCTTTCACTCACTCATTCTCGCTTTCCAATCTCTCTCACACCCTATCCATTTTTTTTCTGTCTCTCTTCAACACTTTTTCTCACTCATTCTACTTCCCTTTTCCCTCTTCTCTGTTGGTTTGCAACCATATCTCATTTCACACTCTTAATAGCGTCTGTCACCTAATGAAGAAAGGGTAAAAAACTCGTTCTAGAAATTTCCCTTACCTTGCGCTGTCTTTTCTCCAGTTTCATATCTGTGGTTTATCTTCTTCCGCCACTAATCATTTCCTTATCATCTCCGAACACTGGAGAGGGGGGGGAGGAAATGGAAGACATATAATATTGCACACACCCTTCCCAGTTTTGATGGATTGGAGGAGAAGGAGGGAGAGAATTCGAAGGATGTGAGGAATATGAGGAAAGAGAGGGAGATTTTGGCATTGTGTCAGCTAGTTTGAAAAAGGTGAAAGGGTACAGTGAGAAGAAACTTGAGCTACGAAAGACTCCGTTTATCATCCACAACGTCCAATGTTAGTTAGACAGCGTCCTTTTCCTGGCGTTGTTCCGTTCATAAATTGGTTTTGTTCCTCAGCATTCCCCATCAGTTTTCCAACGAGAGATGCTCTTTTGCAGTCAATCCTAGACCAAGTTTGCTAGGATTATGCTGCCCTTTCATTATATCTAAACTTGACTAATACGCCCTGTTTGTAGGACTATATCTAGACTGTTGGGAATTTTTAACAGCTGTTCACTACTTGTCTTTATTACATCTGGATTGTTTATCTCCATATATGTAGTTGTTGTTGGTGTTGTTAATAAAAACAAAGTACAAATAAACTGTGTTTTGTGTTAATATAGGCCGGTTGATGGCTGGCGCTACTTGGCGAGCTTGATATTCTGAATAGTTTTCAGAACGATGTTAAGAAAAATAATATTGCTCATAATCTGCCGAGTTGATAATTATAAGGGAAATATTATACGAATGCGTGTCTCGAAAAACGATCTATGTTACAAATTTTGAAAACCGTTTTCATTTGAAAATAATGATCTGAGAGGTGTTTGAAATACTTTAGCTTCAATAATTTTTCTAATAAAAAATTGAAGCGATGTATTCCAAACAAGCACCTTTTAAATCATTATTTTCAAGAAAAAAAAAAAGAAAACAAAAAACAAAATTCCAAAATTTGTAACAAAGATCGCTTTTCGAGACATGATGCATTCATATGTCTTATACACTCATCTCACACGCATACATTTCGTTATAAGTTCTGAATTTCGTCTTCTAACACTTTAGGAAAGCAATATATAAAAAAATATACATATATTATTATTCCTCATTGCAAACCAGTGAGAATTGAGAAAGAGAGTGGAAAAATGGAGCGAGACAGAGACACAGGAATAGAAAATATTTTATGGGTTCCTTATGATAAGTAAAACGAGGAGAGAGAATCACAACAGATGAAGAAGAAAAACACATTTTATCTTGCGGCAAAATGTTCATTTCTCTCTCTCTCTCTCTCTCTCTCTTTCTCTCTCTCTTTCTCTCTCTCTCTATTTCTCTCTCTCTCTCTTCTCTTTCTCTCTCTCTTTCTCATTCTAGATCTATAATAAAGGAGTGCGAGAGTGGGAGAGAAATATGAAATCTCTGTTGATAGCCTGTAAGCATTCTGCTCTCTCTCTCTCTCCTCAATCTTCACCTACTGTATAATAAACAAATCAAATTTCAGCGTAGAGGAAAATATTCTTTATATACATAACTTTTTCAATCCTTTCAAATATATCTGTATCCTAAGGTAGTCACCGTGGCCGAGTGAGTTAGCGCGCTAGGCATTGCACGCATGGTGACCTGGGTTGTGATTCCGACATTGTCTTGGACTAGTCTAAAAGTATCAAAATGTTTGTTTCACTTTATATTATGTTTAAGTCGATGACAGATTGACGAATCTATCTTCTAGTTTATCATGGATACCAGACACCTGGTCTCAAAGGTTTTTCTGAAACTCAGTCAAGTTATTTAGTGATCATATTTTTGTTAATCACTTTCGTGACATCACAACTTCTCAAACTCACTTCACTAAATTTCTGCTTAACTTGGGACTCAAACCACCGACCTCCAGGTTACAAGTCTTCCGCCTGCGCCTTATCTATCAAGCTACTGAGGTAGAGAAAATACAGTAGAAGAAAGTAGAGAAAATGATAAGGAAGGAAGAAATATGGAGAGTCATTTTCTTTCTGAGGAAAGGAGGATGCGAGAACAAAGATAGATAGTAAGACAAAATAAATGTAGTAAGGAAGAGAGAGAGAGAGAGAACGAGAGTTAGAGCTAAAATGACTCTAAAATTGGAAAAAGAAAGAAAAATAATAGAATGAGTTAGAAAAAGTTATTAGAGAGGTCTAGCAAGACGTTCAGAGAGAGATGGAGAGACTCAGAGGCAGAGAAACTTGAGTGATCATAATAATACTCTTTAGTGGAAGTTAACCACCAGGCGAAGTTATTGCTTAGAGCATTTTCTGGTCATATACTCAAATAAATGAAGAAAAATTCATGCATAGTGTGGGATTTGCACCAACGGGTCCCTAAACTACCTGGATTACCAGACTAGCGGCTTAACCACTTGACTACCAATGAACAGTACCAGTTCAAAGGCTCATGTAAAAGTCAAAGCAATGAAAACTATCAGTAGTATCAAGTACTTTCTAAATTAAGAATGCAAGTCAATCTACCATCTTATAGGCACTTGACACGTTCAGTAAGAGTGAAAGTATTTTCAAATACTGACAGTATTATCGAACACACAGGTTGCTTAGGTAGCACAAGTATTCATTTTAACAGAAAACTAGAAGCTAGTGCTGCTACTAGTCCAAGACATTCGACTCAGATTCAATAGGCTCAGAGGCTCAAGAAAGAGAGTGATGGCCCTTCCTTATGAAGATGGTGCGGGAATGCCCTTATTTTATTGTTTAATTTTTTAATTGTTACTTTCCTTATCTTAATAAGAAAAGTATTGTATTCGTCGAAAATTTGACCTACCCAGTTTTTCACATTTCTGGACGAATCATGGCCTCAGGATACCAAAAAAGTTGTTTTCAGCCATTGGTCCGTGCGTCTGTCTGTGTGTGAACAGGATATCTCAAGAACGGTAAGAGCTAGAGACTTGAAATTTGGTGCACAAATTAATTTTATAAACCAGACGAACCACGAAACTTTTGGTTGAAATCGGCCGCATTCTGCGGCCGCAGGGCCGCAAATATTAGCCGCAAGCACCGCTTCTTTAAATTGGTTAAAGATACAAATTTTTTTAAAGAATAACTTTTTCGTAGATTAAAAAAATAGTAGGGGTCTATTCTGATCATTTTTTTGATATATTGAACTTTTTGGAACTCGGCCCCAATTTACCGGTGTTTGGGGGGGACCCGCTTTGACTAACTTTTTTAGTATTCATCCTGCATGGGGGTTGTGACATATCAAATTCAATAATTTTGAAGTGCTGATTACGAATTTGGCATTGGTTTTTAGTTATCTGTTACCTTTGATTCACCAGTGGCTGAATTCGACTCCTTTTTTGGGGATAAGGTAAGTCGTGTGATGTTTACACCAGATTTTTTAATATTTGAATTGAACTATCAGCATGCTTGTGTTTTTCGACCTGGTCACAAACTCTGGCAAGAAAAGGTGTCACTGCTTTTTAATTAATACTTCCAATTATTTTGGGACTTAGATCAAGGGCCGAATTATTAAAGAGGATTAACAGCTTTAAGATGAGCCAGACTGTCCCTCAACTTGGGCTATAGTGCGCTTTGGGTTGAAACTGCTACTTTAGGGCGTATTTAGCTTATCTTAACTTTAATCTTGTTTCATAATTTGGCCCTCAACTTCTGCACTTCTTCAATTTAGAAACTTACTCTCTAGCTCTGTTTAACTCTTTGTCTTACTCTCTCTCTCTCTCTCTCTCTCTCTCCTCTGCTCCATTCACTTCTTGTTTCCTATCATTCCACTTCTTCTTTGGATGTATAATTTAAACTTGAAAATTCAACAGATAAATACTTAAACCAAAGGAAGGGAGAGAGATTCCTCAATTCAATTAGCTAAATATTTCAAATTATAAATATTTGTGTTGGAGAAGCGACGAGGTTTGAATATTAAAATCCAATAACGCTTAGCTTAATATCCGGATAGATTAATGAGACGGAGGTACACGTGGTGTTATGAATTATTTCCAACTTCCATTTTATCTCATTTATAGTGATATTACCTTCATATATTTTTTTATGAAGGAAATACTTCTGTCTATAAATCCTTCAAATTTTAATTCTTCTCTAATACTATCACGTGCACCTCCTATGCTTTTTGAATAGTTCAAAGTCTTGTGCATAGTTCTAGTTCGTATAAATGTATTATTTACCATCTCTACGAAAGAATGTACATAATTATTTCTTGTGCACACGAACTAGTGTAAATATATTATTTACAATCTCTACGGGAGAAGGCAGCTGAAATTTTAAATGAGATACGAAATAACAAGGGAAATTAGCTCAGTGGTTAAGCACTTGCTTGCGGAAGGTGCCGGGTTCGATCCCCCGAGCCGAGAAAAGAAATGTATTTTAAATTTGGTTACCGTTGTTTGTAAGGTTTACCTCTGGTGCGCTCGTGTTTAACCAGCACCTAAATGGGTTGTGTCATTTCTTGCCCACCAGAGGGGAGGCATACTACAATATGGACAAGCTCTAACTCAGACCACAAGCGTCTACAGTAGATCCTGTTCCATGGCTACGAAATGAAAAAGGCTGTGAAACACTCAATTTTTTTTAATGAGACTCGTATGGATTAACTCATCAGAACAGGACTACAGACGGCTTTCTCTTGACTAAATCTTTGTAACAACACTTTTTGGTGCTAATTACTTTAACCCAAAAAAACTACTTGACATAAACACTACTGAACTATGAAAAGGAGATGAAATTCATACTAATATTCGTTAGAATTAATGTTGTATCTTAGAAGCCCGGGCCAGACTTTGTTCTGGGGAAAGCCTATTAGATTATGAAGGTTGTGAAGACCAGGACACAAATGTTAATTCTTGTTGGTTATTTCAAATATAACTATCCTTTATTTAAATTGTATGTTAGGTATTGATAATATCTAATCTTTTATCAATACAGTTAGAACAATATCTATAACACAGAAATGATTAATTCGCAAAGTTAAAGTGGTACATTCGCTACATTTTGGTTTTCAAATAGCACGTTTACTGTCTTACTAAACCCCTGCTATCCTGCATGATCTGAAGTGTTTAAGTTCGGAGTCTGGAGAAAGAAGAAAAGATTGTGGTACCTCAAGTGGATATTTGAACTTCCATTGAGCATTGGAGCGATTTTAGAAGGAATGAGTGCTTTATTTTGTCACTTGGGACAAACAGTTCTTACGTTGACCTATATCTAAAAGTGGAAATTCATTCCTAGCGAAAGGAAAATGCAACAAGTTTTTCTCATTATTCTTTCAGTTCTATATTTTCTTGCACAATCACAAGGAATAAATGAAAATAATGGTTCACCTCGTGGTTGAGGAGGTAGGAACATCCGAGTTGCATTAAATGATTTGGTAATTATTTTAAACGAGTCCCGATGGTTGGAAAGTTTCCAAAAACAGGAGAGAACAGAGGAGACTCTGGAGAAATATAAGGGTGAATCAACACTCGGAGCACTTCCTGTTTTAAAATTGTATTTTATACTATTCTGAAATTGATATTGACGAATATTGAGGTAGGTAAAAAAAACTGTCAAAGAATCAGTTCAGAAACAAATTCCAAGAATTCCTTCATTACCATACAAAACTTCAAATTAGAGTCAACAAAACCTAAGTCTAGTTGGGCCTCAACTAGTTTTGGAAAATGAGATAAGATTTGAGTATATCTTTAGTCTATAGTATCTCTAGTCTGGCCTTGAAAATGAACCTGGATATAGGTTGCGTCATGTTCCCAATCCTGCAGAACCTTCGTCATCACTTTATGATAATAGTCTCCTTGTCGACCTTAAATACAGAAACCATAAATTTCAAAATGTCTTCTCAACTTCCCATTACTCTTTTCTACTTTTTCCCCTCCGCTTCTTTCTCTCCCGTATTTCCCTTCTTCAACATTCTCTATCTTCTTTTCTCTACTTCTAATTTTCCTTGACTTTATTTCCTTCTCAGCTATCACTTTCCCTGTGAGTATCATTATCTATCTCTTTATATCCTCATCTTTATCTTTCCTTCTCTTTTTCAACGTTCGCTCGATCTATATCTCTCTATTTTCTCTCTCAGTTCACTGCTTCCTCTCACCACTTTTCTTATAGGAGATTTTGTTCAGATGAATTGCTCCTGTCATAAATATCCTGTGATGGTAACAGTTTTGATATAATCCATACCTGGATGATATTCTATCCTGTGTTATAGATACTGTTCTGACTGTGTTGGTAAAAGTTTAGATGTTATCAATACCTTATTTACACTTTAAATAAAGGTTAGTTATATTTCAAATAACCAACAAGCATTAATATTTGTGTCCCGGTCTTCATAATCTAATAGGCTTTCTCCAGAACAAAATCTGACTCGGGCTCCTAAGAAACATCGTTGTCAAGATTGTGATTGAAAGTATGATGTATGTGGCTATAAATAAATTGAAAACAGAACATACATTTACATACCTTTTGACGTTGACCCTCGATAGGTATGTGAATGTATGTTTTTTACCCTCTGATTAATTCGGTAGATGAACCACTCCATCGAGACTCTTTGATGTTTATAAGCCAAACATTAGCCTCGACCCTCTCAGATAAATGGAGCAAAAGTTCAAGTCAAGTGTTGGGTTGGGTAAAGATTAAGATCAAAATAGCGATAATCAGATCTGTTTAACTTAGATTGAGAGGATGCAGGTTTAAAGCAAGAAGTTTCAACATGGATGATGCTCTAAGCCTGAAAGGTTTTCCAAATGAGCTCGTCTTACATAGAAGAGAGTGATCTCTACTCACATAGAAGAAAGTGATCTGCACTATAAGAGTCGACTGGTGGATGTGCATTTTGTCTCTGGGAAGAAAAAAAACTTTGCGACGTCAAAGTGTGGAGATATAGCTAGTCCCGTATATTTACTAAATTATTTACAATGCACTCAGGACTAATTTCACCATTTGAGACGTTCCTCATTCATGTAAACACTCTTATTCCTAAGTGACATTGCCATCTCCTTCTTTCAGCTCTACATATTTACTTACATGTACATAACTGGAGTGAAACAGTTGTAAATAATTCAAATAGTTGTCGCGACACTTTACGATTTACATATTACTGGATTCTGCAATAAAGACAATAGAGAAAAATTAAATAAAACTATTCTAGTGTCTAGACGTGCAGTAGGAAAGGATTTTCTGAATCTGCAGATGCACCGTCAGTCACGGTTGATAGATAGTGCTTTGGGTGTAAGCTAGTCTTACAAATCCTGTCGTGCCTACAGGATTGTCTCATTAATTGAACGCTGCAGCGTTGCGTTTTGTGTCGTGTCACACTGGAGAGTGAGTGAAGACAATATGGAGACGTGCCTCCGGAGAGTGAAGACAATATGGAGACGTCCCCTGGGGTTTTCACTAGAGAGAATATTGCAAAGGTCAAATTAAACATTATTTTCTCCTCTCCCCCTCCTCCTTCTGATTGAAAACAAACATTTCCACATTGACCTCTGGATTTTTTCAGTGGAAATTTTTCTCTTGGTGCGTTTGTATTTGACCCATTCTCCCATAAAACATTCTACTGATAAAAAAAAATACTCTTGAGATAATAAAACTCGTGTGGTGTGGTCCACTCAGAATTTTTGCTAGAGGCAAGGACTTCGGGAAGCTGCTCGAATAGACCTTTTTTTCTTTCTTTCATTTTTTTGCTTTTGCTTGACAATTTTTATGTTTATATACTTATACAACTACGAAAAAATATTGTGTGAAAGAAAGAAAAAGATTTGTTTCTAAAGCTCTTCTCGCCCGATCAAAAGCAGTCGTAACATCCCCTAAAGAGAAGGTTTTTTTGTCTTTCTTTAGATTTTGTAGACATAGTTATGAAGAAAAATCTAACCCACCTATTTTAACATGGGTTTCATTCCGTTGAACTGTAAAAATAAAATGACTAATATTATGATTCTGTGTTGCAGGTGTATCTTTGTTGTGCATCAAAAGCCTCTGAATATTATGATTCTGTGTTGCAGGTGATCTTGTTGCTCAATAATGCCTCGGCATGTGTACGAGATATCCGGCCTGAACATTATCATGCAGATAGTGAGTCAGGTCCTGGCCTACATGAATTCGTGCGTGAACCCCATCCTGTACGCGTTCCTGTCCGAGCACTTCAGGAAGTCCTTCAGGAAGGTGAGTCCTGGTCCTGGTTTTCCATTACATATTTGAATAATATAAACAAACAAGAAAAAATTGGACACTCCACAATCGTTGTTTTACTGGTGACCTCGTAATTTCACGAACTCGTGTATCTAGAGTAGACTCGAAAAAAATTGTCATCTTGAGACTCGAATTGACCTCCAGATAACGAGTCCAGTGCCAAATTTCAAAAACATAGGATCTGTATAAATGGCACAACGATTAGTCCTAAGATTTGACCAAATAAACAGTGGGTAAATGCCGCTCATAGTCATAGTAATTGCTTTTTTAATTTGGGTTTAACGTTTCTGCATGGTCATACCCCATCCAAGTCATAGTCTCGCTGGACGTTGCTAAACTTCAAAGACTGAATGAGAACTGAGGTATATCAAATTGCCATCGGCGCTGTACAGCTAATAGCACAGCAACTTTTCCCTAATAAACAAAAAAATACAAACATCTCAGGGTAAACATCTATCCCTCTTTGTACGAGTTCGTTGTTTCTAGAAGAAGCCTTTATTCAACACAACCTCGGTGCAGGCACGCTCAGATATATAAACTTAGCGAGTCCTTCAGTTTCTAATCTCTCGAGTCTCCCGTTGATGGTGCTCTAGAAATCAAGGAGGTTAAAACAGAGAGGAGTTTATTTTCAGAATTGTTTCGCTATTAAGGAAAGCAAGTTTTCTTTTCTCCTCCAGAGCTGGAGTTCAGTTTTATAATAATAAAATTCACAATTATTTTGTTGTTGTAAAAAGAAAAAGTTAAAAACAAATTGTTTGTTTCAATTGTATTTAAAAAAATATCTAATATTATGGTTTTTTTTTCATGCAGGCTACAGAGCGAAAAAAAAAAAATAATAAGAGAGTGGTATGGGGAAGAGAGAGAAGAAACAGAGTGGTAGGTAGAATCGAAAGCCAAGAAAAAAATGCATTGTTCCATTAGAATGGCGGAAATTAGAAAGCAATGTTGGGAGTTATAAATCAGGAGAATACCTGGGCGATAATAATTCTCATTAAAGTTGCCGTTAGCGTGTGGGGAGGAACAGAATAGAAATTAATTTCCTTCTGCTGTTTCTATTATTGTTGTTAGGAGGACTTCACTGAATTATTAGAAATACTAAAGTAGCTTCGGAATCTAGTTTTAAGCTCAAGTTTACATGGGTAAACCCCGTTAATCTGTATTGAAAAAGGTGTTTTTGTATCACATTCCTCTAGAGTCTAGAACACAGTATAAAGCATTGGAGATTGATGTGGTACCATATCAACGCATTCATCATATACGATTAATATGGGAGGTCCATGTAGCTAGGGTGTTGAAATACAATATTATGATGAACGAATGGAAAATACATGGATTGAATATTAATCCACCATTAACACAGATAATACATGTTGTACATTATTTGAAGGGTTCCAGCTCCGATAGGTGTGCAAACAGTCACTGTCACTTCAAATGTACGAACATCATAATTATGAAATTCTTGTTGAGAATAATTAATGATGGTGAAATAATGATGATCCAACATTTCGTAATCATTCTGTAATGGAATGGCAATGATGATAATATCCTGGCATAATGACGTTTACCACATGGCTGCAAAGTTAACGTAAAGTGCTAAATTCCGTTTCGTCAGTGTTCAGTGTTTGCCCGAGTGATGAGTTAATTGATTCCTGACAGATAAATGAATATTTTGAATTCAGGTATTTTCATGAAATGCACATGCACACTCTTCTACACTCTAATGTAGATAATTTATTTATTTTACTAATGCACAGTTTTATGCATAATATGAACGCTGAAGAAATTGGGTCACTAAATAATAAACAGTATATTTGTATATGAGTAGCTATGTAAATAAGTTTGAATCTGTATATTGTTTTTGTCAGAAAATTTGTGACTCAGGTAGTAGGCAAGTGCAGCTCTAAATCTCATTGTCGCGGTATTGTTGTTGTAGAGGCCAAAGCTATGTCGAGGGGGTGTGATAGTCTCCGCTTCAATAAAAATATTTGCTCAGATGGAGTATCCTTTGCAATAAGATTAATTTAAGCTCATCCCGGCCCACATTTTATAATTAATTTTTTTGCAGGACCAACCTTCGCGCATCGTGAGGCCTTTTGGCTTCTTTTTCTGCATAAGCCTATGAAACCCTTTGACTCTGTCAGCTAGCTAGGCTGATTAAGATTTGTTCCGTTTAGTCGACTCTCACCACAGGGGGAACAGCCCGAGGTCCTGGCTTCTTTTCTAGTCCCGGGTACCACAACATCGTGACCACTAGTGTTTTATGTTTTTGAAACAAACTTGATATCCATTATCCAGCTACCCCTATAGTTTAGCAGAGTTATTCCTGTGTTTACATGTCCGACCATGATAAAAACATTTTCCCCGTAAGATTCGTGTTTTACAAAGTCATAAAACAACAACCTTTCTAGACGCCTCCCCTGATGAAACAGTCCCTAGGAGAACTTTGGAACAGAGGCATACCAATCCGAGTGAGGTATAACATGAGATATGAAAGATAGAACCCAAACCACAAACGTCTAACTTTAAGAAATAGTCGTCGGTGGTTGTTCTTTGCTTACAAAATAAAAACAGCTATAAAACTTTCTCTTCTGGCTCATGGGACAAACGAAAAATCTCAGACAAGTTCGGCTATAATTTTTCACATATTTGCGAAGTTTTGCATTCTGAGTGTTCGACTAATTACAGTAGAATCCCGCTAACTCGAAATTCAAGTGACGAAAGCTTCATTTTAGAAGAAGGAACGAAGTTCGACAAGGGCTGAAGAATTCTTTGAGTTCACGGGATTTTCGACCTATCGGGAATTGGAGTTAGCGGGATTCTACTGTAATTTGTTTTGCTTTTGTTTTTTTTTTGACAAGTGATTTTAGCTATAAAAAATCCCCCAAAACCGGTAATGCCGAGCTCTGGTTTCTATTCTCACCTCAGATGTGCTGTTTCAGGTCATCCGATGTGGAATGCGTGAGCCCCACCCGGCTAGGCATCTCAATGGACGGCCCGACATTGAGAAGTCAGCTCTAACCAAGACCACGCGTACAGGGTCCAACGACATCTTATGAAAACAGGAGACCCAACTGTAGGCACCATGTTGGTGAGTACCTTTACTTTCTACCTGGATGAAAATTTGACATCAGTAGCTCATTCCAAAATTTCACTGGGTTGTGTGACATTTGAAAGAGAGATTTGGAGATTGTGAGTGTGGAGAGTGTTTCTGGAACGGGCTACAGGTCAATTTAAGAATCATACTTATGTACATTTCCGTGTTCATATTAAATAAAATATTAGTTCTCACACAAGTTCGGCTATGATTTTAACTTTGATCATTAAGGAGTCGTTTAGAGACAAGAATAATTGAAGTCTTTTGCGCCGTTTGGTGGCTCAATTAGTGGCAAGCTCGACTTTCGGTTTGAAACCCATCATTTGGGGTATTGAATAAAAGGTCTTCTGTGTAGATGCAATACAATATGACATTTTGAAATGGGTTGAATTAACTGATAGAGGTTTTCAACTTACAGAATTGCTAGTCATAGTATGCAAGATATTTGCTGAACGGTACTGGTAACTTCTTTATGTGGACTGGGAAAGATTATATTCACAGCATAGAGTCCTAGTAAGTCCTATGTGTGTTCAGGAAATATCTATAAGATTCCAGCAGGTGTATTAAAAATATTTTATAGTCCTTCGACTCTCCACAAGTTGGGACGATAACTTTAAATGTGTCTTGTTTTCGCATCAATAATCCATTTCCGAGATATGTGCTATGTGTTGAAAAAGCACACCGAAAAGTTTCGAAAGTTAGAGAGAAATAACCACGTAAAGTTTCGCTCATAAAAAGTTCATTCGTTTATCTCAGTAAAGGAAAAGCCACAGCATTTCACAAGTGTGCAAACTTTTAGCTGCAAACCAACACATTCGCGTAGGTATATGGAGAATATATTAGAAATAGCTGTCAGTTTGCGGTCTTTGCCAGAGTGGTTGCAAATAAAAGTCAATGTGAACAGCACACGACTTTTTATTGCCATACCTGGTTCATGAAGAAAATTGTATACATAAGAAGGAATTGACCGGAAATTTTTGAAGGAATTGCCCGGTGCAAAAGTTGAACCCGAAAGCTTATAATATTGAGAGACAGGGCTATCCTTACAGCCATTGTGATTTATAGGAGGACTGTTTGACAATATAAAAAGAGAAAGCTGTGTTTCTCCTTTTTGATTTTATTTTCTAAACAAAGAAACAACAATTGTGTGTTAACAGAAATATCGGCGGGGAATCCCCTCTGCAGGGTTTTCCATTTGCAATTCTTTGAACTCAATTTCAATTACCCCCCCTCCCCCCTGAGATAAGAATAGAGTGACCTCCTCCTGCTTCTACTTCCTACTACACCACCTGTTGCTCTTGATTTTACAACTCTCCCTTTCTCTACTTCTCTCTCTCTCTCTCTTTTTCTTTCCCTCTCTCCTTCCCTCCCTCCCTCAATTTTCCCTTCTTCCTCAATACGTCCTCAATGTTCCTCACTAGGTATCCACCTCCTTCTCACTTTTCTTCCCTTTCCTGTCTTTCTTACCCTCCTGTCTCTCTCTGTTTCTCTCTTTTCTTTTTCATCTCCCTCATCCCTCTTCTCTCTCTTCCTTATCTCTTTCCTTTCTTCTTTCTCTCTCTTTCTTTTTCTTTCCTCTCTGTCTCTCTCCTTTCTTTTTCATCTCCCTCATCCCTCTTCTCTCTCTTTCTTTCTCTATTTTATCTCATATCCCCCCGTTCTTCTACACTTCCTTATCCTTTCTCACCACCCCTCCTTCTTTTCATTATTATCTTCCTCTCTTATCTGTTTTTATTCAATATCTCCCCCTCCTCCTTATCGTGTACCTTCTGTGTTTATTTTCGTCTTCCCTCCCTCCCTCTTCACTTCGACTTCTGTCGGTAATTCAATTTCTCCCTCCCCCTTTCTTTATTGTTAAAATTCTATTAAGAAAAACACCGGGATCATGTTTCAATAAAGAAAATTCTACATAATATACGGGGTGGTTCAGACGGCATCACTTTCTAAAGTCTCTGAGCCTTTCAAATTCTTGAATAAAACAATAATTTATTCTTTCACAGTTACAAGAAATAGGAATGTAATATTGTATTCATATTATTATTCTAATAAAATAATACTAACTGGTGTAGCCTCCAGCTGATAGCTCTCCAACCAGGGGAGTGCGGTTTCTATTTTGAACTGGACAGATGTTTCTGAAGAAAATATCTCTTCTCTTCAAATATATTTCTGTATCTGTATCGGTATTTTTTTTTTTTTTTGTAAATTGGTCATGTACCGTAAAATATACAGTACCTAACGGTATTATTATTACGAGTATATTAATCTTTTTATCTGTTGACTTCCTAGTGCTTTCTTACTCCTATCTTACCTTGACTACCCTACACCCTACATCAGAGACAGAAGCCTCACATTGACATCCTGTTTAGTGTATAATTGTATATTATACATAATTATACAGGATTAGCCATTAATTATGAACCATTTTGTCTATATTTTCGAAACTAAAGCTTCAAAATGATTTTTATTTGATGGGATGGTAAAAAACAGAATGCCATTCATTGTGATACTCACCATTTATGTTTTGAACATCACATCACGGAGATGTTTTTTTTTTATATAGGCTTTCTTTTTTATAGCAGGATTTTCGCTGGAGTGAGCTTTTCCGCCTAACCCAAATTAGCCTTAATGCAGAGTGCATGAATTCAGAGCTCAGACGTTCTCTCAAGTCAACCATCGCGTTTGCCAACATGTATTCGGGGATAGCATTGTTTTCAGGTCGAATAGCATTTTTTAGTTCTTGCAGGGTTTTTGGTTTTCACCCGGATCTAGAATACCTACAAGAAATCAATGTTATCCACAAGAGATTTCAGCAAACGCGATGTACAGCTCGAGAGAATATCTGAATTGATGCATTCTGCATTAAGACAAACATCTTCATGGTGATTGATGTGATCTTCAAAAAATGAATTGGTGAGTATTATAATATAAATTCATTTTTAAACTTAGTTGTGAAAATATAGGCATATGAAAATGTTTCATGATCAATGGCAGACCCTGTAGTACCTTCAAGGTACATCCAGTACATAGGTATATTGTACTACCTTCCATGTTCATCCTGAATTTACTACCTTCAAGGTTTATTCGTTTCGGTTTTCAGGGCTCTGATTTCATGTTATTCGGTTAAAATTAGGTCTTGGCCCCGCCTTAACTAAACACAATCCTTCCTCAACTGTCAGGTGATTGTGGAGTTAGAGGAAGGTGAGAGAAAGGAAAGGGGAGAGAGCGAAGAGGGAGAAAGAGAGAGAAGGGAGAGAGAGAATTTTTAATTTAATCTTTAACTTTTTTTACAATAATCAATCATTACAATATAATTACCTCTAAAGGTAATTCTAACTTATTTATAGAGAGAGAGAGAGAATGGTGGGAGAGAGAGGGAGAAGGAGAAGATGGTGGGGGAGAGAGAGAGAGGGAGAAGATGGTGGGGGAGAGAGAAAAGGAGGAGAGGGCGAAGAAGAATGGAAGTTATGTTGAAATTTTTGGTTTTCTCAAACATGATCATAGAAAGAGTATTGTTACACGTCACTCTCATAAAATAGCGCTACAATAACTTGACCTCAAAACTTCTTACATTTTATAATGGATTTGAAGAAAATAATTTTATTTCAGTACATATTGACTTTTTTGACACACAACTAGATCAAATGTACTTAATTTTACATAAACTTCACGTAAAGAGACGTGCAAAAAGAGAGTTCAATATTTTTAATGCTGGTTCGATTCGCGCAAATGGTTCAAAAATTTTCAACAAAACATGATCTCTGTTATTCTGATTTTGTAAATGTGTAACTATACTGTTCACAATTATTCTTCAATTTTTGTATTTCGTCTATTTTCAAAGCGCGAACACAACGGAGGCCTATACCCTGGATAATCTAACCATGTTATTAAATGTAAGCGGCCACAACGGAGTCCCGAAAATCGTCTGTATCAAGCTGTAGGTACCAAAGTCAAGAGTCTAGGGTGTAGCTGTAGAGTATAGGCTTACCTCAACTTTGTTTTAGAATTTGGCCCTTAGTGGGCAGTGGAAGTGATGCAAGTCATAGCAGTGGTGAATAGTAGCTTGATCAGTAGCTTGATTGATAAGGCGGCGGACTTGTAACCTGGAGGTCGGTGGTTCAAGTCCCGGATTCAGCGTAGATTTAGTAAAGCGAGTTTGAGTAGTTGTGATATCACGAAAGTGATTAACACAAATATGAGAACTTTTATAGGCCCAGGGTCCTTGTTGTGGCCGCCTACTAATGAATATGTCCCCTCTTAAAAACCTCTCTGTTCTCTATCAAAAATTAATAATAATATAATTGGAACATAATAAAATAGGTTGGTACTTATAGGTAATTATATATTTTTTTTCCAAAAACATTGTTAATAATAAAATACTGACATTTTTCTGTTTGTTGTGTTCGCAGGGTTCTCTTCTGTTTCCTCTTCTAGTCATCATCTCACTGCTCCCTCACTCTTGTCGTCACAGAACAGCACACTGCTTACTCTCTACGTCAATTTATCACTGTCCAGCTCAGAGGTACACATACAGAATGTACTCAACCTTGGAAAGAAGTGCTGCATTGTAATAATCTAGTAAATCATTGAGTTTTTTTTTAGTTAATATTTATTTAAGGAGAGGTCTGTTATATTTGCCCCTCTATGTTCTTTACCCTGACTAGAATTATCATAAATAATATGTAGGTAATAAAAACATTTCTTCTTGAAATACGTAGTAAGTGTGCTGTAGGAGCGTCCGGTAAATAATTCACAAGATCAAGTAAAGTGTTTCAACTACCACGTCAGATTACTCATGATAAAATATTCATGTCATTCCTGTTTTGTATCTAATCAAAAATAAGTGCACAAAGAAGAAAAATGTTATTCCAGTGTTGTAAAAAGATAAATTATATCTTGCTTTGACAGTCCAATTATGCGGAACAAATGAAAGTGCTCATTTGTAAGACAGTTTTTTTTCTATTCCATTTAATTAGTGGAAAATTCTAATCATTTATAAGAACATTGAAAAGATTGGGTGGTGTAGGTTTTCTTTCAAATGAGAACGGAAAATTTACACAGATCAGGGGTTTGACGTAGCTACCACCAGTTATTGGTAATAAGAGTTAAGAGATGCCAGTTTTATTTTTTTGGTCTTTACCTCTTCCTCTCAGATCTTTCATTATCTTTACGTCACTTTAGAAGCAACCACATCGTCCTTATGGTACAACAGTTTGCACAAGATATATTTGACATAGAGAAGTACTAGTTATAAATCAGGTGAACACTAGTTACACATCAGGTAAACAGTAGTTACACATTAGGTGAACAGTAGTTATACATCAGGTAAACTTATTATACATCAGGTAACGTAGTTACACATCAGGCATCAGGTAAAAGTAGTTACACATGACGTAAACAGTAGTTACACATCAGGTAAACAGTAGTTACACATCAGGTAAACAGTAGTTACACATCAGGTAAACAGTAGTTACACAAGAAATGAGGCACATTAAGAATTGGCTGACTGGGTAACACACTTGGTTGAGAAACACAGAACACCATTTATCACTGTAGAAGTGTAGAAAAAGGGATTTGAAAAACAACACCTCCACACAAAAATTGATGAAGGCAGGAGCAGGCTACAAGAACCTGAGAAGCTACTCTTGTATAACGAAATTTTCTAGACGGCCGGGGCAGGAAGACGACACACACATTATTTTATAAGGAAAACTCTCTTGTCAAGTATTTTTCTCATATGTACCCGCGGTTATCTAGAGGAGAAATTAACTAGAGAACAGAGCAGCATATGTACTCCGGTTATCTAGAGGAGAAATTAACGAGAGAGCAGAGCAGCATGGCTGATAAGGCGCTTGTTGAATGTAGGGTTTAGACCATTGTACCAAGCACTCCCCCAGTAAGTTAAAAATAATATCGCCTTATTTCTTCTGCTCGATGAGGACTAATGAGTCCCATTATTCCAGCAGTAAGCCTAAGATATATTATTATGCGGTCAAAATCGCAAATGAGAGGATAACTTGTTATGTTCCGGCTGGGTTTCGAACCCATGACCTCTGAGTTACCAGACAGACGCTTTGACCACAGAGCTACCGGGACAGGCACAAGTGGAATTGATCCGCGCCTGATGTAGATTTAGACCACTATACCATGCAACCGTAAAAGTCAAAATTGTAGGTATTACCTAATTGAAAGTAAATAGTTGAGAACTCTTGGGTAAAATATCTCCTAATCCAAATTTTTTCTGGTTTTTTTGTTGATCAATTTTTTTTTCAATATAAGTTTTCTGTCGTGGTAAAACCACATTTCTTTTAGTAAGTATAATAGTTTTAATCAGGTATTATTAATTAGAGATCCAAGGCTCAGAATACCTGTCGAAATTATGTTTCAGCACATTCTCCTGTCATGTCAACATTTGGTCTGATCTTAGCCATGCTAGATCTCTTTTAGAATAACAAAGGCATGTCACTAAATATCTATTTAAGATCGCAGTGACAAAGAACTTTCGTAGCCGACAGCCCTACTTATACCAATATCAGCCATGCTACGATGCACCATTTTTTTTTTTTTTTAATGAACATTTATTTAAAGAGAGTCATAACAATCGAAGTCCTTGCCTCTAACTATAAAAAAGGCGATGCACCATTCAACTATGTAATTGATATGATATCTAACCGGACCTTGAAAATGTAAAAATCCCAATGACATCACTTATTATTGCTGATCATCTCTAGGTGAACTCTCACCAAAACAATGGTAAGTGCAGCTATAGGTGGCAAATTGGCTATAATGAAAGAAAAAATCTTGCCTTTTTTTCCTTAATACCTCACAAATTACTGTACGAGAGTGAGTAATTCTAGAAATATTTTTGGTTCATTCCCACTAGATTCACGTTTAACTTGTAAAAAAAACCCTGTTAATTTTTTATAAAGAGCTGACGAGTAAATATTATTACCTCTTGTTTAGCCAGGCACGTACTAGTTTGACTGCATAATATAAGATACAAGCGGGCTGTCGCCGCTTTGCGGCCGAGGCATGGCCGTGAAAGCAAAAAATCCTTTTTCGCCAATGGCAGGTGTTGTAGTGGGAATTTCGAAAAATCCCGTCTTATTGCACATCTAGACTATAAGACAAAGCTACCTACCAAATTTCAGCTTCCTAGGACTTACGGTTTGGGCTGTAGAGCGATGATCAGTCAGTGGTCAGTGACTTTGACATTTATATATTAAGATAAGTAGTCTTGCTAGAATTTTAAGCATAAAAATTTCAAGGCAAATTTGTAGGAAGAAATTGACATCTATCCAAGGCGTTTGAAGGACTCGTGGATGAACTCAAGAAGGATGGGTTGAGAAAAATATTAAAGCAAAATAAAATTTTAGGAAGAGAGAAAGACAAAAGTCTAGCTGCCTCCATGTACTCTTACTATCATGTATAGAGTAGGTACCTAATGTTAACATTACACAATCGCTATAGATCGGAAAATCCTGTTGTTATCTACCCACTGTGCAGGTGTATTGACCGAATTTTAAGTTTTTCAGGATGGCATTAAAAAATATTTCTCAAGTTTTAAGCCAACAGTGGTTACCTTGAGTTGGACTAGCACCCCGCATAAGACGTTACTTCGTACATCTCCTGGATCTCATGAGTCATGCATTATCTGTGTACATTTTCATAACTTTTTATCAAACTATAAAATCGTTGACGTCAGAGAGAGTATTTCTGACATGTGAAGCATATGGCAGATTATCCACTCTTCACGGAAAACGGATTTTCTAATGCTGCAATTTTTCAACACGAGGAAAATATTAAAGCAGATAATGATGATACAGTGGACAATATGTTATCTTTCATCTCCTCTCCAGAAATATCACCACTGGGTGTCAGATATTGCTGGTTACTCTTGTGACCAACCTCACTAGCTTGTTCGATAAGGCGGCGGACTTTTAACCCGAAGGGTTAAAAATAGTGAAGCGAGTTTGAAGTAGTTGTGATATCACAGAAGTGATTAACACAAATATGATAACTAGTTACCCCTGTACTTCTTGACTGAAGAGATTTTAGTCTTCACCTGGGATTCTCAAGTCGGGGTTCACATCTATCAACATTATTATTGCTATTTTCATTGTATTTCATATTATTGATGTTTTATATTTGTGTAAATTTTGTAACAGTTCATTAGTTGCTTGTACTGGACGATCATCTATCTTCTTGTATATTTTTGTGGACGATCCTGTATATTTTTGTGAAGATTGTTTACTTAAATACCTACGATTCTTCATAATATTTATTTAAAAAATATACATATGAAGAGTTAGGAAGTGCTCGTAATATTTTCGCTTGTAAATACAATCAGTGTTTTGTTGTCAAAATGTAATAAAAGGTTATTTTATATTTTCAATCTAGGTAAATTTTTGCTTTTTTATTTGTTGTAAAAATGATCAACAATAGAGCAAGTCCTATCCTGAGCCTGGGGCTTGCTACTTTGTCTGTCTGTTCTTGTTGTAAATTTACTGCAGATATATTATTTACCAGTATTTATCATTTTAAAGATGTTAAAGGTGTAGGTTTGTAAATAATCATCAATTTATTACACTAAGAATGCCTAGTATTTATCAATTGCATATTAACCACTGATTAAAAAAAATGGAGATTATAATGACTACTTTTTCCAAAATTACCAATTCAGTGGTTAAAATGCCGTTGATACACTTGTGTTAATATGTCATGGATTCAGTGAGTATCATACAATAATGACAAGGTATTAGTATTAGTTCATTACCAGTAGTGTTGCATAATTATACTGTGGATCTGAATGATGGGTGAGAACGCAGTTTGCAAGGAGCCACTAGCAAGTGAGTAGCGGTTAAACCAAACATTACATTATTATTGTTATTGAATACTTAATACAAAAGAAAATATATACTAACTAGGTTTAGCGTAAGTATACACGCTCGTTTTGTTTTTCTTGGCGTTGCAAAACTAGCGTTTTGCTTGATTAATAGGACATAATTATGTACCGACAATAATGATAAATATGAACATATAATACACGGTTCCCTTTAGAACACCGAAGTTAAGCGACATCCAGCGAGTAAGACTTGGATGGTGACCATTCTAATTCTCGTGACGCTGGCTTCCGGCCACTCAGTGGGTGAGGTCAATTGAGTAGCAGTTTGTGAGTTTCCTGCGAATGAGGTAAAACCCCCGTCGTGATATGACCATGGCAGTTGAAAGCGACGTTAAACCCCACTTAAAAAAGATGAATAACATAGATAAAATACCAGATGTTCTAATAAGGCCGGGGTTATTGCCTATGACAATCTCTTCCACCCAACTCTTATGCGATATTGGATCCGCATTATGCTGTGATACTCACCAAAACCGTGACGTCATGACCTTAGTGAAACCACGATACTATCTTCTGTCACATGATGCACCTAGATTATTTTAGAGATAAAAAATAATAATTATATCCATGCTATATACCTAGTTGTATTGTAATTGTATAGTCCTTGTTATTGTATAGTCCAGTCCTCCTTAGAGCCATTATAATCATTATTTCATTCATCTTCATAAGTTAGAAATCCACCCAATTATTTACTGTACCTTACCTATTTTTTAAAAAAAGATATCTATTTTCACTAGGTCATCTAATAAATATTCAATGTTAATGTGTTAGTTCTATCACCGCTGAAATGTGTACATATTTTTTTACCTAGTTTAAGTGCCCACATATCGGGTACTTGAAAGTAAACTAAATTAAATATAAATGTAGGGGTCTCGTGTTGTGTATGTATTGTGATGTTATTTTGTAATTTACGAAAGTTACAATATTGATGTTTCTAAATGTTTCATACCTAGTAAGTACATATGTTATCAAATAAAATACAGAATTATAAATTACCTATTTAAATTATCTAAATGTTATACGTATTTATTTATTTTCTCCCATCGATATAGTCTAAGACAAGCATAAGTACACCAGACAAGATAGTATTGGTACACCTACGAGTATACATTATTATACTCCTTTCTTTTACTACAGTACAGACCAGCGTCGATGGCGCGTTGAATGCACCGGTTCTCGTAGGATCACCGAAGTTAAGCAACGTCCAGCGAGGTGAAGGCTTCGTGATGCTGGCATTCCGGCCCAACCCAGGCTGGGTGAGGTCAATGGGGGTAACAGGTTTGTAAGTTTCCTGCGAATGGAGGGTAAACCCCGTCGTTTATGACCATGCAGTTGAAAAACGACGTTAAACTCTAATAAAACAAAACAAAACTAAATGATGGGACCTTCATTTTGAAAAATACCTGTTGTAAATATCAATTCAGAAAAAATGCACGAAGGAAATCATTATACAGATGGAAGGAAATCATACAGCTTGAAGCCATTTTTTATGTGCGCCGTATACCTATTATCAGAATTAGTTATGGAATGCACATTACACTGTAGCACATTCAGAACAGACAGAGTGACTAAGTTTACAGAAATACAAGGACGTTGAAACTAACGTACTGTAGGACTGTAGGTATGTCACCCAATGATTCATATCAACGCTTTCCTGAAGACTAGAAGTGAAAACGTTTTAATAATACAAACTAGATAGGGTGACGTGAGAGAAGAGAACGAAAGAAGGATTTATTGTTTCTTGGAAAGATGTGAGAGAGAGAAATATAATAAGCTCTTTAGAATGACTGATGAATGAGTCTGAAAGAGAAAGATGGCCAGAGAAAAACTAAAAAGAGAAGAGAGAAATGATCACAAAGATAGTCGAGGGAGAGAAAAGGGAGAGTAGTGAGAAAGAGAGGGGTCCGATATTTCTCAAACACCGTTTTCGTTTCAGGACTTAAACTGTCTTTCTTTGATTTCTCAAAAAAAGAGAAATATTCTAAGCTCTGTTTTCTTTTTGAAATTAATGAGTCGAAAATATGGAGTGAGTGAGAGAGATGAGAGAGTGAGAGAGAGAGCGAGAGAGAGAAAGAGAGAGAGAGCGAGAGAGAGAGAGGGAGAGACAGAAAGAGGGGTAATGAATTAAATTAGAATCTAGAAGAAAATAAATTTGTCTTCTATTTTGAGCAGGCAAAAAATTCCCGTCGAGAATTGTAATCTTCGTCACATTAGAGTTTGAAGAAGACGGAAGACTTCTTGGTCTAGGGTCTAGGGGTGATGCACAACTGTACAGTGGTGTGGCACGAAATTAGAGGGTTAAGGCATTTACCAGGGAATTAAGAGTAGTACTGATCATTCTTTTGGTTCATCTAAATTATATGATGGGACGAAACTAAACTAAACATTTGAAATGCCAGGGTAGCAATTTGTGAATTTGAAGGGTAACACCTACCTCGTGTGATATGACCATGCAGTTGAAAACGACGTTAAACCACTCCTCCCCTATATAAAACATTAGAAATATTTTCTATTAGCTGATGTGTGATGTCTGGCTGGGGGACTAAAAACAGGCAGTAGACCAGCATTGGCTTGGTTCTGGGGGCCCTTGTCAATTATTAGCCTCCTTGTAAAGACAGTGGTAGAAGTGTTGAGTCATTCCTTCACTGTCTGGCTACCATCGTTCACGATGACGCCACCCTATGATGATGAGCTGATGTGTGAAGGCATACTTTCCACTGTTACCCTCCATTCGCAGGACACTCACAAACCTGCTACCCAAATTACGTCACCCAGCCTGGGTTGTGCCGGAATACGTATCACGAAGTCTTCACCTCGCTGGATGTAGCTTAACTTTGGTGAAATGATCACTCAACGGTACATTCAACGCACCATTGACGCTGGCTCAGGTAGTAGACTTTGCAATGGTTCCATAGATACCATAAAATATTTGACATGGTCAAAGTTGAAACCTCAACTTTCTTATTCTATTTCTGCTCTCTCTAACCTCTTGACTACTGAAGTTGATAAATTTCTACCGAGTCAGCACTGGATAGTCGTCTGTTTGAAATTCATTTTCTTATAAGATCTAATTCTTTTCTAACGGAATTAAAAATGTATTTTTCATTTTCGGAATTCGTTATGCAAACAATGAGAAGGAATAAGAAATTTGAAGTAATGACGAGTTAGAATTAAGTTGGATTCAGTGAGGAGAGAATGGATAAGAAATTTGAAATAATGACGAGTTAGAATCAAGTTGGATTCAGTGAGGAGAGAAGGGATAAGAAATTTGAAGTAATGACGAATTAGAATCAAGTTGGATTCAGTGAGGAGAGAAGGGATAAGAAATTTGTAAGTAATGACGAATTAGAATCAAGTTGGATTCAGTGAGGGAGAGAAGGGTATAAGAAATTTGAAGTAATGACGAATTAGAATCAAGTTGGATTCAGTGAGGAGAGAAGGAATAAGAAATTTGAAGTAATGACGAGTTAGAATTAAGTTGGATCAGTGAGGAGAGAAGGGCAGCCCCGTAGGGTAATGGTTGTGACTACTGCCGTAGTCCAGAGTTCCGAGTTCAACTCCGGCTGGGGCAGACTTTTCGAAGAAAATTTGTTCATCCAAACACGTGAGGCTACATTCGGCCTAACCAGGCTGGGTGAGTTATATGTGGGTAGCTGTACGATTCCCAGCGAAGGAGGGTAAAAACCCGTCCTAATCCAGGACGTTAATGAAGTAGAATCGTTGGTTAGGAGGAGCATCAGCCATAAAAAAACGTGCTCCACCCTACACTAACCTGAGGTTGAACAATGCGACTCAAAAGCAACATAAGCTAATTTTGGGATAAGGCAGGAGATAATATAGTGAGGAGAGAAGGATAAGAAAATTGAAAGGTAATGACGAGTTAGAATTAAGTTGGATTCAGTGAGGAGAGAAGGGATAAGAAATTTGAAATAATGACGAGTTAGAATTAACTTGGATTCAGTGAGGAGAATATGAATTGGTGTAAGTGCTGATGTGCGGGATGTGTAGGGGGTAATTATTATTATTTCTCATTCCGAAAGAAAAATAATTAGCATTGGATCACTCAGGGGTTCTCATGCTTGAACCTTGTTGAATAGTTGGATACGTGTAGATGATGGAAGTACGTAATGAATGAAAATCAAATACAATACATATTATGCGAGTATCTTTTTATTCAATATGTTTTTATATCGTAAAAGTAAACTTCAAGTCCAGCCAGCGTCGATGGCGCGTTGAATGCACCGGTTCTCTTAGGATCACCGAAGTTAAGCAACGAACAGCAAGGTGAAGACTTCGTGTTTCAGACATTCCGGCCCAAACCAGAGTGGGTGAAATGAATGTGGGTAGCAGGTTTATGAGTCCTGTGAATGGAGGGTAACACCCCCATCGTGATATGGCTATCTAGTTGAAAGCGACGTTAAACCGAAAAAAACTTCAATTTGTCAATGAATGATCCGAAGATCTTCAATGAATGATCCAATGAATACGCTATGATTTGAACCCATGTCGCTGTAATTCTGAGTGTGTATTATGATATGATACCAATTTAATAATGCTAAAAAATAATGTGTTACTCTTTATGATTCTAAAAACAAACGGAAAGCTGTCTTAAACTACTGTCTCTTGACTAAAAGACCATGCGTACCTCAGCGACAGAGAGATACAATGAAACCTGGATATACGAGAACTTACTGTGTTTCTCTTATTCAGGTTCTTTTTCCTTATAGCCAGGTTTGAAGTAAATTATTCTCCATTCATTGCAAGTTAACAAGACAGAGTTGTTCCCCGGGTGAGGACACAGCCGAGTAGACATTCCTTAATTTCTTTTGAATTTCCCTGAATTCCAGTTGTATTCTTTGTGCCTCTCCTCCTCCTTCTCATAGTTCATTAACATCTCCACCTGCATGCCCCGAGGCTGCGAGGAAAATAATCAGAAACAAGAAAGGATGTTTTCGAGGAAATTAAAGAGAGAAAAAAAATTCCCCGTCGCGCCCATTCTTTACGAAAATGTTATCGCTTTTTCCTTGTGCTAAGGAGATTTTCTTTGTTTTTCATTATAAAGAGAAAAAAACGAAATAGATTTCCTTCGCTAACAAGAGATTAGAAAAAATTCTCCTTTTTGTGTTACAAGGAAAAAGCTAAAAAAAATCTTGCTGACCAAGTTCCGTTCGTCGCTTCGTGCGAGTGATCACCTGCCACCTTCTAATCACCCTGGACGTTGCTTAACATAAGTGATCTTAATAGATCAAATTTAATAATGTTTACATAAAAGTACACACAGAGTGTTCATAAAGTCCGAGGCACCTCTCGTATTTACCTAACGGTTAAAGATAGAAAACTCCACTAAACCAATGCATGTCCTAAACTAAATCAATGCATGTTAAAAGGGGTACGCAAAATTTGGGTTTTTTGGTCCAAAATGCGGACCAACTTTAAAATATTCAATGACTCACTTTTGAATGTGTTTATGAATCAACCTCACACTTGTGAATAAAAATGAGAAAATCAAATAAAACGTACCAGAGTATGAAAATATAATTATGTATAAATATATTTACATGTTAAAAATAATAGAGTAAAAAATACAACAAAAGGGGGATTTCAAGTACTTATAGATTTAAAGTAAACGGTTAATGATAACTTGTTTCGTTTATAACTAGGTTATGGAATATGTTACACATACTGATAGCTTGTTCACGCATTAACGGTAAATTTAACAACGAAGGGAAAATCTTTCATCGAGAAAAATAATGAATTTAAGCCTGAACATTATTCTCATGCTTCAAGAAATTATAAAATCGTTCCAAAGTTCTTCATTCAATTCGGATCGTCAGTAAAAATATTTCACAATACGCGCGAAAATATACAGACTCTGACACGGAATAAAATAGTATTAAAATAGCCTTTCGAAATACAAAAATTCTATGATTATTAACTTTGATCTTCCGCAGACAGATTGGACCATAAAAACATGGCAGTAAAAATTTGAATAAAATCCCTAGGGTAATAATAACTGGATCTCCAATAGAGGCAAACAAAACATTGATAATAAATTCAGTAATATTGGTAGATGGTAATAAGACGCTAGGTACCTACCTTACATGTTAATAAATAATTAATTAAATAATATGTTTCATAAAAAAGGAATGTCGAATACTTATATAAAGAAAACCATAAATGCAGTAAAAAGAAATATTTTTGTTAATAGAAAATGGAAATGAATAGCAACTAGTATTAATTAGAAAATAGTCTAATGCTAAATGAAGAGGACTGAGAATTGCAAGGTTCTCGAGACTTGACTCAAACGTTCCTCATTCTTATAGGAGCAAATTTTTCTATTGCGATATTCAAGAAGTGAAATCTCAAAAATATAAGTGAAAAATTCCCAGAGTTAATTTCAGCATAATAATAATAATATTCAAGTACTGAACAACAACACAAGAACCCTCAACACAACAGTTGCATCTCCAAACAGAAACCCCGCTACTTCAGAAAGACACTAACTGACCTGCTCATAACGTAAGTACCTACTTATCACGAGTGAGATATGAATCTAGCAATAAACAAAAAGAAAATTCGTAGAAAAAAATGAGAGCCTAATAATATTATAAAATGTATAAAAAACAAGGCTTGTTTAAATGATAAGTACAATGTGTTTACAATTTGATTAAAAAAAGACGCTACAAAATATTTGGTAGCTATGTCGTTCAGTATTGAATTTCTTTTGCTTCATATTCGACCAGTTCCCATCGCAGTGTATTAGTTCCCAGAGTCTGGTCTGAGTTATACAAGGGTGCGGGGCCCAGCCAGCTGGATTTCACCAGCAAGGCTTGCCTGAGTCCTGACTCCAGGCAGGAGTCCTGGCAGAGAGCTCTACAATCCTGGAAGCGGAACAGAATCAATTAGAATGCTGCCTTGACCAGGGCTCTACACTCTACACTAGCTATACATAGAGGTTTCGGTACATAACTAAGCTGACAGGAGTAACAAGAAGAGGAATTTTACAGATTAGAACCTCAAACTTGTTCTAGTTTATTGGAAACTTAGCATCCGGGGATAATTAAAAAATAATAATTAATCCATGAAACAGGAGCTACTGCAGACACTTGTGGTCTGTGTTGTAGCTTGCCCATCCCGTAGTAAGCCTTCCCTCTGTGGGCGAGAAGTGAACCAATACTTCCCATTTAGGTGCTGGGTCACGTGCGCACCGGAAGGTATCCCTTACAATCAACTGTAACCAAAATTTGAATACAATTTTTTGTCGGCTCTCGGGATCGAACCCGGGACCTATCGCATGGCAAGCGAGTATCTTACCATTGAGCTAATCGTGAGCTCTGAAACAAGTACTAATATTATTTCAGACACATGAACTTGAGATCTTGGTGAATAATGGATACATACATAGGTAATGTTTCTACAAACACTCTCAACCAAGTACAAAATATTCAATCTGAGGTTCAAATTTCCCCTTAGTTTAAAATGATCATATGAACAAAATCACAAAGTACTACTAAAATTAAAACTAAAGTCACAATGTCTAATACCTTTTTATTAAAATAAGTTAAGTAATAATTAATAATAGAGCATGGGTTAAACTACACTACATTAATTAGACGGTTGATAGGAACCTAGGACTTTATTCTGAAACTTAGGGCGGAATTAATATACTGCTGTGGACTTAAATCTAGATATTGCCAAGATAAATTCCGAACTTGTAATCTCGATTTCGTCTATTAATTTCGCCCTTGAAACATGATGAGGTATTGAGAATATTCATAGCACAAAATATTTTTTTTGTGCTTTAGATGCTAGCAGAGTCTAGATTCTAACATTGAATTGAAAACGGCCTCAAATTTGAAAAAAAAAGTATATCAAGAAAGCGGGAGCTTTTATTTCATTTGAAAAGAATCTAATGGTTATAGAACATGGATTTGTGGTTGTACAAATCGTCGCTCAAGACACGAAGAGGCGTAAGCGCAAAATTCTTCATTTTTGGGAGAGCTTTTCATGTTTTCTTGATATTTTTTCTCATGTTTTTCAAACAAACAAAAAATATCATGTTAACCCAACGTACACTGTACAGGTTGAAGAAGAATCTAAGAGAGAAAACTATAGAAGTAGGTAGGTTAAATTTAAATCATACAAATGAGGGGTATAGCATATTAGGTTTTCAGGCACCGTAAATGAGAAGAATGTTACAACAGAAGCTGAAAAAAATATTCGAGTTAAACAACTGAATGGTTAAATTACTAAGAAAAAAGTTAAGATAATCAACAAGGTAAACTAATTTTGAAAAGATGTAGCTTTCACTAACAATGAAACATGAGTTAAAATAGGTAGAGTAAAAAGTACTTTCTTTTCAAAATTAGCTTATCCTGGTGTCTGTTCTACATTTAAAATAAAATTTCAACAGACTCTGTCGAACCCGTAACCTTTACATTGATAAGCTGCATGTATCTGGCCTCCCAGCACTAGGTTATTCATGGCTACTTCATTCCTGATGGGCGAAAAGAGTTAGAAGAGTTAATAAGATGCAGAAATGAGACAGGAAAGTCAAGAAAGATACACACCTCTTCACACTTAACGTACGATATATTATGCTAGGGTATGAATAATATATAATGTATGGAATAATAAATAGAAGAATTGTGCTGTCTCAGCGGGACCACATCTCTTGATTACCTGCGAGAAACAAGAGGAAACAACAAGAAATGTAAGAGGGCTTAACCAAGTGTTATGGCGGAAAATTCACTTAGGAAGAAGGGTGAGATGGTGTATAAATTTAGAGCATAGGAAGTTGGTTTTGAGCTTGAGAGTTTTCAAAATTACTCTACTCTAAATAGTTTAGATAATGAAACCAGCGAATATAATAAATGGGCTATGTACAAATTATAGATTGAATTTTTTATTCCTACTAAATTAAGCATGAGAGAAAGAAGAGTGTCAACGTCTGATTTGTAGAACATTAACATTATGTACAGTAAAATTCTGTGTATCTTTATCATGATCAAATGAACATATACAGTACATTAAACTCACTCTCATCAAACAATAATTAGTTTTGGTATGACCGCAAATCAATGGTCAACCATTAATTAAATTACATAAATCAAAGGTGAAAACAGGTATTAGTATCTGAGTTTTACAAAAATTTACAACAGAGAGAGCATTATCTGCTAAACAAGACACTAGCTATGGTGGGAGAATACTCACTAGAGCTACTCACTGTATCAGGACACTAGCTATGGTAGGAGAATACTCACTAGAGTACTCACTGTACAGGACACTAGGAGAATACTCACTAGAGCTACTCACTGTATCAGGACACTAGCTAGGGTAGGAGAATACTCACTAGAGCTACTCACTGTATCAGGACACTACTAGGTTAGGAGAATACTCACTAGAGCTACTCACTGTATCAGGACACTAGCTATGGTAGGAGAATACTCACTAGAGCTACTCACTGTATAGGACACTAGCTATGGTAGGAGAATACCACTAGAGCTACTCACTGTATCAGGACACTAGCTAGTAGGAGAATACTCACTAGAGCTACTCACTGTATCAGGACACTAGCTAGGGTAGAGAATACTCACTAGAGCTACTCACTGTATCAGGACACTAGGAGAATACTCACTAGAGCTACTCACTGTATCAGGACACTAGGAGAATACTCACTAGAGCTACTCACTGTATCAGGAACACTAGGAGAATACTCACTAGAGCTACTCACTGTATCAGGACACTAGCTATGTAGGAATACTCACTAGAGCTACTCACTGTATCAGGACACTAGGAGAATACTCACTAGAGCTACTCACTGTATCAGGACACTAGCTATGATTAGGAGAATACTCACTAGAGCTACTCACTGTATCAGGACACTAGGTAGAATACTCACTAGAGCTACTCACTGTATCAGGACACTAGGAGAATACTCACTAGAGCTACTCACTGTATCAGGACACTAGCTTGGTAGGAGAATACTCACTAGAGCTACTCACTGTATCAGGACACTACTAGGTAGGAGAATACTCACTAGAGCTACTCACTGTATCAGGACACTAGCTATGGTAGGAGAATACTCACTAGAGCTACTCACTGTATCAGGACACTAGGAGAATACTCACTAGAGCTACTCACTGTATCAGGACACTAGTAGGTAGGAATACTCACTAGAGCTACTCACTGTATCAGGACACTAGCTATGGTAGGAGAATACTCACTAGAGCTACTCACTGTATCTAGGACACTAGCTATGGTAGGAGAATACTCACTAGAGCTACTCACTGTATCAGGACACTAGGAGAATACTCACTAGAGCTACTCACTGTATCAGGACACTAGGAGAATACTCACTAGAGCTACTCACTGTATCAGGACACTAGAGGTAGGAATACTCACTAGAGCTACTCACTGTATCAGGACACTAGGAGAATACTCACTAGAGCTACTCACTGTATCAGGACACTAGCTATGGTAGGAGAATACTCACTAAGCTACTCACTGTATCAGGACACTAGGAGAATACTCACTAGAGCTACTCACTGTATCAGGACACTAGGAGAATACTCACTAGAGCTACTCACTGTATCAGGACACTAGGAGAATACTCACTAGAGCTACTCACTGTATCAGGACACTAGGAGAATACTCACTAGAGCTACTCACTGTATCAGGACACTAGCTGATGATAGGAATACTCACTAGAGCTACTCACTGTATCAGGACACTAGGAGAATACTCACTAGAGCTACTCACTGTATCAGGACACTAGCTAGGTAGGAGAATACTCACTAGAGCTACTCACTGTATCAGGACACTAGGAATACTCACTGAGAGCTACTCACTGTATCAGGACACTAGGAGAATACTCACTAGAGCTACTCACTGTATCAGGACACTAGGAGAAATCACTAGAGCTACCACTGTATCAGGACACTAGGAGAATACTCACTAGAGCTACTCACTGTATCAGGACACTAGCTAGGTAGGAGAATACTCACTAGAGCTACTCACTGTATCAGGACACTAGGAGAATACTCACTAGAGCTACTCACTGTATCAGGACACTAGGAGAATACTCACTAGAGCTACTCACTGTATCAGGACACTAGGAGAATACTCACTAGAGCTACTCACTGTATCAGGACACTAGTATGGAGGAATACTCACTAGAGCTACAATCACTGTATCAGGACATCAGCAGTAGGAGAATACTCACTAGAGCTACTCACTGTATCAGGACACTAGCTATGGTAGGAGAATACTCACTAGAGCTACTCACTGTATCAGGACACTAGGAGAATACTCACTAGAGCTACTCACTGTATCAGGACACTAGGAGAATACTCACTAGAGCTACTCACTGTATCAGGACCTGAGATACTCACTAGAGCTACTCACGTACAGGACACTAGGAGAATACTCACTAGAGCTACTCACTGTATCAGGACACTAGGAGAATACTCACTAGAGCTACTCACTGTATCAGGACACTAGGAGAATACTCACTAGAGCTACTCACTGTATCAGGACACTAGGAGAATACTCACTAGAGCTACTCACTGTATGACAAGGGACCCCTAGCTAGTAGGAGAATACTCACTAGAGCTACTCACTGTATCAGGACACTAGGAGAATACTCACTAGAGCTACTCACTGTATCAGGACTAGCTAGGTAAGGAGAATACTCACTAGAGCTACTCACTGTATCAGGACACTAGGAGAATACTCACTAGAGCTACTCACTGTATCAGGACACTAGGAGAATACTCACTAGAGCTACTCACTGTATCAGGACACTAGGAGAATACTCACTAGAGCTACTCACTGTATCAGGACACTAGGAGAATACTCACTAGAGCTACTCACTGTATCAGGACACTAGGAGAATACTCACTAGAGCTACTCACTGTATCAGGACACTAGGAGGGAAAACTCACTAGAGCTACTCACTGTATCAGGACACTAGGAGAATACTCACTAGAGCTACTCACTGTATCAGGACACTAGGAGAATACTCACTAGAGCTACTCACTGTATCAGGACACTAGGAGAATACTCACTAGAGCTACTCACTGTATCAGGACACTAGGAGAATACTCACTAGAGCTACTCACTGTATCAGGACACTAGGAGAATACTCACTAGAGCTACTCACTGTATCAGGACACTAGGAGAATACTCACTAGAGCTACTCACTGTATCAGGACACTAGGAGAATACTCACTAGAGCTACTCACTGTATCAGGACACTAGGAGAATACTCACTAGAGCTACTCACTGTATCAGGACATATACTAGAGGAGGAATACTCACTAGAGCTACTCACTGTATCAGGACACTAGGAGAATACTCACTAGAGCTACTCACTGTATCAGGACACTAGGAGAATACTCACTAGAGCTACTCACTGTATCAGGACACTAGGAGAATACTCACTAGAGCTACTCACTGTATCAGGACACTAGGAGAATACTCACTAGAGCTACTCACTGTATCAGGACACTAGGAGAATACTCACTAGAGCTACTCACTGTATAGGACACTAGCTAGGGTAGGAGAATACTCACTAGAGCTACTCACTGTATCAGGACACTAGGAGAATACTCACTAGAGCTACTCACTGTATCAGGACACTAGGAGAAATACTCAAAAAAAAAAAAAAAAAAAAAAAAAAAAAAAAAAAAAAAAAAAAAAAAAAAAAAAAAAAAAAAAAAAAAAAAAAAAAAAAAAAAAAAAAAAAAAAAAAGGGGGGGGGGGGGGGGGGGGGGGGGGGGGGGGGGGGGGGGGGGGGGGGGGGGGGGGGGGGGGAATACTCACTAGGAGCTACTCACTGTATCAGGACACTAGCTATGGTAGGAGAATACTCACTAGAGCTACTCACTGTATCAGGACACTAGGAGAATACTCACTAGAGCTACTCACTGTATCAGGACACTAGCTAGGTAGGAGAATACTCACTAGAGCTACTCACTGTATCAGGACACTAGGAGAATACTCACTAGAGCTACTCACGTATCAGGACACTAGGAGAATACTCACTAGAGCTACTCACTGTATCAGGACACTAGGAGAATACTCACTAGAGCTACTCACTGTATCAGGACACTAGGAGAATACTCACTAGAGCTACTCACTGTATCAGGACACTAGAGATAGAGATCAGCACTAGAGACTACTCACTGTATCAGGACACTAGGAGTATTAGACGATACACTAGAGATACTCACTGTATCAGGACACTAGGAGAATACTCACTAGAGCTACTCACTGTATCAGGACACTAGGAGAATACTCACTAGAGCTACTCACTGTATCAGGACACTAGGAGAATACTCACTAGAGCTACTCACTGTATCAGGACACTAGGAGAATACTCACTAGAGCTACTCACTGTATCAGGACACTAGCTAGGGTAGGAGAATACTCACTAGAGCTACTCACTGTATCAGGACACTAGGAGGAATACTCACTAGAGCTACTCACTGTATCAGGACACTAGGAGAATACTCACTAGAGCTACTCACTGTATCAGGACACTAGGGAGAATACTCACTAGAGCTACTCACTGTATCAGGACACTAGGAGAATACTCACTAGAGCTACTCACTGTATCAGGACACTAGCTAGGTAGGAGAATACTCACTAGAGCTACTCACTGTATCAGGACACTAGGAGATACTCACTAGAGCTACTCACTGTATCAGGACACTAGGGAGAATACTCACTAGAGCTACTCACTGTATCAGGACACTAGGAGGAATACTCACTAGAGCTACTCACTGTATCAGGACACTAGCTAGGTAGGAGAATACTCACTAGAGCTACTCACTGTATCAGGACACTAGGAGAATACTCACTAGAGCTACTCACTGTATCAGGACACTAGGAGAATACTCACTAGAGCTACTCACTGTATCAGGACACTAGGAGAATACTCACTAGAGCTACTCACTGTATCAGGACACTAGGAGAATACTCACTAGAGCTACTCACTGTATCAGGACACTAGAGAGAATACTCACTAGAGCTACTCACTGTATCAGGACACTAGGAGAATACTCACTAGAGCTACTCACTGTATCAGGACACTAGGAGAATACTCACTAGAGCTACTCACTGTATCAGGACACTAGGAGAATACTCACTAGAGCTACTCACTGTATCAGGACACTAGGAGAATACTCACTAGAGCTACTCACTGTATCAGGACACTAGAGGGGAATACTCACTAGAGCTACTCACTGTATCAGGACACTAGGAGAATACTCACTAGAGCTACTCACTGTATCAGGACACTAGCTAGGTAGGAGAATACTCACTAGAGCTACTCACTGTATCAGGACACTAGGAGAATACTCACTAGAGCTACTCACTGTATCAGGACACTAGCTAGGGTAGGAGAATACTCACTAGAGCTACTCACTGTATCAGGCCCACTAGGAGAAATACTCACTAGAGCTACTCACTGTATCAGGACACTAGGAGAATACTCACTAGAGCTACTCACTGTATCAGGACACTAGGAGAATACTCACTAAGCTACTCACTGTATCAGGACACTAGGAGAATACTCACTAGCTACTCACTGTATCAGGACACTAGAGAATACTCACTGTATCAGGACACTAGGAGAATACTCACTGTATCAGGACACTAGGAGAATACTCACTAGAGCTACTCACTGTATCAGGAACTAGGAGAATACTCACTGTACAGACACTAGAGACTCACTGAGCTACTCACTGTATCAGGACACAGCTAGGTAGGAGAATACTCACTAGAGCTACTCACTGTATCAGGACACTAGGAGAATACTCACTAGAGCTACTCACTGTATCAGGACACTAGGAGAATACTCACTAGAGCTACTCACTGTATCAGGACACTAGCTAGGGTAGGAGAATACTCACTAGAGCTACTCACTGTATCAGGACACTAGCTAGGTAGGAGAATACTCACTAGAGCTACTCACTGTATCAGGACACTAGGAGAATACTCACTAGAGCTACTCACTGTATCAGGACACTAGGAGAATACTCACTAGAGCTACTCACTGTATCAGGACACTAGGAGAATACTCACTGGAGCTACTCACTGTATCAGGACACTAGCTATGGTAGGAGAATACTCACTAGAGCTACTCACTGTATCAGGACACTAGGAGAATACTCACTAGAGCTACTCACTGTATCAGGACACTAGCTAGGGTAGGAGAATACTCACTAGAGCTACTCACTGTATCAGGACACTAGCTAGGTAGGAGAATACTCACTAGAGCTACTCACCGTATCAGGACACTAGCTAGGGTAGGAGAATACTCACTAGAGCTACTCACTGTATCAGGACACTAGGAGAATACTCACTAGAGCTACTCACTGTATCAGGACACTAGGAGAATACTCACTAGAGCTACTCACTGTATCAGGACACTAGGAGAATACTCACTGTATCAGGACACTAGGAGAAATACTCACTGTATCAGGACACTAGGAGAATACTCACTAGAGCTACTCACTGTATCAGGACACTAGGAGAATACTCACTGTATCAGGACACTAGGAGAATACTCACTAGAGCTACTCACTGTATCAGGACACTAGGAGAATACTCACTAGAGCTACTCACTGTATCAGGACACTAGGAGAATACTCACTAGAGCTACTTACTGTATCAGGACACTAGGAGAATACTCACTAGAGCTACTTACTGTATCAGGACACTAGGAGAATACTCACTAGAGCTACTCACTGTATCAGGACACTAGGAGAATACTCACTAGAGCTACTCACTGTATCAGGACACTAGGAGAATACTCACTAGAGCTACTCACTGTATCAGGACACTAGGAGAATACTCACTAGAGCTACTCACTGTATCAGGACACTAGGAGAATACTCACTAGAGCTACTCACTGTATCAGGACACTAGCTAGGGTAGGAGAATACTCACTAGAGCTACTCACTGTATCAGGACACTAGGAGAATACTCACTAGAGCTACTCACTGTATCAGGACACTAGGAGAATACTCACTAGAGCTACTCACTGTATTAGGACACTAGCTAGGGTAGGAGAATACTCACTAGAGCTACTCACTGTATCAGGACACTAGGAGAATACTCACTAGAGCTACTCACTGTATCAGGACACTAGGAGAATACTCACTAGAGCTACTCACTGTATTAGGACACTAGCTAGGGTAGGAGAATACTCACTAGAGCTACTCACTGTATCAGGACACTAGGAGAATACTCACTAGAGCTACTCACTGTATCAGGACACTAGGAGAATACTCACTAGAGCTACTCACTGTATCAGGACACTAGGAGAATACTCACTAGAGCTACTCACTGTATCAGGACACTAGGAGAATACTCACTAGAGCTACTCACTGTATCAGGACACTAGGAGAATACTCACTAGAGCTACTCACTGTATTAGGACACTAGCTAGGGTAGGAGAATACTCACTAGAGCTACTCACTGTATCAGGACACTAGGAGAATACTCACTAGAGCTACTCACTGTATCAGGACACTAGCTATGGTAGGAGAATACTCACTAGAGCTACTCACTGTATCAGGACACTAGAAGAATACTCACTAGAGCTACTCACTGTATCAGGACACTAGGAGAATACTCACTAGAGCTACTCACTGTATCAGGACACTAGGAGAATACTCACTAGAGCTACTCACTGTATCAGGACACTAGGAGAATACTCACTAGAGCTACTCACTGTATCAGGACACTAGGAGAATACTCACTAGAGCTACTCACTGTATCAGGACACTAGGAGAATACTCACTAGAGCTACTCACTGTATCAGGACACTAGGAGAATACTCACTAGAGCTACTCACTGTATCAGGACACTAGGAGAATACTCACTAGAGCTACTCACTGTATCAGGACACTAGGAGAATACTCACTAGAGCTACTCACTGTATCAGGACACTAGGAGAATACTCACTAGAGCTACTCACTGTATCAGGACACTAGGAGAATACTCACTAGAGCTACTCACTGTATCAGGACACTAGGAGAATACTCACTAGAGCTACTCACTGTATCAGGACACTAGGAGAATACTCACTAGAGCTACTCACTGTATCAGGACACTAGGAGAATACTCACTAGAGCTACTCACTGTATCAGGACACTAGGAGAATACTCACTAGAGCTACTCACTGTATCAGGACACTAGGAGAATACTCACTAGAGCTACTCACTGTATCAGGACACTAGGAGAATACTCACTATTCTCTACTCACCGGCAGGGGTGTCGATGTCGGACTTGGCGTCCACAGAGTCCAGACTCTCGTCATTGCTGAGGGCGCCCGAGTCCTCGCCGCCCGCCGCCACTGAGCTACGCTTGCTGCCCCCCAGCACACGGGTGGAACTCAGGCTGCTGATCCCGGTGCCGCCACGCCTGTCAACCAGAAGCATGGGAATCAGGTGAGAGGGGAAAGAGGAAGACAAAATACATAGGTGACTTTTTGGTATGCTAATCATGTTATTATAGATGTTTATAAAAAAATAATGTTTAGGTAAATTAGACTCGAGAATTATTCTCTTATATCCAGGATTCTTTTACATAAAATTTTGACTGTATTAATAAAATCGAGAAATATGTAGTTTGTTATACTAAAAGAGAAAACGCATAAGGAATTAGTGATGGTACAGGATGGTCTCACTGAGCTTGTTCTTAAGGTTGTTGTTCTCGCGGGAGATGGTCTCATTCTTCTCCAGCATGTCCTCCAGGTCCCGCTGCGCCTTCCTCCTCTGCCCCCTCTCCCGGAGATCTCCTCCTCCGTCTCATCCAGCTGGCGCTTCAGAGTCTTCACACGGGTGTTTATCTGAGGATAAGGAACAAAGCAATGAGCTACAGTCTTCTAGCGGGTGTTTATCTGAGGATAAGGAACAAAGCAATGAGCTACAGTCTTCTAGCAGGTGTTTATCTGAGGATAAGTAACAAAGCAATGAGCAACAATCTTCTAGCGGGTGTTTATCTGAGGATAAGTAACAAAGCAATGAGCTACAGTCTTCTAGCGGGTGTTTATCTGTGGATAAGTAACAAATCAATGAGAATGTGGACATCATAACATTTTTTTTTTTTTTTTTAATATTTCAGGAATTCCACATCCGAACGCCAGGAGTAACATTGGTACAAGATCTGCAAATTGCCAAGACGCATCTCTTGTCCTAACTTGAACTTAACAGTGAAGTATAGCTATAAATAACAAATCTCAGGATACAAATTTGAGATGGCTCATAAATCACAGGAGCTGCTGAGTGTTTGTCAGGGCTTGATCATTGTGACACTAATGATGATAGATGCCCACTATTATGAACCCCTTACCTTCTCCACCTGCTCCTTGTATTGGTCGGCGGATCTCCTCTCATCCTCCAGCTGGATAAGGAACTCCTTGGTCTTCTTGTCCAGTTTCCTGTTGGCCTTCTGTTGCAGCAACCGCTCCCTGTAAACCATTATTCATCCCATCAATTAAGAGAGGTACGTACACTTTCTTTACCTGAACCCTGATTTGAAATTGTTAAATTTAATAAAATAATCTCAGATTGTCTCTTGCAAGCCAGTGAGGTAATGCAGCAATTGTTCTCTACTGATTTCCAAAGGTCAAAAATTGTGTGACATGAGTAATTGACATGATCAGCATATGAAAAATTATAATAATAATAAAAAAAAGTTTTCTTTGAGATCAAATTAAGATGTTACATTTTGTTAAAAATATTTTAGCATTGTAAAATTAAATTTAAGAAGAAAGTTCAAAACAAGACTCAATCAAAACAAGCCTTGAGTGATCCCGTAAAGAGATCAGTCTACCCGTAAAGAGATACAGGTAGACTTATCCCTCAGGCAAATTTTGCAATTTGTTTTATTTTTAATTCGTTCAATTAAAGAAACTGACCACAGTAGCTTGATGGATAAGGCAGCGTTTGTTTTTTCCAACATTGTACATTTCAAGATTAAATGATATGTATTATTTGTAACGAACGAAGACTTGAACAAATCATTCAACTGAGCCAGGTTAGAGAGGAACAAATCATTGAGTAGAGCCAGGTTAGAGAGACTCGACTCACTTGGAGCCAGGTTAGAAAGACTCGACTCACTTGACCTCCGCCTCCAGCTGCTCCTCCAGGTTGGAGATCTTCGCCTCCAGAGCGGAGATGGTGGCTTTGGTCTTGGTGCGCTGGGAGGTCTCCAGCTCCGCTAGCTTGGCCTTCAGCTCCTTGTTCTGGCGCTCGATGAGCATGCGGTTGGATTCCAGCTTCTGGGTCTGCGACCGCTCCCGATCAGATCTGGGACGAAGGAGTGAAAGTGCTCATTGTTATTTACTATTTTCAGAATTGTAATTTTATATTCATTTACATGAAGCATACGATTTTCTAATCAAAACAGTTACAACTACATACCTACTTACTTTATTTTCCGTGTCCATGTGTAATGTAAGGTTGATGGAAGGATTGATACAGGTATTAAACTGGATGCCTAGAACCACTATATTGAACGCCGTCTGTGACCACTTGTCCAGTTTATAGTGATGAGTATTTGTATAGACATAGATAGTGGTATATATTAAATTCTAAGTGTAGAATTCACCATTATAATTATGTATAATTGAGATAGATAACTCATACGTAAAAACTATTTGCTCTTGATTTTTCAACCACGAATTCTAATAACTTCACTGGGCAAGAACATCCAATACGTCCATATAATGATCTCACATGACTGTGTTGAGCTGGGACTTGTATACAATAGTTTCACCTGTGTTGTGTATACAATAGTCTCACCTGTGTTGAGCTGCTCTATGGTGAGCTGGGACTTCCTCTGCTTCTCCATGTATATCTCCATGTTGCTCTGTTCCTCCTATACAATAGTCTTACCTGTGTTGTGTATACAATAGTCTCACCTGTGTTGTGTATACAATAGTCTCACCTGTGTTGAGCTGCTCTATGGTGAGCTGGGACTTCCTCTGCTTCTCCATGTATATCTCCATGTTGCTCTGTTCCTCCTCCAACTCCTCCTCCAGAGCGGAGATGCGAGCCTCCAGTCTCCTCTTCTCATCCGACAGGAGAGTGCCTCTGCGGAACACAAATATTGTCAATAGAAAATTGCATTAAATAATTCAAGAAAGCAGAGGGGACGTCAGACAGATAAGTTAAAAGCTATGTCAGTCAGGCTAAGAGGTAATTATTAATAGTTCATGCTATGACACCATAGCATAATTGAAGAATTTCAATGAAACTTTATAAGCATTGAATATAAAACAGGTTGATAAGGTTGCAGATTTCTCATCTATTATTTCATAATAGTTATGTAATTTCTCACCTGTTGCTATGGCCGCTGATTTCCTCCGCCATTTCATCTCTCTCGGACTCAGCTGCTCTCTTCGCTCTCTCTGACGCTGCCAGATCTGAAATCATTTCAACCAATGAAGCATAAGTATGCATAACACATAGTAAGCTATATCTACATATTGTTACTGTCATTATAGAATTAACAGTTCTTTTTAAGTTTCTGATTAACAGAAATGTAACAAAAAAAAACATTAACTTTATTTTTTTATTGATAATTCCAATAACATAAAAATCAACAACAACAACAACAAAAAAACAGTCATTCTGTCACTATCTTCATAAGAAAGGGCCATCACCCTCTTTTCATATTATAAGAATTAATAGTACTTCAAATATTCACTTCATGTCCTCTCTGGGACTGGACCAAGTCATCTTCCGCATGGTCAGCGAGAACCTTACCACTGAGCTAATCCTGCGCTCCTGTAGTACACCATTACTTTCTGATGAACAAAAGCAAATGGTGAGCTGTCGTTATCTTCTTGTAGCTGAGCGAGTTCAGCCTCGAGACTCTTGAGCCGCCTGCTTACCTTCTTGTAGCTGAGCGAGTTCAGCCTCGAGACTCTTGAGCCGCCTCTCTGTCTCCTTCTGAGCCGCGGCCAGCTCCTCCCGGCCTGCACGAGCCTCCTCCGCGTCGCGGCTGCCTCCTTCACTTGAGCCTGGAGGAGAATGGACAGGGAAGAAAAGTCAGTTAAAAATGTTAAATACAACGTTGAGAATAAATATTTTTAAAAAAATGTATACTTGAGTGTCCATTTTATAGAACGCAGGAGTTAAAGCTTGGACAGGGAAGAAAAGTCAATTAAAAATGTTAAACACAAAGTTGAGAGCAGATATTTAAAAAAAATATATATATATAGTAACAAACTTGAGTGTCCATTTTATAAAACGCGGGAGTTAAAGCTTAAAAATAATAAAAAAATTATATGCTAAATTATAAATCAGATACCTGGTTCTAGTAGTTATCGTGGGTGTACACAACTTGTGTCAAACGCCCATTTCATCTTACTGCTTGCATATAAGTTGCAAAGGGGACTTCTTGCGTAGTATACGGCTACTGTATAAAGTTACTCGTTTAGAAAATTTAATCAAGCTCTAGTGAAATGGTAATTCTATTGTGAGTTAATGAATTATATCCGTTAGTAACAACATCGTAAAATTATAATGTAGTATAGTGTAACAACTGACCTGTAGTTTCTTAAGTTGCTTGAGGGCGTCCTCTAGTAGTATAGTATAGTCCCTGTAGTATAGTGTAACAACTGACCTGTAGTTTCTTGAGTTGCTTGAGGGCGTCCTCTAGTAGTATAGTGATAGTATAGTATAGCCCTGTAGTATAGTATAGTCCCTGTAGTACAGTGTAACAACTGACCTGTAGTTTCTTGAGTTGCTTGAGGGCGTCCTCTAGTAGTATAGTGTAGTATAGTAATAGTCCCTGTAGTATAGTGTAACAACTGACCTGTGGTTTCTTAGGTTGCTTGAGGGCGTCCTCTAGTAGTATAGTAATAGTCCCTGTAGTATAGTGTAACAACTGACCTGTAGTTTCTTGAGTTGCTTGAGGTGTCCTCTAGTAGTATAGTGTAGTATAGTATAGTCCCTGTAGTATAGTGTAACAACTGACCTGTAGTTTCTTGAGTTGCTTGAGGGGTCCTCTAGTAGTATAGTGTAGTATAGTATAGTCCCTGTAGTATAGTGTAACAACTGACCTGTAGTTTCTTGAGTTGCTTGAGGGCGTCCTCTAGTAGTATAGTGTAGTATAGTATAGTCCCTGTAGTATAGTGTAACAACTGACCTGTAGTTTCTTGAGTTGCTTGAGGGCGTCCTCTAGTAGTATAGTGTAGTATAGTATAGTCCCTGTAGTATAGTGTAACAACTGACCTGTGTTTCTTGAGTTGCTTGAGGGCGTCCTTCTAGTAGTATAGTATAGTCCCTGTAGTATAGTGTAACAACTGACCTGTAGTTTCTTGAGTTCCTTGAGGGCGTCCTCTAGTAGTATAGTATAGTCCCTGTAGTATAGTGTAACAACTGACCTGTAGTTTCTTGAGTTGCTTGAGGGCGTCCTCTAGTAGTATAGTGTAGTATAGTATAGTCCCTGTAGTATAGTGTAACAACTGACCTGTGGTTTCTTGAGTTGCTTGAGGGCGTCCTCTAGTAGTATAGTATAGTCCCTGTAGTATAGTGTAACAACTGACCTGTAGTTTCTTGAGTTGCTTGAGGGTGTCCTCTAGTAGTATAGTATAGTCCCTGTAGTATAGTGTAACAACTGACCTGTGTTTCTTGAGTTGCTTGAGGGCGTCCTCTAGTAGTATAGTATAGTCCCTGTAGTATAGTGTAACAACTGACCTGTAGTTTCTTGAGTTGCTTGAGGGCGTCCTCTAGTAGTATAGTGTATAGTATAGTCCCTGTGGTATAGTGTAACAACTGACCTGTAGTTTCTTGAGTTGCTTGAGGGCGTCCTCTAGTAGTATAGTATAGTCCCTGTAGTATAGTGTAACAACTGACCTGTAGTTTCTTGAGTTCCTTGAGGGCGTCCTCTAGTAGTATAGTATAGTCCCTGTAGTATAGTGTAACAACTGACCTGTAGTTTCTTGAGTTGCTTGAGGGCGTCCTCTAGTAGTATGTAGTATAGTATAGTCCCTGTAGTATAGTGTAACAACTGACCTGTGTTTCTTGAGTTGCTTGAGGGCGTCCTCTAGTAGTATAGTATAGTCCCTGTAGTATAGTGTAACAACTGACCTGTAGTTTCTTGAGTTGCTTGAGGGTGTCCTCTAGTAGTATAGTATAGTCCCTGTAGTATAGTGTAACAACTGACCTGTGGTTTCTTGAGTTGCTTGAGGGCGTCCTCTAGTAGTATAGTATAGTCCCTGTAGTATAGTGTAACAACTGACCTGTAGTTTATTGAGTTGCTTGAGGGTGTCCTCTAGTAGTATAGTATAGTCCCTGTAGTATAGTGTAAACAACTGACCTGTGGTTTCTTGAGTTGCTTGAGGGCGTCCTCTAGTAGTATAGTAGTATAGTATAGTCCCTGTAGTACAGTGTAACAACTGACCTGTAGTTTCTTGAGTTGCTTGAGGGCGTCCTCTAGTAGTATAGTGTAGTATAGTATAGTCCCTGTAGTATAGTGTAACAACTGACCTGTGGTTTCTTGAGTTGCTTGAGGGCGTCCTCTAGTAGTATAGTGTAGTATAGTATAGTCCCTGTAGTACAGTGTAACAACTGACCTGTAGTTTCTTGAGTTGCTTGAGGGCGTCCTCTAGTAGTATAGTATAGTCCCTGTAGTATAGTACCTGTAGTTTCTTGAGTTGCTTGAGGGCGTCCTCTAGTAGTATAGTATAGTCCCTGTAGTATAGTGTAACAACAGACCTGTAGTTTCTTGAGTTGCTTGAGGGCGTCCTCTAGTAGTATAGTGTAGTATAGTATAGTCACTGTAGTATAGTCCCTGTACTGACCTGTAGTTTCTTGAGTTGCTTGAGGGCGTCCTCTAGTAGTATAGTATAGTCCCTGTACTGACCTGTAGTTTCTTGAGTTGCTTGAGGGCGTCCTCTAGTAGTATAGTGTAGTATAGTATAGTCCCTGTACTGACCTGTAGTTTCTTGAGTTGCTTGAGGGCGTCCTCTAGTAGTATAGTGTAGTATAGTATAGTCCCTGTACTGACCTGTAGTTTCTTGAGTTGCTTGAGGGCGTCCTCTAGTAGTATAGTGTAGTATAGTATAGTCCCTGTACTGACCTGTAGTTTCTTGAGTTGCTTGAGGGCGTCCTCTAGTAGTATAGTGTAGTATAGTATAGTCCCTGTACTGACCTGTAGTTTCTTGAGTTGCTTGAGCGCGTCCTCCTTGAGTTTGTTGTGCATCTCCAGCTGCTGCTCCATGTCCTTGTAGTCGGCCTCGTATTTCTTCCTGGAGGCCAGGGCCGCGGCCTTCTGCTTCCTCTCGTCATCCAGCTCGGCCTCCACTTCCCGCAGCTGCTTGGCCAGACCTGACGGGACACAGAGACAGGAAGGGTTAGCTAACGTAAGCAAGGTGCTTGGCCACAACTGGCAGGACACAGAGACAGTAAGGGTTAGCTAACGTAAGCAAGGTGCTTGGCCAGACCTGGCAGGACACAGAGACAGTAAGGGTTAGCTAACGTAAGCAGGGACTATCTAATTGGTGGTGCTTTGAGCTGGAACCTGGTCCCAAAACTCAAAGAAAATATATCTGAAATTATTTTAGTCTTAGAATGTGCCCTAGAATTGATTCTGAAATTTTCTATAAAAAAGTTGGACACCTTATATGCAAGATGGAAGGTTAATATTATGTCTAACCACGGTTCATCTACGGTAAGAAACTAACAAAACTGCTGCCTAGACAATCAAGATTACAAAGACTTTTGATTTTGAACACTTGAAAGTAAAACAATATCGAGAACATTTCGTCTCTGACAACACAAAGAAGCGTAAACAACATTTTCGAAATTTTACAGGAGAGCCAAAATGAGTTTTCTTGTGCATAAATTTTCTGTTCACGGTAGGAAAACCATCACTTCCCTGTACCCGTGAATGACCATACGAACTTTTTCTTTTGCCAAATTTGATTATTTAACCGTGACTATCGATTTACGCCTATTTGATTTGTCTGAAAAAGAGAAAATGAGGGATACGCCTGATTTCAATTTTTGTTGTATCTTTTCTTTGGATTATAATTGGATTACGTCTATTTGTGAGAACAAAATATAGCACTAGTAGACTCAATTAAAGCAATAAAACCGATTTCAAAAATTTGTGGTTTACGCCTCTTTGTGTTGTCAGAGGCGATTTATGGATCTTCTGTCTATCTCTAGTCAAGGGTACCCTCGGATTCAATGAGTTACCTTTCCTCTTCTCCTCTGCTTGCTCCTCCTTGAGTGTGAGGTCCCTCTCAACCTACTATCTCTAGTCAAGGGTAATGAGTTACCTTTCCTCTTCTCCTCTGCTTGCTCCTCTTTGAGTGTGAGGTGCCTCTCAACCTACTATCTCTAGTCAAGGGTACCCTCGGATTGAATGAGTTACCTTTCCTCTTCTCCTCTGCTTGCTCCTCCTTGAGTGTGAGGTCCCTCTCAAACTGCGTGCGCAGCGCCTGCATGTTCACTTCCAGCCGTAGCTTGGCATCCTCCGTGATCTGCAGCTCATCCTCCAGCTCCTCATTCTGAGCCTTCTGCTCTGCCAGCTGGGACTCCAGCAGACGCTTGGCTTTCTCTAGCTCGTGCACCTGCCCACCCAACACACAACGGGTGTACATTACTGGACTGGTCCGAACCATGCAGGATACGTTTAAAAGCAATAAAATTATTCATAAAATCAATTATTGAAATTACTATTGAGACAAATCTAAATAAAGCACCCTGATTATGATGGCATCCATTCTGAGATTCCTGAGCTTCTATAAAAAATCTACATGCAAAATAATGACAAGCAATATTGCAATTGCACACAAAATAAAAGCCAACCCTTTTAAGGTGAGGAAGTTTTGACTCACATTCTTATCAGCGGTCCCCTGGTTGTTCCTAATTGTCTACTTGACTCACATTCTTATCAGCGGTGCCCTGGTTGTTGCACATTGTCTACTTGACTCACATTCTTATCAGCGGTGCCCTGGTTGTTGCACATTGTCTACTTGACTCACATTCTTATCAGCGGTGCCCTGGTTGTTGCACATTGTCTACTTGACTCACATTCTTATCAGCGGTGCCCTGGTTGTTGCACATTGTCTACTTGACTCACATTCTTATCAGCGGTCCCCTGGTTGTTCCTAATTGTCTACTTGACTCACATTCTCATCAGCGGTGCCCTGGTTGTTCCTAATTGTCTACTTGACTCACATTCTTATCAGCGGTCCCCTGGTTGTTGCTAATTGTCTACTTGACTCACATTCTTATCAGCGGTGCCCTGGTTGTTGCACATTGTCTACTTGACTCACATTCTTATCAGCGGTGCCCTGGTTGCTACTTGACTCACATTCTTATCAGCGGTGCCCTGGTTGCTACTTGACTCACATTCTTATCAGCGGTCCCCTGGTTGCTACTTGACTCACATTCTTATCAGCGGTGCCCTGGTTGCTACTTGACTCACATTCTTATCAGCGGTGCCCTGGTTGCTACTTGACTCACATTCTTATCAGCGGTGCCCTGGTTGCTACTTGACTCACATTCTTATCAGCGGTCCCCTGGTTGCTACTTGACTCACATTCTTATCAGCGGTGCCCTGGTTGCTACTTGACTCACATTCTTATCAGCGGTGCCCTGGTTGCTACTTGACTCACATTCTTATCAGCGGTCCCCTGGTTGCTACTTGACTCACATTCTTATCAGCGGTCCCCTGGTTGTTCACCACCTCGTCCAGATCTGCCTGTGTCTGCCGCTTGGCTCTCTCCAGCTCCTCACACCTGGCCATGATCTCGTCTATCTCTCGTGTCAAGGACAGAACCTTCGTCTCCTTCTCTCTCGCCTCCCTCTCCGCTGCGTCCCGCTCCGCAGCTATCTGCTCCGACACCGACTGGAAGAGAGAGAATGTCAAATTGAGAACTAAATTTCCTTCATTGGAAAAGAGATGTTTCAAAATCCAATCCAATTATTGTAGAGATCTTAAGAAAAGCCCAACAAGAGATAGATGTGAATGTATTCTTAATTCTTGCATTCATATCAACATTTTTTTTTTCTTTTTCATTTATTATTTTTGATAATTTACTAAAGTCTGTATATTTTCCCAAGCATCTATTCAACTTTCGCCTGTCAAGGGGAGAACAAGAGAGACACGCTTGCTTAGTTTCAAGTTTTGAGTTTTATTCTACACCTCCTTGGCTGAAACAATAATTTATTCTAGGTAGTAATAGTAACCTTTTCGTCTCATATGGCTTTTTGCTATCAATTTCAGACATAGTATGATGAACAGATACGGTTTAAAAGTTCGGCGTAATTTTCAACAAACTTTCTAGGTAGTATTCAGTATACTAGATAATTATGTTCACAATAAAAGCTGATGTAACACAGAGCTGATGTAACTGTAAAAGCTGATGTAACACTGAGGATGGATGCACTTACCTTCTCCTCGGCTAGCACCTTGTCGAAGTTCCTCTGCTTCTTCTCCAGATCCGCCACCTTGGACCTCTGAGTCTCCAGGTCAATGGTCAGGTCCTCCAGCTCGGACTGGAGTTTCTTCTTGGATTTCTCCAGCTTGTCATTCAGGGCTTGCAGCTCCTCCTTCTCTCTCTCCAGCACCTCATTCTCCTGACAAGACAATACCGTTAGCTTTTCATTAGATCTACGTATGGATTAGTAAATTATAGTAAGTATAAGTAGTGCTTTATTTAGACTGTCAGCGTAAGACAGGTAGTCCCATTATGCCAACAGTTTAACAAAACACCTCTTTATTTGTAAGTAGTGAGTTGTATGAGTAAGGACAATTAAGTGGCATTACTAGAGTAAAAAGAAAATATTGGAGAAGATTTGGAGATCTGAACGAGTATTTGAGAAATGCTGAGCTACCCACAACTATTGTGAAGGGGTTCTCACTCAGTAGCTCCTCCTGAGGTGCAACCAACTGCTTGAGCAATTCGCTCAAACAGTTGGTTCAGGTTCCATGGTAGAGGAGCTTGGAGATTGCTTTGAAAAATGGCACTGTAGAAGTACGCAGTACCAACAAACGGTAATATTATCCTTCTGAGGAAGGTAACCACTTGCTGTTAATAATGATGAAAGTATGAGCGAGCCCAGTAGTGTGTGCACTGCGCATACCTTGATGAGTTTCTTGCGGTTCTCCTCCAGCAGCAGCACACTCTCCCCCTCCTCCTCCGCCTTCTTCTTCAGCTCCGTGTGGCTCAGGGTCAGGGACACGATCTGCTTCTCCAGACTCTTCTTCCCCTCCTCCTCCTCCTCCAGACTCTCCTGCAGCGCGTCCCGCTCAGCCTCGGCTTGTCTCAGGCGAGACTGCAGGGCGAGCTTCAGCTTCGTCTCCTCCTCCAGCAGAGTCTGGAACTCGCCCAGCTGAGACTCCATGGTGCCTGAGAAGTGTTAGCCAGCACACAAATCAAGATAAAAATAATCTATGTTGTCTGCACCACACAACAGAGAGAAGTGTTAGCCAGCACAGAAGTCAAGATAAAAATAATCTATGTTGTCTGCAGCACACAACAGAGAGAAGTGTTAGCCAGCACAGAAATCAAGATAAAAGCTGTGACTCCATGGTGCCTGAGAAGTGTTAGCCAGCACAGAATTCAAGATAAAAGAATCTATGTTGTCTGCACGACAACCAGATAACCTATTACTAGTAGAGAGTAAAATCCCCTACTATGCATATTTACTAGATTACCAGATTTACCAGATTCTTATGTATAAGTAAAAAGTAAATATTTGTATTTTTCTCAGGGTTGCAGAATTTTCGACCCTTTTCGTGAATGATGTCAGTACTACCTACATTCAACTGATATTACCTCCTAGTAAGTGATTTGCAATTGTGGTGGAAGTTTTAAAAGTATGAAAATGAAATATTTTGGGGCAGTCTGCCTCCACGAATTGGTGACTGATGATGTCTACTTACCAGAAGCTTTAGTTGCTGAGGAGGCCCTCAAGTCTGCCTCCACGAGTTGCTGACTGATGGTCTCCACCTCTGTCGTCAGCTTGGTTACTTTCTCCGTCAGCTCGATGCGGATTCGCTCAAACTCCACCAGTTTGCTCTGGGATTCACCTTGAGGACAGAAACAACACAAAATGATGATCAAGCGAATCCAAAGACTTCAATTAAAAAATAGAACTTTCTCAATTGCTATCCATACCCATCTAAATAAAAGACAGAATATCAGAAACTCAATATTATACCAAGTCGTACCGTTATCAAATTTGTTCTCGGCGGGAATTAAGATTGTCAATTTTCATAAAAAGCATGTAATTCTTTCTCAAGAAATTAAAACTTGTAAAATATTTCACATAAATTACGACTTCTATCAACCGAACAGAGAATTAGTTTTGAAGGAATGAATACTTACTTGACGGATTTATTTATTTTGATAAATTAACGGGTTGGGCCCATTACTAGATATTGAAAAAGCTCTTGATTCAGTGAAAATATACACATTTTGAAAATGCGTGTTGTACTATAAAGGAAAAGTTGGATGTTTTATAATACCCATGTTAGATGGTAGTTTACTTACTGAGCTGGGTTTCGGCCTGCTTGCGGCGTCTCTCCAGTTCTGTCTTGGCGGAGGTGGCAGTCTTCAACTCGGAGGCCAAGTCTGCTAGCTCTCCCTCAAGGGAGCCCTTGGTCTTCTCCAGAGTGGCTTTGGCCTGAGGATAGACACATAGAATTAAAAGGGAGTCCTTAGTCTTCTCCAGAGTGGCTTTAGCCTGAGGATAGACACATATAATTAAAAGGGAGCCCTTGGTCTTCTCCAGAGTGGCTTTAGCCTGAGGATAGACACATAGAATTAAAAGGGAGTCCTTAGTCTTCTCCAGAGTGGCTTTAGCCTGAGGATAGACACATATAATTAAAAGGGAGCCCTTGGTCTTCTCCAGAGTGGCTTTGGCCTGAGGATAGACACATAGAATTAAAAGGGAGCCCTTAGTCTTCTCTAGAGTGGCTTTGGCCTGAGGATAGACACATTATTAATCATAGAAACTTTCTCATACTGCCCTTTATTATAACATTTGTTCTGGTGGTAGAAGTCTACACTAGCAATAATGGATCGAACCATCAATTGCAAGCAAAAACCGACACTATTATCACTCACATACTCATCCATTCACACATTTATTTTTTTATTACAAAATGTTGTGTTTTTCTTCAAGTTCGCTGTAAATTTTCATGGCATTTATGATAGAGGACTTTAGTAGATTGTTATTTTGTAAGTGTGGAATGACAAAAAGATTTTGGGGGTCATTTCTTGTTCTTTGAAATGGAATTCTGAATTAAAGTTGAGATAATGTATTATAATCTCAACTTATATGGTATTATGTAGTCTAATTCTCGTGTGAGAAAAAATCCATACATTGTGTGGGAACCAACGGATCCCCACACTACCTGGATAGGAGATAATTACCTTCTTGAGCTGTTCCATCTGCTCATTGAGCGCAGTGATCTCCTGGCTGTGCTTGTGCCTCATCTCCGTGATGACAGTCTCGTGCACACTGCTGTCGTCCTCCAGGGTTTTCTTCAGGTTTGCCAACTCTTGCTCGCGCTTGGTTCTCAGCTCCTGTGGGTGGAAAACAGTAAACATGGCTTCGTATACTCTCGCGATAATAAATACATAGAGGAAAGATTGGAATGAAACGGTTTCAACCGTGAGTGCAAGAACAGTAGATTGCGACATCACATTCTTATCAAAACCTGGATCTTTTTATTCTTTTTTGAGAGATTCATACGGAATACATAGCACAAAAAAATCAAGGTTTACATGTGAAGTAGAAGGTAATTTGTGAAAATAATTTTACCAAAATTTAATATTTAAAATTAGCATTAAGCAAGGATTCTGAGTGTTAGAGACCTCTTTTTTTCTTAAATATTCATTGAAAAAAAAAGATAGCATTTTGACTTTGTTCCCTCAACCACACTAAACTTAAGTTCAATAATTTCCCTCCAGTCTCATTTCTCACCTGCTGGGCGGCTGTGGAGTCCAGAGAATCCAGCAGCTCGTTCTTGAGAGCCTCCAGCTCCTCATTCAGGTCTCGCTTCTGCTTCTCTGCCTTGGCACGCGCCGCCTTCTCCGCCTCCAGATCCTCCTGCAGTTCTCCCAGCTGGGACTCCAGCTCCCGCAGTGCCTTCTGAGTGGCGGCTTTGCCTGGGGAAGTAAACAGTCGCTTATGTTATAGATTGTTATATACAATTTCTCCTCATTAAGTTGAGTTTGTGACCACATAATAATAAGACTCTTAGGGTTAGGTGATAGAAAATGCTTTGAGCATTAACCTCGCCTAGTGGTTCTCTTATACTGAAGAGTTTTATTATTATTACAGAAATTCAATCTTACATAGTACATAAAATGTTGATATAAATCATATTTTTTATACAATGTCCACTTATTTAGGGTCACAAATTTACATATCACTTTGGAAACGGAAAAAACCAGAGTACACACACACTGGGCAACAGACCAAACGCAGTTTTATCACCAACTTTGGACTTGATGGAACAGCCTGATTATCGTGGCTGAATGACACTTACCTGCGCCCTCCTCATCTATCTTCATCATGGACTGGGCCAGCTCCTCTTCTCTCTTGCCCAACACAAGCTGGCTGAATGACACTTACCTGCGCCCTCCTCATCTATCTTCATCATGGACTGGGCCAGCTCCTCTTCTCTCTTGCCCAACACAAGCTGGCTGAATGACACTTACCTGCGCCCTCCTCATCTATCTTCATCATGGACTGGGCCAGCTCCTCTTCTCTCTTGCCCAACACAAGCTGGCTGAATGACACTTACCTGCGCCCTCCTCATCTATCTTCATCATGGACTGGGCCAGCTCCTCTTCTCTCTTGCCCAACACAAGCTGGCTGAATGACACTTACCTGCGCCCTCCTCATCTATCTTCATCATGGACTGGGCCAGCTCCTCTTCTCTCTTGCCCAACACAAGCTGGCTGAATGACACTTACCTGCGCCCTCCTCATCTATCTTCATCATGGACTGGGCCAGCTCCTCTTCTCTCTTGCCCAACACAAGCTGGCTGAATGACACTTACCTGCTCCCTCCTCATCTATCTTCATCATGGACTGGGCCAGCTCCTCTTCTCTCTTGCCCAACACAAGCTGGCTGAATGACACTTACCTGCGCCCTCCTCATCTATCTTCATCATGGACTGGGCCAGCTCCTCTTCTCTCTTGCCCAACACAAGCTGTAGCTCCTCCACCTGTAGCTTGCGCTCATTCAGTTGCTCCTTTAAGTCATTGACCTGGAGAGAACAAGAGATTCAGTCATGTAAACTTCCTAATGATGTATTTTTAGTAGAACGGAGTAAAAATTAACCCCTGTAATTCATTTAACACATTGCGTACCAACGCCAATATTGTGATATTTCCCCCGGGCCCGGGTCTATTTCAATGGTATTTTTTTTTTTTTTTTTTTTTTTTTTTTAAGCTTTATTAGATAGAACAAAAAATATATACAGTAGAACACAATAAAATATAAATAAAAACAAAAAGATTAAACATATAAATATACAAGAAAGAAAAAAAAAGAGAAATGTCCTACCTAAAGGGCGGGGTTATTGCCTGTGGCAATCTCTTCCACCCAACCCTTATGTATTTGATTGTCATGCATTGTTTTGCACAAGCAAAAATAATATAATGATAATTTTGTTTCTCCTAAAGAAGGTGTTGATGTCATCTAATTTTGTTTCTCCTAAAGAAGGTGTTGATCTTTTGTTTATTTTTTTCCCATGTTCATTAATATCTAGTAATTATGTTAAACCATTCCAATACAAAATACAAATAATGATGAAAAAATTGTAAAAAAAATGCTTTTTTTTGTTCACTGTTTCCTTCATTTTTGACATATCAAAGGACCAAGCATACTTAAAAATTCGTCAGAGACCGCACTATCTGATTCCATTTAGAAAAACACAGTAGCGTGTATCGCGAAAGCATGACAGTGGTAGTATTGAACATATACCTGTCATGCTCTAGAGCATGACAGTGACTTTATGACAATATCACTGTCATGCGCTAGCGCATGACACGGTACGCAATGTGTTAACACAGTCTGTATTAATTATGTATATTTTTCTACAAAAAAGTAGTCAGTCAATAATTAAGAGAGTCCTTCATTCAGAAATTCAGATTATTTAGTCACTGACAAAGCAAAAGAACGGGGTCCAACTTATTAGTAAAGTCTGCATGATTTTCAAGTTCTTGTACAATCAATAATGAAAAATGTGAATACTTATTTGGTTTGTTTCGACTGTATTGTCTTATCGGTCCTTGGAACTTAAATTGAACAAACATCAATTTTATCCAAAAGTCTTTAAGCCAAAAGTCGATTCACTATTTGGTATCATTCACAAAAGTCTATTCACTATTTGCTATCATTCACTAAAGTCTATTCACTATTTGCTCTCATTCACTAAAGTCTATTCACTATTTGGTATCATTCACTAAAGTTATGTGTGATAAGTTCCTACCTCAGTCTCCACCTTCCGCTTGGTCCTGTCCATCTCCTGCTTGGTATCATTCACTAAAGTTATGTGTGATAAGTTCCTACCTCAGTCTCCACCTTCCGCTTGGTCCTGTCCATCTCCTGCTTGGTATCATTCACTAAAGTTATGTGTGATAAGTTCCTACCTCAGTCTCCACCTTCCGCTTGGTCCTGTCCATCTCCTGCTTGGTATCATTCACTAAAGTTATGTGTGATAAGTTCCTACCTCAGTCTCCACCTTCCGCTTGGTCCTGTCCATCTCCTGCTTGGTATCATTCACTAAAGTTATGTGTGATAAGTTCCTACCTCAGTCTCCACCTTCCGCTTGGTCCTGTCCATCTCCTGCTTGGTATCATTCACTAAAGTTATGTGTGATAAGTTCCTACCTCAGTCTCCACCTTCCGCTTGGTTCTGTCCATCTCCTGCTTGGCCTGATGATCCTTGATGAGTTTCTCCTCCAGCTCTGCTATGGTGGCCTCGTGCTTGGTCTTGAGCTTGGCGAGGTGCTTGGCCTTCTCCTCCTCCTCAGCCAGAGCCTGGGCGAGGTCCGCGGCCCTCTCCTCCAGAACCTCAACACAAACAATTCGTAACCGGTTAACACATAACAACAACATTGAAACCATGGGGCCAAATTGCAAAGATGGAAAGAAGTTTTTAAAAGAGTTGGGAGAGCGGATAGCATGTGTGACAGGAGAGAAGAGAGCAATATCATACTTAATGCAACGAATAAGTTTGGCTGTTCAGGATGGAAATGCGGCGAGTGTGTTGGGAACAATGAAGAGGACAGCAGATATGCGGGAGGTGTTTCATCTATGAGTTAAACGAATTTGTATTTTTTTAAATTTATAAAATATACAGATACCTACATTGGTCAAACTTCAGACTGATATTATAATATCAGTCTGATATTGTACAACATTTATTTCACACAATATGATATGTACATACAATTGAAATTTAGTAACATTTGCTGAAAATTTTATAAGATAAAAATTTGCAACCGTCAAACTGTCATAAACGTACGCAGGTTGCATAGTTTTGAGATTGTGGGATATTAACCTCAAAGACGAATAACATTTTGAGTGGTGGAAAGTAAGGAGACTGACCATTATACTTGAAAGCTTTTCTCCGCCGTTCGAGAGCGCTTGGATGAGATGAGAACTCGCTAATAATGAAAATAATAATTGAGACAAGTGTTGAGTAGGGAAAATATTAAGGTTTGAAAAGTATTGCTGAAATCACCTTCTTTTCCTTGGAGTACTTGACATTGGTGTCCTCAGCCAGGGCTAGGTCCTCCTCCAGCTTCTTGAGTCTGGCCTCACACTGGACTTTGTCAATCTGCATCTTCTGTCTTGCCTCCTCCTCATCCTCCAACTGCTCCTCTGTGAACAGGATCCGACATGCTACATTAGCTTACGGTGGATAACCCAGTTGAATAAGTCGTGATACACTAGCAATCCGCGAATTAACCAGATCATTATGATGGTAAACTTATGTTCATGTTCAACCACATAAATAATAGACTAGACTTGAGGCTGCGGGTGGATCTGGAGAACCCATTAATTGTTAACTGTCAGCCGAGTCTATGGATCGTTAGGAAGGGATACCACTGAGTGCAACATTTCGTCTCGCAACGTTCTGTCAGCTCTTCTTTTAGCTACTTTTCTTTTAGAATCTGCAACTATGTATCTACCCCAATGTATTTCATGTATGCTTGATCTATATATCCATGCAGGAATGTGTAAAGTACAATGAATTCTACGGCTGCATTGCGCTTGAATCTTGTATCTATATTCTTTAGAACAAATGACTACTTACTTACCCAGGTCCTGTATGTTGAGCTGCAGCTTCTTCTTCTCCTGGAGAAACACTCACTTACCTCTAGGCTTGACTTACTTACTTACCCAGGTCCTGTATGTTGAGCTGCAGCTTCTTCTTCTCCTGGGAGAACACTTACTTACTTACTTACCCAGGTCCTGTATGTTGAGCTGCAGCTTCTTCTTCTCCTGGGAGAACACTTACTTACTTACTTACCCAGGTCCTGTATGTTGAGCTGCAGCTTCTTCTTCTCCTGGGAGAACACTTACTTACTTACTTACCCAGGTCCTGTATGTTGAGCTGCAGCTTCTTCTTCTCCTGGGAGAACACTTACTTACTTACTTACCCAGGTCCTGTATGTTGAGCTGCAGCTTCTTCTTCTCCTGGGAGAACACTTACTTACTTACTTACCCAGGTCCTGTATGTTGAGCTGCAGCTTCTTCTTCTCCTGGGAGAACACTTACTTACTTACTTACCCAGGTCCTGTATGTTGAGCTGCAGCTTCTTCTTCTCCTGGGAGAACACTTACTTACTTACTTACCCAGGTCCTGTATGTTGAGCTGCAGCTTCTTCTTCTCCTGGGAGAACACTTACTTACTTACTTACCCAGGTCCTGTATGTTGAGCTGCAGCTTCTTCTTCTCCTGGGAGAACACTTACTTACTTACTTACCCAGGTCCTGTATGTTGAGCTGCAGCTTCTTCTTCTCCTGGGAGAACACTTACTTACTTACTTACCCAGGTCCTGTATGTTGAGCTGCAGCTTCTTCTTCTCCTGGGAGAACACTTACTTACTTACTTACCCAGGTCCTGTATGTTGAGCTGCAGCTTCTTCTTCTCTGGAGACACTTACTTACTTACTTACCAGGTCGTGTTGAGCTGAGCTTCTTCTTCTCTGGGAGAACACTTACTTACTTACTTACCCAGGTCCTGTATGTTGAGCTGCAGCTTCTTCTTCTCCTGGGAGAACACTTACTTACTTACTTACTTACCCAGGTCCTGTATGTTGAGCTGCAGCTTCTTCTTCTCCTGGGAGAACACTTACTTACTTACTTACCCAGGTCCTGTATGTTGAGCTGCAGCTTCTTCTTCTCCTGGGAGAACACTTACTTACTACTTCATCTTGTTGAGCTCACTCTCATCCCTGAGACTTTCTATTACAGTCGTATGTTGAGCTGCAGCTTCTTCTTCTCCTGGGAGAACACTTACTTACTTACTTACCCAGGTCCTGTATGTTGAGCTGCAGCTTCTTCTTCTCCTGGGAGAACACTTACTTACTTACTTACCCAGGTCCTGTATGTTGAGCTGCAGCTTCTTCTTCTCCTGGGAGAACACGTTGCACCTCTCCTCCTCCTCCTCTAGTCTCGCCTCCAGGTCGTGCAGAATCTCCTCCAGCTCCTGCTTCCTGGCCGCTAGCCTCGCCCGCTGCTCCTCCGCCTCCGCGCACAGCTCCAGCTCCGCCTGCAGCTGCTCTGTCAGATTGTTCTTGGCCTCCACCGCGTCCTGCAGGCGTCTCTCGTACTCCTCGCTGTACTTCATCTGCAACACACACACACCAGGGTTAACTAAGACTATAGGAGTAGACACCAGAGGGTTAACTAAGACTATACAAGTAGACACCAGAGGGTTAACTATGACTGTACGAGGAGACAGCAGAGGATTAACTACGACTTCGCTAGAATACTTCAGAGGGTGAACTATGACTAAACGAGACAGGAGAGGGTTAATTAAAATGGCATAGAGTAAAGTGGCAGAGAATGTCCTCGGCGCTTACTTTCACTCTGATTTCAAACAAGAATATCCTTATTTTTTCTTTTGGGATAGGACTCTCTTCCTTAGAGCATCACAATGTAAATACTAAATACTCTAGTTTGTTTGGAGTTTCGTCAGATGCAAGGTTCAATTCTTCATTTTGATGCTACCTCATACACCTCAAAGGATATGGAGGCACAGAGATCAATAATCACCTGGGTCTCGAGTTTCTCCCGTATGTTCTTGAGTTCATCTTCCTTCTGGGTGAGTTTCTCCTCCTGCTTGGTGACCTCCAGGAGAGGCTTCACCTTGGTGTAGAGACGCCACCACTGCCAGTTCCTGGGGGAACAGAGAAGAGATTTTAACATTCCGTCAGGAAGAAACTCAACATTTAAAAAAAAAAAAAAAAGTCATATACGTAAAAAGCCCAGCACAAACATGAGCTTGAGCTAGAGAGTATAGCACCTACTTGAGCTTGAGCTAGAGAGCCTAGCACCTACTTGAGCTTGAGCTAGAGAGCCTGGCACCTACTTGAGCTTGAGCTAGAGAGCCTAGCACCTACTTGAGCTTGAGCTAGAGAGCCTAGCACCTACTTGAGCTTGAGCTAGAGAGCCTAGCACCTACTTGAGCTTGAGCTAGAGCCTAGCACCTACTTGAGCTTGAGCTAGAGAGCCTAGCACCTACTTGAGCTTGAGCTAGAGAGCCTAGCACCTACTTGAGCTTGAGCTAGAGCCTAGCACCTACTTGAGCTTGAGCTAGAGCCTAGCACCTACTTGAGCTTGAGCTAGAGAGCCTAGCACCTACTTGAGCTTGAGCTAGAGAGCCTAGCACCTACTTGAGCTTGAGAGCCTAGCACCTACTTGAGCTTGAGCTAGAGCCTAGCACCTACTTGAGCTTGAGCTAGAGAGCCTAGCACCTACTTGAGCTTGAGAGCCTAGCACCTACTTGAGCTTGAGCTAGAGCCTAGCACCTACTTGAGCTTGAGCTAGAGAGCCTAGCACCTACTTGAGCTTGAGCTAGAGCCTAGCACCTACTTGAGCTTGAGCCTAGCACCTACTTGAGCTTGAGCTAGAGAGCCTAGCACCTACTTGAGCTTGGAGAGCCTAGCACCTACTTGAGCTTGAGCTAGAGCCTAGCACCTACTTGAGCTTGAGAGCCTAGCACCTACTTGAGCTTGAGAGCCTAGCACCTACTTGAGCTTGAGCTAGAGCCTAGCACCTACTTGAGCTTGAGCTAGAGAGCCTAGCACCTACTTGAGCTTGAGAGCCTAGCACCTACTTGAGCTTGAGCTAGAGCCTAGCACCTACTTGAGCTTGAGCTAGAGAGCCTAGCACCTACTTGAGCTTGAGCTAGAGCCTAGCACCTACTTGAGCTTGAGCTTGAGAGCCTAGCACCTACTTGAGCTAGAGAGCCTAGCACCTACTTGAGCTAGAGCCTAGCACCTACTTGAGCTTGAGCTAGAGCCTAGCACCTACTTGAGCTTGAGCTAGAGAGCCTAGCACCTACTTGAGCTTGAGGTAGAGAGCCTAGCACCTACTTGAGCTTGAGCTAGAGCCTAGCACCTACTTGAGCTTGAGCTAGAGAGCCTAGCAGAGACTTGAGCTTGAGCTAGAGAGCCTAGCACCTACTTGAGCTTGAGCTAGAGAGCCTAGCACCTACTTGAGCTTGAGCTAGAGCCTAGCACCTACTTGAGCTTGAGCTAGAGAGCCTAGCAGAGACTTGAGCTTGAGCTAGAGAGCCTAGCACCTACTTGAGCTTGAGCTAGAGAGCCTAGCACCTACTTGAGCTTGAGAGCCTAGCACCTACTTGAGCTTGAGGTAGGCGGAGCAGTTCCTCTGAATGATGCGGATGGCGTTGAGCTGTTGCAGCCGCTTCTGGAAGTTCCGCCGGGCCAGGTAGCCGCGGCAGAAGGCCTGGAAGTTCACTATCAGGTCCGTGATCTTGTAGTCCCTCTCCTCCTCCAGGTGAGCCAGCACGCCTGCGCGGAAGAAGATCTTGGACTGGCCCACCCTGTACAGGTTCTTGTCTAGCTCCAGGGCCTGGATCATCTTCTCACACGCCTTCTTGCCGTCCATGAAACCCTTGGGGATGATGTTGGGGGTCAGTAGCTCGTAGCGCTGCTTGAACTCCTGCCGGGGCATCAGAGAGGGGACGGTTAGTAGGGGGGACGGGGTCAGTCAATTAAACATAGGACAGTTAATAGGATTAACGACCAATGTAAAAAGGAAAGGCTTTAGATAACGCCCTTTAAAGTACTAAATATAACTGTTTAATTAGTTGACTGTTGTAACCGAATAATAAATTGCCAGATGCATTCTAATGAGGATGTGTCGGTTAGTGTCCTCTGGTTCCTTCTAGACCATTATGTACATATTGTACATAAGTCCATGTGAAACAACAAGGTCTGCGGCGGGAAAGATTTGTAAGCGATTTCATGACTCTTTATTTAACACATTGGACCATTTCCGCTAAAGAAAGGTTTAAAAAAATGTCTAGCATATTTGCTAGACCTCAGAGTGTTAAAGGTACTGCCAGTTAAAACTTTATTCCGGCAATTGTTCAAGTGCCTCTAAACTGAGTGTACCTGGCAATTGTTCAGGTGCCTCTAAACTGAGTGTACCTGGAAGTGAAACTGAGTGTACCTGGCAATTGTTCAGGTGCCTCTAAACTGAGTGTACCTGGAAGTGAAACTGAGTGTACCTCGCAATTGTTCAGGTGCCTCTAAACTGAGTGTACCTGGAAGTGAAACTGAGTGTACCTGGCAATTGTTCAGGTGCCTCTAAACTGAGTGTACCTGGAAGTGAAACTGAGTGTACCTGGAAGTGAAACTGAGTGTACCTGGAAGTGAAACTGAGTGTACCTGGAAGTGGAACTGAGTGTACCTGGCAGTGAAACTGAGTGTACCTGGAAGTGGAACTGAGTGTACCTGGAAGTGAAACTGAGTGTACCTGGAAGTGAAACTGAGTGTACCTGGAAGTGAAACTGAGTGTACCTGGAAGTGGAACTGAGTGTACCTGGCAGTGAAACTGAGTGAACCTGGAAGTGGAACTGAGTGTACCTGGAAGTGAAACTGAGTGTACCTGAAAGTGAAACTGAGTGTACCTGGAAGTGAAACTGAGTGTACCTGGAAGTGAAACTGAGTGTACCTGGAAGTGAAACTGAGTGTACCTGGAAGTGAAACTGAGTGTACCTGGAAGTGAAACTGAGTGTACCTGGAAGTGGAACTGAGTGTACCTGGCAGTGAAACTGAGTGTACCTGGAAGTGGAACTGAGTGTACCTGGAAGTGAAACTGAGTGTACCTGGAAGTGAAACTGAGTGTACCTGGAAGTGAAACTGAGTGTACCTGGAAGTGGAACTGAGTGTACCTGGCAGTGAAACTGAGTGAACCTGGAAGTGGAACTGAGTGTACCTGGAAGTGAAACTGAGTGTACCTGAAAGTGAAACTGAGTGTACCTGGAAGTGAAACTGAGTGTACCTGGAAGTGAAACTGAGTGTACCTGGAAGTGAAACTGAGTGTACCTGGAAGTGAAACTGAGTGTACCTGGAAGTGAAACTGAGTGTACCTGGAAGTGAAACTGAGTGTACCTGGAAGTGAAACTGAGTGTACCTGGAAGTGAAACTGAGTGTACCTGGAAGTGAAACTGAGTGTACCTGGAAGTGAAACTGAGTGTACCTGGAAGTGGAACTGAGTGTACCTGGAAGTGAAACTGAGTGTACCTGGAAGTGAAACTGAGTGTACCTGGAAGTGAAACTGAGTGTACCTGGAAGTGGATCCTGTTGGGGAAGCCCTGGCGACAGATTCTTATCCCCTCTAGCACTCCATTGCACCTGAGCTGATCCAGCACCAGCGGCGCATCTATCTTGCCCGCCCGCTTCTCATGGTTAGGGATGATACAGCGCACGAAGTTGGGGTTGGTGTTGCGCAGAGTCACCATGAGCTTGGTCAGCTGCTCCTTGTACAGCTGGGATACGGTGCGGAACATACCCTTCCTGGGGAAATACAATACAATACAATACAATACAATACAACACTCAGCAGAGTCACCATGAGCTTGGTCAGCTGCTCCTTGTACAGCTGGGATACGGTGCGGAACATACCCTTCCTGGGGAAATACAATACAATACAATACAATACTCAGCAGAGTCACCATGAGATTGGTCAGCTGCTCCTTGTACAGCTGGGATACGGTGCGGAACATACCCTTCCTGGGGAAATACAATACAATACAATACAATACAATACAATACAATACTCAGCAGAGTCACCATGAGCTTGGTCAGCTGCTCCTTGTACAGCTGGGATACGGTGCGGAACATACCCTTCCTGGGGAAATACAATACAATACAATACAATACAATACAATACTCAGCAGAGTCACCATGAGCTTGGTCAGCTGCTCCTTGTACAGCTGGGATACGGTGCGGAACATACCCTTCCTGGGGAAATACAATACAATACAATACAATACAATACAATACTCAGCAGAGTCACCATGAGCTTGGTCAGCTGCTCCTTGTACAGCTGGGATACGGTGCGGAACATACCCTTCCTGGGGAAATACAATACAATACAATACAATACAATACAATACTCAGCAGAGTCACCATAAGCTTGGTCAGCTGCTCCTTGTACAGCTGGGATACGGTGCGGAACATACCCTTCCTGGGGAAATACAATACAATACAATACAATACAATACTCAGCAGAGTCACCATGAGCTTGGTCAGCTGCTCCTTGTACAGCTGGGATACGGTGCGGAACATACCCTTCCTGGGGAAATACAATACAATACAATACAATACAATACAATACTCAGCAGAGTCACCATGAGCTTGGTCAGCTGCTCCTTGTACAGCTGGGATACGGTGCGGAACATACCCTTCCTGGGGAAATACAATACAATACAATACAATACAATACTCAGCAGAGTCACCATGAGCTTGGTCAGCTGCTCCTTGTACAGCTGGGATACGGTGCGGAACATACCCTTCCTGGGGAAATACAATACAATACAATACAATACAATACAATACTCAGCAGAGTCACCATGAGCTTGGTCAGCTGCTCCTTGTACAGCTGGGATACGGTGCGGAACATACCCTTCCTGGGGAAATACAATACAATACAATACAATACAATACAATACAATACTCAGCAGAGTCACCATAAGCTTGGTCAGCTGCTCCTTGTACAGCTGGGATACGGTGCGGAACATACCCTTCCTGGGGAAATACAATACAATACAATACAATACAATACAATACTCAGCAGAGTCACCATGAGCTTGGTCAGCTGCTCCTTGTACAGCTGGGATACGGTGCGGAACATACCCTTCCTGGGGAAATACAATACAATACAATACAATACAATACAATACTCAGCAGAGTCACCATGAGCTTGGTCAGCTGCTCCTTGTACAGCTGGGATACGGTGCGGAACATACCCTTCCTGGGGAAATACAATACAATACAATACAATACAATACAATACTCAGCAGAGTCACCATGAGCTTGGTCAGCTGCTCCTTGTATAGCTGGGATACGGTGCGGAACATACCCTTCCTGGGGAAATACAATACAATACAATACAATACAATACAATACAATACAATCAATACAGCAGAGTCACCATGAGCTTGGTCAGCTGCTCCTTGTACAGCTGGGATACGGTGCGGAACATACCCTTCCTGGGGAAATACAATACAATACAATACAATACAATACAATACTCAGCAGAGTCACCATGAGCTTGGTCAGCTGCTCCTTGTACAGCTGGGATACGGTGCGGAACATACCTTCCTGGGGAAATACAATACATTACACATACAATACAATACAATACTCAGCAGAGTCACCATGAGCTTGGTCAGCTGCTCCTTGTACAGCTGGGATACGGTGCGGAACATACCCTTCTGGGGAAATACAATACAATACAATACAATACAATACAATACTCAGCAGAGTCACCATGAGCTTGGTCAGCTGCTCCTTGTACAGCTGGGATACGGTGCGGAACATACCCTTCCTGGGGAAATACAATACAATACAATACTCAGCAGAGTTACCATGAGCTTGCTCCTTGTACAGTTGGGATCCTTCCAGGGGATTCAGAGACAACATACATTACGTGAATTGTAAGAATATTCCTTCAGAACACCGAAGTTAAGCGACATCCAGCGAGGTTAAGACTTGGATGGGTGACCATTCAAATTCTAATTCTCGTGACGCTGGCTTTTCCCGGCCCCACTCAGGCTGGGTGAGGTCAATGTGAGTAGCAGGTTTGTGAGTTTCCTGCGAATGGAGGGTAAAACCCCCGTCGTGATATGACCATGGCAGTTGAAAGCGACGTTAAACCCCACTTAAAAAAAAAAAAAAAAAAAAAAAAAAAAAAAAAAAAAACTTGAATTATCAATTCGAATTATTCACCTGACTGCATTTGAGAAATTACATAGCTTACTAAACAATTGTGAGGGGTAAATATTTTATGCTCTGAAAATGGTCACCAGCCTATTAAAATTTTGTGCTTCAGTTTTTACGATACAAAATTGAGTTTTAAGTCTCAGGAGCGAAAGGGATAATATAAAATTTGGTGTGCAAAAAGATCCCAATTTAGTAGGGCTTCTCTATGCTAATAATAAGAATATACGATAGTCTCAGAAGAGGAGGGTGCTGCCTCAGTTCCTGTTAATAACATGAAAAAGACAGAATGTTGTCATTATAATGAGACCCTTTATTTCACATCAATCTCTGCCATGCAATCCTTGTCCATGTGAATGAAAATTTCAATAGGTGATATGAAGAGGAACAGAAAGGTTACCTGTCCATGTGAATGGAAATTTCAATAGGTGATATGAAGAGGAACTGAAAGGTTACCTGGGTGATATGAAGAGGAACTGAAAGGTTACCTGGGTGATATGAAGAGGAACTGAAAGGTTACCTGGGTGATATGAAGAGGAACTGAAAGGTTACCTGGGTGATATGAAGAGGAACTGAAAGGTTACCAGGGTGATAGGAAGAGGAACAGAAAGGTTACCTGGGTGCTATGAAGAGGAACTGAAAGGTTACCTGGGTGATATGAAGAGGAACTGAAAGGTTACCTGGTGCGGGCTCCGAACTGGGTGTCGCTCATGGCTTGCTGGGCCATGCCCACAATCTCCGCGTCCTTCCAGATGTGGGCCACGAATGGGTCCTGGGACACTTGCAGCAGGGAGACCACGTTCTCGTTGAGTGGGTCCATGTTCTTCATGAGCCACTTCTCTGCAGAGTAGTCAACCTGGGGAGTGGGTTAGTATATATTATTATTATTATTGAGTGGGTCCATGTTCTTCATGAGCCACTTCTCTGCCGAGTAGTCAACCTGGGGAGTGGGTTAGTATATATTATTATTATTATTGAGTGGGTCCATGTTCTTCATGAGCCACTTCTCTGCCGAGTAGTCAACCTGGGGAGTGGGTTAGTATATATTTATTATTATTATTGAGTGGGTCCATGTTCTTCATGAGCCACTTTTCTGCAGAGTAGTCAACCTGGGGAGTGGGTTAGTATATATTATTATTATTATTATTATTGAGTGGGTCCATGTTCTTCATGAGCCACTTCTCTGCCGAGTAGTCAACCTGGAGGGGGTTAGTAATTACATATACGATATTATGAAGATCTTGAAATAGCAATCTGTAAGGTTACTCAATTACAAGATACGTTATTTCCTTGTAAAATCTCATGTTTGTATATTTAAAAGAAGTCCGAAATTTGTCCAATATAGCACGTTAAATTAAATAGAATCGTTGGCGTTAGGAAATCATCCAGCCGTAAAAATGTGCCACAACCAACCAACCTGAACCATGAGGTTGAACAATTCCAAACCCCAAGAACGTTTGGGAAAAGGCAAAGTGAAAAAGGAAGAAGATTCGACTGTTTGAAGTGCTAGCAAAAAGGGACTCAGTAGACAATTGTAAATGTATATATATAAAAAAAATCTCAACAAATATTACCTTGGACAAGGACTCCCAGTGTTATAGATCTGTCTGTAAATATTCATTTAAAAAAACTATATATTACCTTGCCGGCGTAGTGCACAATGGCAAAGTCTGCGACGCCGCGGAAGTCTGTCTTCTTGAACTTGGGATGCACGGAGTGGCTCTGCACCAGCTTGTCCACAAAGCTCCTGTCCGTGGCCTTGGGGAACCAGCACTCCTCATCCAGTAGCGCCATGATGCCCATGGGCTGCAACACACAATCATTTACTTTCAATATAGGAACAATACACATAGTTTTTAACATTAAAGTCGATGGATGCAGGACAAGAGGAAGACCTAAAACACATTCTTGTACATTGCTTTGTCTTCCTATTAAAGCTTTATATAATAATAAAAAAAAACCAGATCGATTGACAATATGCAGAATTTAATCCAGACATGGACTGATAGAGCTCACAATCGAATTTATTGGAGACAAGATGTTGAGCAGGCATTTGATCGTCTAGGCTCTAGGCCCTAGTCTAGAGTAGTAAGAATAATACGGTCATGCCTCCATATCAGAGAACTCGATATAAGAGAAACCTGAATATAGAGAACGATTTAAAGCTCAAAATTATCTCTCTATAGAGAAAAATAACAACCTCTTTATAATAGAAACCTGTATACGAGAAAAATTCTGGTCTTGAGTTCTCTTATAACCAGATTCAACTGTATTTAAGTGTCCATGAGATCGGCACAGATAAGACCCATCTTCCGGTGGTGGAAGGATTATGTGGAAGCCCATATGCCCTAGGCTCCTGCTCCAATAAAGTTCTGATTTGAAGTACCAAACATTGATATATTTTCTTTGTGAAAAACTTTGTAATTTTGTAGATTTCTGGGAGATTTCATAACAGTTTCTACTTTGAACTTGAGTGATTTCTGAGATTTGCCGCAAGGTTCCTCAGGCATGCCGCAAGGTTCCTGAGGGCTCACCTTGTCTATCAGGTCTATGGTGGGCTGCAGGTCTAGCCCGAAGTCTATGAACTTCCACTCGATGCCCTCGCGCTGGTACTCCTCCTGCTCCAGAATGAACATGGTGTGGTTGAACAGCTGCTGCAGCTTCTCGTTGGTGTAGTTGATGCAGAGCTGCTCGAACGAGTTGAGCTCGAAGATCTCGAACCCAGCCATGTCCAGGATTCCGATGAATGAGGCGCCCTGGGGAGAGAAACACGGACTCTTAGGGTTAATCAGGACACTTGCATTATGAATAAATAATTATAAATGTCTCAATATTCCCCTCATTATCTATCAATATTCACAATTTTATATCAATAAACATGAAAAAAAGCCAACAACCCTTTTAAGAAAATGCTGGTGCGGGTTTAAATTATCTCCCATCAAAATTATTACTGGTCAAGAACCTTTATTTGTTTGTAACTGGAATTATGTCAGAATATTCTGTTCATTCATACGGGTTGAAAAAAAAAGGAAAAACCAACTGGAAGAATTCGTGGGCATATGCAAAAGACTTGTTTAAATATTTGTTTGTAATAGAAATTCGATACTGAACTTGTAGATGTAAAAAGACCCTTCGACAGTTTACTTTTTCAAGAAAATGAATTTTTCAAAGCCAAACAAAGGAAACCCAAGGAATAAGACATGTAATCAAGGATTTTTAGTGCTTAACAGCATAATAAGAGACAGAGTTCTTGGAAAGGGAGGGCCAAGGTGTTTACCTGTCTCTTGGTGCGGTCCAGGGATCTGTTGATGCGATTCACCAGCCAGCGGAACATGCGCTCATAGCACGCCTTGGAGATGGCTTCCACTGCAAACTCAACCTGGGGAGAAACACTGGGCATTCATTCAGATCTCACTTTGCTTTGAGGATATGAGATTCTTGCTTATCGCGTGCTTGGGTTTGTGCAAATACATTTAACCCAGACAACGGTGGAAATGGGCATGAATCCTACACAAATCAGAAGTTTTTCCTGTTAGATTTGATATGGCCGTAACCATAGACTATGGGCAGTTTAGTTCATTTACTAAGTAATTGTTGACTCATGAGAAATGTTCTATAACAAATTTAGCTGCTTCTAAAACAAAATTACCTACTCCTAATACAACAGTTACCTGTTCCTTGGTCACAAAGTCCCGCCCCACTCTAATACAACAGTTACCTGCTCCTTGGTCTGGGACTTGGTCACAAAGTCCCGCCCCACTTTGATCCTGGACTTAAGTCTAATACAACAGTTACCTGCTCCTTGGTCTAGGACTTGGTCACAAAGTCCCGCCCCACTTTGATCCTGGACTTAAGTCTAATACAACAGTTACCTGCTCCTTGGTCTGGGACTTGGTCACAAAGTCCCGCCCCACTTTGATCCTGGGCTTAAGTCTAATACAACAGTTACCTGCTCCTTGGTCTGGGACTTGGTCACAAAGTCCCGCCCCACTTTGATCCTGGGCTTAAGTCTAATACAACAGTTACCTGCTCCTTGGTCTGGGACTTGGTCACAAAGTCCCGCCCCACTTTGATCCTGGGCTTAAGTCTAATACAACAGTTACCTGCTCCTTGGTCTGGGACTTGGTCACAAAGTCCCGCCCCACTTTGATCCTGGGCTTAAGTCTAATACAACAGTTACCTGCTCCTTGGTCTGGGACTTGGTCACAAAGTCCCGCCCCACTTTGATCCTGGGCTTAAGTCTAATACAACAGTTACCTGCTCCTTGGTCTGGGACTTGGTCACAAAGTCCCGCCCCACTTTGATCCTGGGCTTAAGTCTAATACAACAGTTACCTGCTCCTTGGTCTGGGACTTGGTCACAAAGTCCCGCCCCACTTTGATCCTGGGCTTAAGTCTAATACAACAGTTACCTGCTCCTTGGTCTGGGACTTGGTCACAAAGTCCCGCCCCATTCTAATACAAACGTTACCTGCTCCTTGGTCTGGGACTTGGTCACAAAGTCCCGCCCCACTTTGATCCTGGGCTTAAGTCTAATACAACAGTTACCTGCTCCTTGGTCTGGGACTTGGTCACAAAGTCCCGCCCCATTCTAATACAACAGTTACCTGCTCCTTGGTCTGGGACTTGGTCACAAAGTCCCGCCCCACTTTGATCCTGGGCTTAAGTCTAATACAACAGTTACCTGCTCCTTGGTCTGGGACTTGGTCACAAAGTCCCGCCCCACTTTGATCCTGGGCTTAAGTCTAATACAACAGTTACCTGCTCTTTGGTCTGGGACTTGGTCACAAAGTCCCGCCCCACTTTGATCCTGGGCTTGAGGAAGGCCTTGGTCATCTCGGTGATGGAGAGGCCGAGGAGCTTGGCTACCTTCTGGGCCACCGTGTTGTCGGGCAGGGAGGCCTGGTCAGAGTTCCTCTCCTGCTTGAACTGCATGGAGCCGAACAGCATCACGGCGCTCACCACGCGGAAGATGGCTGGAATAGTGCAAGTTTTCTATAAGGGTTGGGTGGAAGAGATTGCCCCGCTCTTTAGTTAGGACATTTATGTTTTTTTTCTTTGTTATTTTTTGTTCAATCTGGTTATTTTTTCTCAAAATTTTATACTACAAATAGAGAATTATAGAATAATAATAATACTCGAAAATTATACATTTTACGTATCATATCGAGCAATAGTTAAACTACCAGTAACTCAAAAACCAAATGATACTCTATTCTATTGTCCTCTACACTCGAACGAGTTGGTGGTATTGTTGTACAAGTAGCGTACAAGCTAAAACCTTTTTCTCTTTGAGTTATTGTTACAGTGTTATGATTTCACGAATTTTATTTCGTTGTAGAATTTACGGCTGAACCATTTTTTCCCTAAATACAAAGTCTAAATACACCCATTGGAAACATTAAATCCCCTACCTCCCTAGCCAGAGAGATTGTCTGTACTCACACGAGTAGTCCTCGCTGGTCATGCCCATGATGTTCATAGCCTGCACTGTGGACTGGAACCCTACTTAGCCAGAGAGATTGTCTGTACTCACACGAGTAGTCCTCGCTGGTCATGCCCATGATGTTCATGGCCTGCACTGTGGACTGGAACCCTACTTAGCCAGAGAGATTGTCTGTACTCACACGAGTAGTCCTCGCTGGTCATGCCCATGATGTTCATGGCCTGCACTGTGGACTGGAACTCTGCCGCGTCATCCACCCCGGGGACAGGCAGGGGGCCGTTGCTGAGGAAGTGGTAGGTCTTCGGGTCCTCCAGGATGAACTCCTTCCTCTGCTCCGCCGACGCACCTGACGGCACAGAAGAAACGTTACAATGTTAGTATGGAAGCAAGTAACACACGCAGAAAGATAAAGAGAGAAACAAGATGAAGATACAAAAGTGGAGAGTTGTTGCTAGGATTTGAATAAGAAAGCGGAAAAAAAGTGAGAGCATGTATAAAAATACATTATATAATATTGTATTCTACTGCAGAAGAGAAAAGTCAGCCATTGCACTACCTACATTGTTGGTCGATTAGAGTGCTGACAGTAGTTTGGTTACTCAGATGGAGTTGTTGTAACCAGCATGAGTACAGCTAGGAAGAGTGATGATCTTCCACCAACTTTAGCTCATCTTGAACCACAAATTTTGAAGTTTGTTTTTTCGTATTTTTCTGTTATAGGTATATTTGGACATTTGATCACACCAAAACTCTCATTCCTCACCTGCCAGGATCTGGTAGAAGATGTGGAATGTTCTCTCGTCCTTGGCCTGGCGGATAGCTCTGGACTTCTCCAGTAGATAGGTCTCTATGTTGGCGCCCGCTATGTAGCCTGAGGCGTCAAAGTTGATGCGGATGAACTTTCCCTGAAAATTTCAAAAGCACATGAGTTGCATGATTGTCAAATTATATAAAATTAGATATCGGAAGTATTGTGTTCGTTAAAAAGTATATTTTTTTGCTTCGACTTCAATTTTTTATAATTTGTGGCACTTAACAGTCTGAACCGAAATCGATGGAGTATATTCCTACTAGTTTTGGTCAATATCAGTCATACGAGAGCTACCTTCAAACCAGGATAACTGTTCTGCCATACTGATCTCGTCAGCAAATTATGCAGAACTCAGAGTAAGACATCTCCCTATAGCTATTGTAATACAATGAAAAAAATACAGTGAAATAAAATTAGAAGTTTTATTCCCGGTGTAACTATAGTATTTGTTTGTCAATGGTAAAGGCGGCACTCTGTGAATCCAGAGGTTACGGGTTCGAAACCCAGCCGAGACATAACAAGATATCCTCCCGCTTGGGGATTTTACCACATAATAATCCGTCTTGGGCTTACTACTGGAATGATGGGATAATCGGGCACCATAAATAAGGCGATATGATTATCCATTACCGTACACTCTGCCGCGCTGTCTCTTTCTTTGTAAAGGGTGTTCTTCACACCTCGGGGAGGTGTGTGTATAAACACAAATTGTTGATCGGACAATACTTCTTTTTTCTTTTGAACCATTTTACCTTCAGTTGAATTTAGGAAACGTTTGAATTGTAACAAATATAAATTTATCTTGTTTAAAATATAATAAAAGTTCTTATCATTTATTTACAAAGTATGCCGATGTTACAAGTATAAGGTGTTGTTGCTCACGAGAACGGCAAGTCTCTACTTACGAAACGGGACGAGTTGTCGTTCTTCACGGTCTTGGCGTTACCGAACGCCTCTAGGATGGGATTGGCCTGCAGGAGCTGCTGCTCTAGTTCACCCTGCAAGCACACACAAAGCTCATTAGCACACCTCGGGAAGAGGAAGCAAGAGGACCACATTTTCTATAAAATAAAATTCGTATTAAAAAAAACAACATTTTCTAAAACTCGACATTTTATTCATTTATTCGTATTAGAATAAAACTAATTATTATTACTTGTCAGTTGTTGTTGTGTCACGTAAGCATCAATTTTTTATTTTTTCTAAATAAAACTAAGGCCAGCCTTGTCCATAAACAACCGATTTTCGAAAAGGGGTTTGTTTATATCTTCTAGTAGTCACAGAATTGAAGAGACCGCCAGAATCATTGTCAACATCATATTTTTTTAAAAAAAACACGGTTAAACTACACTCTACACAGAAGCTCTACGTGTTTAGGATACTTCATTGCTTCACGCCACATAATTATGTAAGTAATAATTGGTACCAGGCTTTCTATTTGCACTAGGAACTCGAGAAGAGAGCGAAAAACTTACCTCAAAAGTCATACTACGCTAGTTGGTATCAAGATACCAGAACAAATAAATAGAATAAGGATACAAGTCAAAAGGATAAGTTTAGAATACGGAAAATAAGAAGGATAAGCCAGGAGTCAGGGTCCAAGATATTGTGGAAGGCGTGAAAGAAAACAAGAGAGCCAGTTAGACAATTCGAAAGCTACTCGATTAAACAATTCGATTGGATTGAAAATATTAAGGCACGAATCAATTTTAAATCATTTCCGAAATATTCGCCCAGATCTACCAAAGACGTCGATTCCGAGCCGTGATTAATTTTTCGATCTCAAGCATTAGGAATTCCGTAGTGATCACTTTGGTTTTTGTCATTATTCACTGATAAGTAAAAGATATGTTAAGTCGTGCAATAAGCTAAAGGATTATTCACAAGTTGTTAGCCCAGTTTACACTGAGATCCAGTCAGATAATGATATTAACTCGCCCTGAGCGTAGTGTCTACCTTTGGAGTCTAGACCCTACACACACTCATTCCTGATAAAATCAATTGGTTTTTAATATTCTACTTGCAAAGTTTACAATGTAGGTATTTTAAAACTAGACAGTGAAATTATGTACAGTAACTGTGTGGTAATTTCTTGGTAAAGAAAAAGGGAAGTGCCCACAACCATTTCTGCAAGAGCATACTGCTGCACAATCATCCTTAGAGAAAAAACTGACAGCTTTCTCCTACCAACTTGGAAATGGGGCGAACACTGTAGTCCTTTAGGTAATGGATAGCTTTCTCAATTTTACAGTTTATTTTCTCTTTTTGAGGCGAATTGTCTAGATGTCTTATAATAATAAGGTCTACACTAAGTGCTATGGTAGAGTGGGGTGCAGAGAGGGGGGGCAGGGGGGGATACTTACTATAAGTAGTGCTTGACTAGGAACCTGGTGACATGCGTGAAACAGAAGAGAGAGAGAGATGAAAGATAAGTCAAGAGAACACCTCATTCGGAGAAGAATGTATTTTTTCCAAGCTAGTTTTTAAGAGTGAAAAAATCTCGCTATGTATCACAAGTTTATATTAAATTCAAAGTCAATCATGAAAGATATCACCAATATTTAAATCTGAAAGATTTTTCCTCTTTTTAAAAGTAGCTTGGAAAAATACATGCGTGAAAAAATAGTACAAGTGGCCATAATATTATGAGGGCTCCAGACTACCCTAGAGTCCAGAGGAGGCCAGAGACGAGGACTCAGGTTGGCCTCTGCATAGATATAGACAGAGTGCAGATACCACACTGGTCTATGTATCAGTGTATCAGCCTCGCATCAATCCTTAGAGTGCTCTGAAGAAGAGTTCAGTATACATGGTTGTAACAAGTGAAAAGTGCAGTAGAATTTACAATGCATAGAAATAATTTACAAAGTACAGGTCAAGGTATGTCGTAGGCTAATTGGAAAATTATGCTTTTAGCAATGGTTTAACACTTTTTGTAAGTTCAAGTGCAATAAATGCAATATTAGAGAGAACCTGACTTTCCAACGAGCCTACAAGCGCCTTCATTGATTGTGTAGCTACAAGAAATATAAAAATACAAGAAAATATTAACACTAAGAAATAAATTTACAGAATTAAATTTGTAGGTATACATCTACATGTTAGAACAGAACTAGGATTGTAGGACTTTGGTCATAGACAGTAAGAATACAAAAGGCAAAAATAGGCAATTGGAGAGACTTTGCAACTATCAGTCGGAGATCTAATTTCCAGGAGTGAATAGAAAGGTGAAGTTTTTTTTATAGTTGAGAGTATTTTTTTATTTTGCAGTTTTTTAGTAAGTGTTTTATAGTATTTTTATTAAATCTTTGTTAAATGTTTATATTGGATTCTTTCCGTTAATAAAAGTGCCTTTGAGCACCATTACCATTTTTGTTAATTTGCCTTGTACATTTTGCCAACCATTGCAACAAATTTTCTATTTATTTAATACAAATATACATAAATTAAAAAATAGTACAGAGGAAATAGTGTTGGAATAAGAGGAAACTGAAAACTTTTTGAACTTTGCTTCACGTCAATCAAATGAAATCATCACGAGGAATTCATTCTCAATTCAACTTTCGCAATAAATTTTCATTACTTCTCTTCTCCCATTCTTTGAAATCTATGCAAAGCTCATAATATTGATAACACTATGGTGGTAATGGGATATCGTTTAAATTTAATGGATAGTTTCTTGGAAGTGGACACACTATCAAAGGTGATGCAGATTAATTAATTACGGTAATTTTATTAGACAGAGTACTTGGGTAGCACTACTGATGTTTTATTCTACAGGGTGTAACAAATGAGGTACCAAAGAAAGAAACAAACCATACAGACATTATCACAGGCCAACTTTATTAATCCGCCCAAATTCAGCATAGTTTATTTTTTTATCATAATGAAATAACGATTTGTACCATGCTTTCACGGAAAGTGTTAAGAATTAATAATTATACTCTCTAGTGGAAGGTAAACACCAGGCGAAGTCTTAATAGTATGTGGTCATGGTCACATACCTAAATAAAAGAGGTAAAATCCAAGCATTGGGTGGGATCTATACCACAGATCACGGATCCATGCGCTAGATTATTTACAAGTCCAGCGCCGTAACACATCCACTACCAAGCACTGGTAGTAAGTTAAGATATCATATTTGGGTTAATCACAACTACTCAAACACGCTTTACTAAATATTTGCTTTTCTTGGGACTTGAACCACCGACCTCCTATTTAAAGTCCGACGCCTTATCCATCAAGCTGGTAGTACACCCGAAGTCTTTATCTTAGAAAGGAGTATCTTAGAGCTATCGTGGTGTGCGTGAATGTTGGTTTCATCTCCCCTGTATATTGAATATTGAGATGAGATACGTACACAGGCAGGTCGGCGTCAGTATAATTGGTCGATAATTGATCAATAATGATTTTATCAATCATTAAAATTTAGTGCGGGCACAGATTAATAAAGTATGAGCAATGTGGTGCACACACATTGTACCATCATGTAATGCATCGCCCATGACCCGTCATCTAACAAGCAACACTACTAATAATAATAAAAATCTTTATTTTTATTATTTTTACTATACTGAATCTTTGGTAGAACCAAATCTTTATTTTTACTATACTGAAGTCAGAACTACTGGGTTCGATTCTTGGTAGAACCAAAGATTTATTCTGGGTTATATTATACAAAAGCATCAAAGAACATTTCATGTAAGTTACAGTAAGGACCCTTATTGGGGACAGGAACTTGTTGGAAAGCAAAGGCGTGTCCCATATTGTCCCATGGTTACAGCTAGTCATCACCAATGTGTTTGAACATATGAGAAAACAACACTGTCCATAATCTACCCTTATATGCAAGAGCCTCACATAAATCTCCACGGGTCTCTCTCTGCCCATCTCACACAAGTAGGCAATGGGACAAAACAGTTAATCAGTACTCTGGCTGTACTTAATGGTGCAAGAACCAGTGTTATTTCACACACAGAGACAAGAGTAGAGTAGAGTGAAGGAGTACAGGTTCCTTGTATAGGCATGCTAGAGGTTCGAGGCTCCTTATAAGCCAAACAAGTCACATTCATATAAATATGTGCAGGTTATCATTTCATAGATATGAAAATATATTCGTAGATATGTATGTACATTGTACATACAAAGAATATGGAGAGTATAAGAGTTCATGATTCACGAAGATGGAATAAAGAACACGTTATCTGGTATAATCTCCGTCTTAAGCGTGCGGTGGTTTCGTCCTCGCCTCCTGAGGTCGTGGGTTCGATCTTAGAACTTGTTTATTTTCACTCCGAGTAACGAATAGTTCTTGTGTCAATAATTTAAAATTGTGCACAAAAATTGGTGTAAAAGAAAGATCAAAGTAAGGTTAATGTTCAAACCATTTTCCATCACCGGACACTTACGGAGCTTTCTTTACCATGTGGTCTGATATGTTCAGTTATGAACTTTTCAAAATATTTTATTTTAAGAGACTTCTAAATTTTCGTTGTATGCATAATTAATAATAATAATACTCTATAGTGGAAGGTGACCACCAGGCAAAGTTAATGCTCAAAGCATTTTCTACCACCTAACCCTCAGAGTCTTATTATTATGTGGTCACAAACTTAATAAATAAATGAGGAAAAATTGATGCATTGGGTGGGATTCGAGGCAACGGATCCCTAGGCTACCAGGATTACCAGACCAGCGCGTTAACCACTTGACTACCAATGCACGGTAAATGCCACTACTTTTCTGTCTCACCCTCCAGCCACGCAAAGGCTCGTCCCCAGAGCGGCCGATCACCATGTATAGAGATTAGAGAGCAAAGGTTGCTCTCTGCTCAGAACAGTACCCGATGTAAACAAGGACATGTCGACCATTACAGAACTGCTGGACTACAGAATGTAAACCTGGCCTTATTAGGTAGGCGAGATACCAGTAGGCAGAGTATACAGGGTGTTACCAAGCGCAGAACTACGACGGTATGATATTTATGTTCCATTGTGTTTTTATGTCACAACTGTAGAGTGTAGCTCAGTATTGCGAATCTCCTAAATCCATCATTTTCCAATATCCATTCCTCCTCGTGATGCAGCCACTGGTCGCTATCCATACAAAAAACTTCTCATTTTTCCTCACGAGTAATGATTGAACCGCGGACATTCAAGTACAGAGCAGAAAGTGACTTCGGGTAGAATACACACAACAAGTGATGTGAATAGAGTGATGTGAACTCTTTATAGAGTTGATCAAGATTGCCGAAATGTTCCAAAATTTGGGAAAAATTAAGTGCTTTTTACAGTTTTTAATGAGGCCATCTTGAAATCTATACTAAGTGGGGGTCATGCCTCGACTTAACAAGATCTGATGTCACTGTGCTACCGATGCTACTTTAGGTGACCCACACACTGAAAACCAACCTAAAAGAGCATAATATGTCTTCAAGTGAGCGGTAGCCTTAATTAGAATAATCATATGGCATTGTTATTCATCATGGGATTGTTATGGCTTTGTATTTGGTATCTATGTCATTGTATTTTATGAATCAAAAGCTCGGAGGCTAAGGCTGGAGACATCTCATGATCCCACAGTTCAAGTCATCCATTCTCTTTGATTTATTCAAGATAATCTCCTACTGGATTCCATATGCGTACCTCTCTTATCTTTGATTTTATCATAGCAATCAGTAGATTCTCAAACTAAGTTTATTATGTCCGAGCTATTGTCTTTAATACATTCAGCATTGTGAAACTTGTGGAAGGAACAGAAGTCCACCCAATAGAGGAGAGTGACTGCTGGGAGCTGCAGCACCCCACACGAAAACGAAAAAAGGTTTCTTTCAACTCCTAGCATTTACAGGTACACTGGTACACAGTGAAAATCATTACATCTTTCTTGAATCATTGATTTACAATTACAATTGGTAAACAAACTCAAACAAACTCTTGACATGGTAAACAAACTCAAACTTGATAGGTACTAGGAGAACGACTCTATAAATCCCATTTTAGTCCGGTTTATGAGACAGCACCCCCAAAACATTTTCTCATAGACCACGCCTGGCTGGGACCAAGGCTTCCAACTGAAAACACCTGACCACTTTCCTTGGGACCGTAACTTTTTTTCTGGCACTACTACTCGTGTTGCTCTATGCTAGTTGGAAAGGCAGTGCCCTGCGCTAACACCAGACAGAGAGTGGCGAGTGGGAGGACCATGATTATCTGGGGAACACTACAAGCTAGTAGTTCGTGCATGTGAACTGGGGTCAACTTTAACACTTTATTTATCCTAAAGCACAAGCTTATGTGTATGACTCACGAACTTGTGAACTGTCAGAATGTAAGTCACTACTAGTTTTGTAATGAAGTTGACGCCACTGATAATTTGTCACAATAGATCTCATTAGGTCGCCGTGTTAACTGTATGGAACTTCCACTGAAACCCTACAGCCAGGTCAGATAAGAAATACGCCACTGCTCAAGCGAACATACATTTGGAGTTCTCCTGTACTCCGGCGGACCAGTGAAAATCGTGGCGTTAGGACTAAGGATAGAGGGCCATTTCGTTCTGGCATTTATCATAGAGTAGACCTAAATGGAAGCCATCCTTCATTTCGTCGCCTCCAAACCAGATTACCCGAGCGTTGGAATCCTTGGTCTCTGTGCTACTTAGACTTGGTAGCGAGTTGTTTACAACTCAGAATACATTAAGCGGGTCCACCATAACCTACATTCCTTATTTGGAAATAAAAATTAAATAATAAATACAAACAGTACACAAATCAATAATCACACTCAGTTGGGCGAATTTCAATCCTCTATACATCTGGTGGACTTGGGATGGCTGCAGATCTAGTTGTATACAGGGTGAATGCAAGGAACTCGCTGTAGACGTCACGCGAGGGTGTAAGTGAATCTCAGGAGAAGAAATATATCAGGGGGCCCAAAAACTACATCGGTTTCATTCAATTGAAAATCAGTAATAATCAAATATGGAAAACTTCAATATGTAGGGGTATTATAAGAAAAATGTCGAAGCCCACATTCCAACAGTTCAACAAATTATTTCATTTGCATACAGTCCACCTCATGAATAGAGAGGAAATCTAGAAGCAATCGATCAAGTGGTTTTGTGGTCATTTCCATAAGAAGAGACAGAGTAAATAATAATAAGCCTGATGTACTCCTGGGGTGGGCGGGCAGTTGGCTTTCACACAAGTTGAGCGCAATGCTGCTAGCACGATGTTATCTCGGCTCGGACTGGTTGGAATATCCATCAAGATTATTTCGCCCGAGTTTTTTCTACGGAGGTGTTAGCACAGAGCCCTCCTACGAGGGGGTACCCAATAGTATCCGGGATGGTGTTGCTGCAGGATCTGTACTAGCTGTAAGTGTTGTTATGAACATAAAAGGAAGGGTAATTTTCTTTTCAGTTAGTCTACAAAGTTTGATCAAGATACTACAACGCATTAAATTTTTATGTCGATTTAATAAAATCTTGTTTTGTGCTTTTGTGACATTGAAAAATGTTCATTTTCTTCGAGAAAATTGCTGCTGTAAGATATGAAAACGCACCAAAAAAGGGGTTTAATATTACAAAAATATTGTGATGAACATGCTTTAACTGAATCTGAGGTATACAAATGGTTTTCTTGTTTACGGGTGATAAGTGATGGTAATATGAATATGATCCAGAAACTAAGCAACAGTCAAGTCAAAGTTATTCACTTAACTTGCCCCGCCCACAGAAATCATGGCAAGACACCATGTCACGGTGGCACTGACAAGCATCACAAGGGACGACTTTTTTTTCTTTCTCTTTTTGGCATTGGTAGGCAAGGCCATTCCATAGAGCCAAAAGGATGACTTTAGAAGGTGCTTACAAAAATGTAATGGCCGATTTTTTAAATGAATTGAAGCCAAGGGAGCATACTTTATAAAGGTAATAAAAGTTTGATTCTAAAAAAAAATCAAATATGTGGACTTTATGAAGGAATTCCGGTTACTTTTGGGTACCCCCTCGTATCTGTTTCCTGCATCAGTCTTCTTCTGTTCAACACGAGATCTTATCCACTAGACACTCACGGAGAATTCTAAACGCCTGATCCCATGAGTCACTTAGACAATCACTTCCATGCCCAGAAGATTAGGACAAGTGCCAATAGTTGACATGGACGCTGTATAAGTGTCCTCGCTATATGAAGCGGCAAACTGTACCTTAGTACGCCCAGGTCACACAGACCTACCTGTATCTCTTACTCGCAACTAACAACACCGCTTTTGAATGAAAAGTTTTCCCCATCTGTTGAGCGACTACCTGATTTTCAGCCAAGAGTATCAAATATCTCACAAACAGCTAGTCATTCATTCCATTCACTCAGTGACTGCACCTTCATGAGTAAATTTTTCTTGGAAATCCAGCTTACGAAGAGCGTGAATATTGTATACAGTGCAGTACCAATGGCAGAGCGGAGTTAGAATATACTTAGCCACCCGGTATACATTAACATGAGCGATGTTGAGAGTGTGAAGAGACAAGAGACATAAATCAAGAATTTGTTCCTTATAAGTGCACGTCGCTGTCATATCGAGCGAGGCATGGCCTTACACATAGGGGATATCCAGACCATTACATTGTACCAATCCAGCACATACAGGGTACAGAGATGACCTTACACATAGGGGATATCCAGACCATTACATTGCACAAATCCAGGGTACGGAGGTGGCATTACACATTTCAGCATTTTCAGAGCATTTCATCAGTGAATTATTAGCAGAACAACCATCGTGAGGACTTTTGGCTTTATTTTCTGCATAAGCCTATTGAAACCCTTTGACTCCGGCAGCTAGCTAGGCTGATCAGGGTTTGTTCCGTTTAGTCGACTCTTACGACAGGGGGAACAGCCCGAGGTCCTGGATTCTTTTCTAGTCCCGGGTACCACACGGGATCTAGTCAGTTGTCACATAGTCCTGTGTATATACTCAGCAATGCAAGTATATCCACATGAGCCATGACATGTGTCATACACACTACAGTTACATAGACAGGTAAGTAACTGACCTGGGGATCTCGTACAGAAATGTGAGCATTTGACAGTACAACGTGATGAAATGTCAGTGATTGACAACAACTAGGTATGTAAAGAAAAGTCGATGTTTGACAAGAACCAAATTTAGAAATGGTATGTATAATGATATATTTGATAAAAAGAGATAGACAGAGTGTACTGACCATTACAGAGATATAGAGGAGTGGATAACGTGTGTGATATCTCTAATTATAATCTCTATAGAAAGAGGTACAGCAGATAATATCTTGGCTGCCATTTTAAACAGATCCTCTTTTCTAATCTATGATAGCTTAACCTTTGATAGCTTATGTCAAGTGTCAATCCATGTTTAACAATTACACATGAATCAATCCTGTGAGGTGTGAACTGCTAGACATCTACTCTCAGCTAAGTGGGAGTCTATTCAACTCATGTGCTCATATTGATATGAAGAACAGCTTCATTTCAACCAACAAAGAAAAGTTAAGAATCCAAATACATGGATGAAGGATTCAATGAAATATAACAGTATCACATACATATTTAGAATGAGTATGTACCTGTGTACCAATTTTAATCATTCACATCCACTAAAACACAAATGTCCAAAAAAAAGCGGATAAATACACAAAGCTGATGATAAACCCGAGCAATCAAAGAATAGCAATCTTCCATTAAAACTATAAGTCTTCCTAACTTAATTATCCTTTTGAAAAAATATGAATACATTACACTTTGAATGTGTCTCATTAATTCCACCTTTGACTCTGTTATGTACGTACATAACTCTAGTCCACTCTGAACGGCTTGATTTCAATTTAATTCTAAAATCTGTACTGTTCTTTTTACAGCAGAATACTGGAAGAGATCAATACAGTCGAACCTGGATGAGAGAACTTAAGGGACCGATTTTTTTTCTGAAAAAAATCCTTAAGAGTTCCCCTTGTATCCAGTTCTCTTAGAGCCAGTTTCGACTGTATGAGGTCAATTCAAATTTCATTTTTGTCTCTCTTGGGTTTGGAGGCGGTCACATAGGCCAGGTACTCTATTCTATCCTCTGTACTGGTCTACTCTACTCTATTCTATACTCTGTACTGGTCTACTCTACTCTATTCTATACTCTGTACTGGTCTACTCTACTCTATTCTATACTCTGTACTGGTCTACTCTACTCTATTCTATACTCTGCACTGGTCTACTCTACTCTATTCTATACTCTGTACTGGTCTACTCTACTAGCAGGACTTACGGAGTGGGGGCCGGTGGAGCCCTTGGGTTTGGAGGCGGCCACATAGGCCAGGTACTCTATTCTATACTCTGTACTGGTCTACTCTACTCTATTCTATACTCTGTACTGGTCTACTCTACTAGCAGGACTTACGGAGTGGGGGCCGGTGGAGCCCTTGGGTTTGGAGGCGGCCACATAGGCCAGGTACTCTATTCTATACTCTGTACTGGTCTACTCTACTCTATTCTATACTCTGCACTGGTCTACTCTACTCTATTCTATACTCTGTACTGGTCTACTCTACTAGCAGGACTTACGGAGTGGGGGCCGGTGGAGCCCTTGGGTTTGGAGGCGGCCACATAGGCCAGGTACTCTATTCTATACTCTGCACTGGTCTACTCTACTCTATTCTATACTCTGTACTGGTCTACTCTACTAGCAGGACTTACGGAGTGGGGGCCGGTGGAGCCCTTGGGTTTGGAGGCGGCCACATAGGCCAGGTACTCTATTCTATACTCTGCACTGGTCTACTCTACTCTATTCTATACTCTGTACTGGTCTACTCTACTAGCAGGACTTACGGAGTGGGGGCCGGTGGAGCCCTTGGGTTTGGAGGCGGCCACATAGGCCAGGTACTCTATTCTATACTCTGCACTGGTCTACTCTACTCTATTCTATACTCTGTACTGGTCTACTCTACTCTATTCTATACTCTGTACTGGTCTACTTACGGAGTGGGGGCCGGTGGAGCCCTTGGGTTTGGAGGCGGCCACATAGGCCAGGTACTCTATTCTATACTCTGTACTGGTCTACTCTACTCTATTCTATACTCTGTACTGGTCTACTCTACTCTATTCTATACTCTGTACTGGTCTACTTACGGAGTGGGGGCCGGTGGAGCCCTTGGGTTTGGAGGCGGCCACATAGGCCAGGTACTCTATTCTATACTCTGCACTGGTCTACTCTACTCTATTCTATACTCTGTACTGGTCTACTCTACTCTATTCTAAACTCTGCACTGGTCTACTCCACTAGCAGGACTTACGGAGTGGGGGCCGGTGGAGCCGTTGGGTTTGGAGGCGGCCACATAGGCCAGGTACTCTATTCTATCCTCTGTACTGGTCTACTCTACTCTATTCTATACTCTGTACAAATTGGTCTACTGTACTCTATTCTATACTCTGCACTGGTCTACTCTACTAGCAGGACTTACGGAGTGGGGGCCGGTGGAGCCCTTGGGTTTGGAGGCGGCCACATAGGCCAGGTACTCTATTCTATACTCTGCACTGGTCTACTCTACTCTATTCTATACTCTGTACTGGTCTACTCTACTCTATTCTATACTCTGTACTGGTCTACTCTACTCTATTCTATACTCTATTCTATACTCTGTACTGGTCTACTCTACTAGCAGGACTTACGGAGTGGGGGCCGGTGGAGCCCTTGGGTTTGGAGGCGGCCACATAGGCCAGGTACTGGATCACCTTCTTCGTGTTCTCTGTCTTGCCGGCGCCCGACTCTCCTGTGCACAGGATGGACTGGTCCTCGCGCTCTGGGGGACAAAAACAAAAAGACGAGTTATTAGAATGAGAATAGAAATCCAACACAAGTTGGACCTATCGAATTCCGTTCAAATCTAGTGAAGTAACTTAGTAATTAGTTAGTATAAATAATATTATTAAGTAGATAGTGCTAGTTTTTAAGTAATTAACCTTATGTTTTGTAAATTGTGTATAATGTATGTTGAACAACACAGTAAATATATGAATTGAATTGAATTAAGTCACCATTTTTATTGACTCCCTAAAATGTCTTATGGATATCCACGTGGGTGGATACAATGCCCACCATGGATAACAAGACATCCATGGACAATTAGACATGGAAGAAGAAAGGAACAGATCCGCCCATCAGATACAACTCTTCCAGAGCCGGTAATCCCAACACAGAGAAGGTGATGGAGTGGATGTGGAGATGCCGGGGAGGGGGAGGGGAAGCCTAGCAAGTGGCAGTACACCACGTGATGTGTCTAGTGGAAACTAAGCCTCATGATGCCAGATTTCATGTAAGTATGTATGTATGTTGTGCTTGACAATGGAACTTGGGATGAGACACCCATAGCACCAGACCTCAACTTCATGAACCTTTATGGACCAATCGACGTCAAACAGTGGACTTGCAAAGTGAACACTGATGTTCTATCCCCCAGCATGGCATACTATAGTAAGGCTGGTGTGAGTGAGTGTGACGTCACGCTTGTGATAGTGTAAACTCGCTTCACAACTCGGGTTCAAATGTATACACAACGGTTGTGTGTGAGGACTATTTGATTTTGATAGTGGAGAATGCGAAATCACCAAGTCATGTCTCAGTAATGTCTTTGTCTTCACACACCTCATCGTACAGCTAACAGTGACCCGGCTTTGTTCTGACGAAAAGTTTCAAGTGGTGTGACGTCACCTCGCAGCTATGATGAATTATTATTGATTCTGGCACTCTGACAGCCTATTTTATTATTATTTACATTTTCCTTCTTCTTCTATTTATGAGAGCGGGACTTAACATCTCCGTCATTCGGACCGGGAATCACCACAAGGGTTCGAATTTAATGGTCACCAATCCAAGTCCTAACCGTTGCTTAACTAGTGGATTTAAGGTGCAATTGGCTGGCTCCTTCTTCTCTTAATAAGTTTTTACACACATTTTCGTCTTGTATAGGAAGTAGTCAGATACTATGACTAAGCTAAAGTAGTCTACTTTAGCTGTGACTAGCGTTGTAGCTTGTGCATTATCTAACCTGTAGATCCCGCACTATGTTTGATTTGATGTCAGTATTTTTTGCATTTACAAGACTATATATTCTTCAGGAAATGGTTGCATCAAACGCAAGGAGTATGGCATGTGTGTAAACTATTTTAGTATCTAAATTCCAGACCTAGACGATATATATCATCTCTTGTAACGTTCTCAACAATAAAAAGCGAGTCCTTCATCAATCATAGAGTAGAGTGATCTAATTGATTTCTCGTTACACTGACGCCAGTGATGCAACTCAGTGCAGCAGACAATGCGCTTTATGCACTGCTATCTCAGAGGTGGGGGGCACGCATCACATATGATGGAAGAAAGTCACCCAATCAAATAGCAAAAATAAATATCAAAAATAAGAATCGGATGAAAATGATGAGATCGCTTTTTTGGCTACAGGGTTATACTTTTTCTGGGATGGCATCGAAACCGCGATATTAAGGTTTTAGAGGTGGAATTCGTATAATGTGACTCGTGAGAAAAATACAATTATGAGTAAAGGATTCCTCACATCTTGCTTCTTATCAGACAATATGCACTGTAGTGTGCGTATTGTATACATAGTAGCATTCATATTCCTGGAGGTACAATTACATAACTAAGTAGGCTCCAACCCGATAAATCATCTCAAGTAATTGTTTTTTTGTTTCAAGTATAGAAAACTCTGAGGACTTCTTTGTTTCTTTGTCCGTAGCAAACTGTCATATTGCTCAACTGTTCATCGGACGAGTGGTAGGAAAATAATATCGCCTGATTTATACTGCCCGATTAGACTGACCTCAGTAGCTTGATCGATAAGGCGGCGGACTAGTTAACTGGAGGTCGGTGGATCAAGTCCCGGTTTCAGCATGGATTTAGTAAAGCGAGTTTGTGATATCACGTTAATGATTAACACAAATATGATAACTTACTGCCCGATTAGGACTAATGGGTCCCATTATTCCAGCAGTAAGCACAAGACGTATTATTAAGTCCCGGCTGAGTTTCAAACCCGCGACCCATGGATTACCAGACCGTCGCATTTACCACTGACCTAGGGGTAGGGAAATTGTTTGTCTTGACACTCGGGTTCGTAACTCACACGGGACAGAATATGTTTTAGTTTACCAATGTGTGCACAGACTATCTTCTTGAGGTGACCCAGCATAGTAGAAAACAGTTTGTCTCTTCTCACCCATCTGGTCATAGTACAACCCAGAGCAGTAAGTGCTGTGTCAGGGTTATGAATAGCTACGATTAGTCTTGTCTTGTCATGCGGAGAGTTCGGGGTTCGATTCCCAGAGCCGACAATTTTTTGTATTTTTAAGGGTACGTTGCGATCCACTGAGGATCAAAGCCATAACCCCCCGCCAGTGGCATGTCCACTGAGCGATGGCGGTTCAATTTTTTCTTTCTTCTCTAAGAGAATAGTAAGTAAATAGTGAGTGTTTTAGTGTTTGGAGCGGGTTCTTGTTATCTGTGAGTTGTGCGATGACCCCTATCCCCTAGGATGCATCAGCAGTCCAGCATGCAAACCAGTGCTGGCGCTACTAAACAAGTTTTTTATCAATAAAAAAACTCAAATCGATCGAACAAAACCATCAGTCTGTTGTAGCTTTAACGACCATTCTATAAATATTTGACGTGGTGTAAAAAGTAGAGTCAATCGAGTTTGTTGTAGAACAATTTGTTGTAGCTCTTGCGCCCTAAATTAGCAAATTCACAAGACTAATATCACAAGTTAGCAAAGTCACAGGTTAGCAAAGCGCTGATGTGTTTCTGGGATTACCTGGGTTTTTATATTTCTGCCCAGGGCATATTCCTAACTCTCTCCTACTTGGGGATCATAACACCAGAAAACGGCGCAGTGCCGGGTTTCAGTCTAGATTGGAACCCATCCAGTGAAACCCCCACTTCATCAGCTCAGAAGTGTCCACCCGAAGTTGTATGATGTAGCTTACATATCCAGCTCTGGTTTGGAAGACCATTAAAATTCTCGTGTTATCATCTGTACAATGCAACGTTGGGTAGACAGGGTGGTTCAACTCATATCTCTGTGAACATTGTGGCCACACGAGAAGGAAGAAAAAAATTTTTTTTTTCCCCACAAGAATTAACAACAAACGTCCCATTATCATCCATCCGGAAATTGAAGAGAAAAAAGGACAAGAGAAACTAATACAGAAGGTGTGTTGTTGGCAGAAATTATGAACCAGATTTTTTTACTCAGTTCAAATCATTCCTAAATGGTAAACCAGTCATGTTAAAATCATAATTAGGCAGTTGTGTCTTATTTTATGACAGAATTAATTTGAACCCTCAGGACTTGTGTGACAGGACACAAGGAATCAATTAGTTCTCTGTCGGTGCCTCACAATACATACCTGCAGGCCAAGGAATTCGGGTACCCTTGTTCAACTTATTTATTAGATTTATGACAGAATCAGACGAATCATCATGAATACAATAAATTCTAAACAGTCAAGTGATACAGGGCTTTAAGCAAAATTGAAAGAACTTTGAGTTTATGATGGACGTATAACACGTAACAGATTTGCAAGCTTAGTGCCCGGGATCGAATCCCGGTATAGTGATTATTTTCCATTGGGTGCACTCAACATCCTGACAACAACTGAGTGCCACAAGTGGTGACTACTTAGCAATCAGTTTAATATTATAATAATATCGCCTTTTCATGCTGCTCGATTAGGACTAATGATTCCCCTTATTTCAGCAGTAAGCCCAAGACGTATTATTATGAGGTCAAAATTCCAAATGGGAGGATAATATGGCATGTCCCCGCTAGGTTTCGAAACCGCGACCTCTGGATTACCAGTCGGACCACTGAGCTAACGGGACAGATAGAACACTATTAATATAATTATTTGTGGAAGTACAAAACCACGCTTGTAATTTACAAAAGTTTGGTAAACAACTCAATATGTTGCAGCAGATTCGTAATGTGGAGGTTAGTAGTTCGAGTTCCCAACATGAGGAGTTTTAAGGCGAGTTGTACTGGTGAGCCACTCAGTATTCAGACTTGGGTGACAAACAAAGGAAACGTTTCAGTGGCAAGTAGAGGCAGAGACACACTGAGTGCAATAGTGAACTGAAAACTGTTGCTAGAATATGTGCAACTATAAGGTTTTTTTTGACAAATAATGGTCTTGACATATAATTATGAATGACCCGTCAGAAAAAAATAAAAGAAACGATTAGAAATTACACATGAAGGGGAAAACGAGTTTTAAAAAAAAGGTTCATTGGTATAGTGGTATAGTAAGCTTGACTATTAAGCAGAAGGGCGCTGGTTCAAAATCCGGACGAGCCAAGGAATTTCAGAGATTGAATACCACTTCTATCAGCTGTAGGAACGACCAGAGATAACATGGATGGACAATTTGTCATAAAATGGATACAAGTTCCATCGATTGAAGCTTCTGAAAGTGCTGAGAGATTCAGCAGGCAACAAGACCAACATTACAACTCCAGTGTCAGCCTGAACCTGGCAACCACCTCCTCCCGTGAAGTCATAATGATGCCCCTCCTTGACAATGCATACTACAAATATATCGTATTCACGATAATTTGTGGGGTAGCATTGGAGCACCAAGCAAAAGCACCATAGTACAAAGTTCTATATTATGGCCACTGTGTTTTGGTATTAGACTGCTAACTGCTGCTACCATGGTAATGATCAGACCACTACACCAAGAGCCGACCAGAGTAGAATGGAGGCTCGTAGCTCTACCTCTAGACTCTAGAACTCTACCCTCCACTACCGTTAGCGTCATTCCCGCTATGCCATTACTCAAGTGTATATTAGATACATATGATTATAATTTCTATGATTTCTACCGTACCGAGTTTCATGTTTCCTTCTGGTCCGTATTAAATATTGGTTAGCTGAGACCTCCAGTGAGCTGGAAGTAACATGCAGGTATGTACTTGTACAGTGTATATTGAATATTTTTGCTGTTCTGAATCATCGTCAGCGTAAAGTTACAATAGGAATGCAGGAATACTGTAGGAACGGTGCCCTGCATACACATGTAAAGTTACAATAGAAATGCAGGAATACTGTAGGAACACTGCCCTGCATACACATGTAAAGTTACAATAGGAATGCAGGAATACTGTAGGAACACTGCCCTGCATACACATGTAAAGTTACAATAGGAATGCAGGAATACTGTAGGAACACTGCCCTGCATACACATGTAAAGTTACAATAGGAATGGAGGAATACTGTAGGAACACTGCCCTGCATACACATGTAAAGTTACAATTGAAATGCAGGAATACTGTAGGAACACTGCCCTGCATACACATGTAAAGTTACAATAGGAATGCAGGAATACTGTAGGAACACTGCCCTGCATACACATGTAAAGTTACAATAGGAATGCAGGAATACTGTAGGAACACTGCCCTGCATACACATGTAAAGTTACAATAGGAATGGAGGAATACTGTAGGAACACTGCCCTGCATACACATGTAAAGTTACAATAGGGATGCAGGAATACTGTAGGAACACTGCCCTGCATACACATGTAAAGTTACAATAGGAATGCAGGAATACTGTAGGAACGGTGCCCTGCATACACATGTAAAGTTACAATAGAAATGCAGGAATACTGTAGGAACACTGCCCTGCATACACATGTAAAGTTACAATAGGAATGCAGGAATACTGTAGGAACACTGCCCTGCATACACATGTAAAGTTACAATAGGAATGCAGGAATACTGTAGGAACACTGCCCTGCATACACATGTAAAGTTACAATAGGAATGGAGGAATACTGTAGGAAGACTGCCCTGCATACACATGTAAAGTTACAATAGGGATGCAGGAATACTGTAGGAACACTGCCCTGCATACACATGTAAAGTTACAATAGGAATGCAGGAATACTGTAGGAACGGTGCCCTGCATACACATGTAAAGTTACAATAGAAATGCAGGAATACTGTAGGAACACTGCCCTGCATACACATGTAAAGTTACAATAGGAATGCAGGAATACTGTAGGAACACTGCCCTGCATACACATGTAAAGTTACAATAGGAATGCAGGAATACTGTAGGAACACTGCCCTGCATACACATGTAAAGTTACAATAGGAATGGAGGAATACTGTAGGAACACTGCCCTGCATACACATGTAAAGTTACAATAGGGATGCAGGAATACTGTAGGAACACTGCCCTGCATACACATGTAAAGTTACAATAGGAATGCAGGAATACTATAGGTAGAAGCTAAAAAAAAGCAAATGTCATATTCTAGTGGTGTCATTTTCTTAGGTTCTATGTATGTATTTTAAATTTAAAAGCGACATACAATAATTTCATTCATAAAAAAAAACTTAGCCGCTGTCCATCTTTCTCGTGGTATTAATTAAATAATAAACGAAGGCATGGCATGGCCTGGCCCTTTGGAAGCTATTTAGAAGGGGTCAAATCCTATCAATTTTTGTCATCTTGTACAATTTGACCACCAAGACAGAGAAAATTCTAACACGCACATAAGTAGAAATGTATGTAGATTTACCTAAACATTACTCAATACTCATGTATAAGATTAAAGTTGGGATCCCGGCTGGAGAGGAATGTCGCGTAGACCTATTGCTATCAATTATCAATGCCATGTCGGCACAGGAACTAAGGATATTGAGTTTCAATGTAATGAGCTGGCGATGTAGTACAGCAAGACGAGCCTCACTACACTGTGGGTATTAGGTAGAAAACAAAGGATTGATGATTGTTTATATTCTGCATAGCTGACATGGCTCGATGTATCTAGGTTACTCAATCCTCTGCTTGTTCCTTGTGCTGTAGTTCTGCTGTGTCAATTGCTAGAGGTGATGCCGAGGCATGGTCACTTCCTTGTGACTTCGGGGCTCCTCAAAATTATTTAGGCATAGCTAAAATTATTTACAGTCGTAAAATGATCAATCTGAAGCATGTAACATGTTGCACAGTGAGAAAGTATAGCCGAAGCTTCAGTGGGATTTAGTGTCGCTCTGTTCCTTGCAGGTACAACACTCTTTCTTCCTTACTCGTGGGTAGAGCTACGAACGGATCCGGATCAAATCAAAACCTACTTAATCGCTAGATAACGGTATTAAACTTATGAGTGCTTAACAGACGTCGCATTTTAAGTTTCCTATGCATTTCAAATTTGTCAGAGATACTTCATCTTTTTTTTAAGGCAGTGACGTTCGATATGATCTGAGAATCATACTCGCTAAAAATCATGTAACTGTAGCTAATAGCTTACCTTGCAGCATGGACCTGTGGCTAATAGCTTACCTTGCAGCATGTACATGTAGCTAATAGCTTACCTTGCAGCATGGACCTGTGGCTAATAGCTTACCTTGCAGCATGTACCTGTAGCTAATAGCTTACCTTGCAGCATGTACATGTAGCTAATAGCTTACCTTGCAGCATGGACCTGTGGCTAATAGCTTACCTTGCAGCATGTACATGTAGCTAATAACTTACCTTGCAGCATGTACATGTAGCTAATAGCTTACCTTGCAGCATGGACCTGTAGCTAATAGCTTACCTTGCAGCATGGACCTGTAGCTAATAGCTTACCTTGTAGCATGTACATGTAGCTAATAGCTTACCTTGCAGCATGGACCTGTAGCTAATAGCTTACCTTGCAGCATGGACCTGTAGCTAATAGCTTACCTTGTAGCATGTACATGTAGCTAATAGCTTACCTTGCAGCATGGACCTGTAGCTAATAGCTTACCTTGCAGCATGGACCTGTAGCTAATAGCTTACCTTGCAGCATGGACCTGTAGCTAATAGCTTACCTTGCACCATGTACCTGTAGCTAATAGCTTACCTTGCAGCATGGACCTGTGGCTAATAGCTTACCTTGCAGCATGTACATGTAGCTAATAACTTACCTTGCAGCATGTACATGTAGCTAATAGCTTACCTTGCAGCATGGACCTGTAGCTAATAGCTTACCTTGCACCATGGACCTGTAGCTAATAGCTTACCTTGCAGCATGTACATGTAGCTAATAGCTTACCTTGCAGCATGGACCTGTAGCTAATAGCTTACCTTGCAGCATGGACCTGTAGCTAATAGCTTACCTTGCAGCATGGACCTGTGGCTAATAGCTTACCTTGCACCATGGACCTGTAGCTAATAGCTTACCTTGCAGCATGGACCTGTGGCTAATAGCTTACCTTGCAGCATGGATCTGTAGGCATTGTCGGTGATGGCGAAGACATGGGGAGGCACATCAAGCCTCTTCACTCCTTTGTATCTCTCCATGATCTTCTCTGTGTAGATGGGCAGCCGCTTGTACGGGTTCACTACTACACAGAACAGGCCGGAGTAGGTCTGGAACAGGGGATAGAAGAGGGTTGCTATTATTGTATAATTATTATTTTACACTTTATTAATGAAAACATAATTATTATATACAAACAGATAAACACAAATTAATATACAAATTGGAAACAATATAAGAAAAAAAAAACAAAAATATGGAGACAAAAAAATATACACGTGTCCTAACTAAAGGGCGGGGTTATTGCCTTTGGCAATCTCTTTCACCCAACCCTTATTGTAAGGATCTAGCTAGGAGAGTGTACACATGTAGACCGGCAGTCCATCGTTTGACTAATGGATCATACACAAGGAGTAGACCAGAAACTTTTAGTAAAATAATTTACTATGTAACTATGTAATATGAATTAAAATTTCTAGAATATAAACAAAACATATTGACAGTTAAAAGTTCTTCGAGACAACCCTCCTTTTCTATATCAGGACAAACCAGACTTAATAGTTAACTCGGGAGCACCACTTTTACGCAGTTATAATCATCATTCAATGCAGTAACTCTAGCAAAAATGCACTAACTCTAGCACCAGGGTAATGTATGGACGATCTGGCTGATGCCAAGAAAACCAAGACGTCCTGGTCTCCTAGTCCATGAGACTAAAGGGTTATGCACAAGTTTGGTAATTTAGGGGACTTTAACTGTTTACGTTTTTAATTATCGTAGCTCGTAACCATTAAACAAGAACCACTTTACACCATTGTGGTCTGTGATAGCCAATGACACATACTATATTATGGCACTACATTTTTTTTAAAAAAAGCATTTTTTGAAAGATATTCCTTGTGAAAAAAAAAAATTCTTCTTTGACTCTCAACCCATGAGCATACTGGCATACACCATTAGCTCAGTAGGTAAGCATGGTAGTTTCTGACAGAGCTAGTTCCAAATCCTACGTGGCACTCTAAGGTCTGACGGTGTACAATTTGTACATCCATCCCACTTGTAGAAGAAAAAATAAACAATTTGAGTTGGTTTTTTTACGACTGGAAATGTACATAAACAGAAATCATTTCATTATACAGCTACTCAGGCCATGCGTTTTAAAACACGGGAAACATATAGATTTGATAAAGAACTGAATACACGGGGTGTGCGGGCGCCTCCACAACTGGCGCTAAGTGGATGCTTGCGGCGCGTGACATGGCCATGCCTTGTCTCCACCCCGCCCCGGGTTGAGTTACTAGAGTAGCAAGCCGCCCGCCAGCCGGAGCTCCAGGCACTGTCATGCAGAACCCCCGCATGGGAGGACCTTGGAATATCACTCTCCGTGGTGAGACTCGCTTATATGATGGGCCGAATCCGAGAACTAAGTAAAAGAGCTCGCGCGTGTGTTCCATAGTTCGAATACCAATACAAAAGTGGAATTATTCTCAATTGCGGCCTATTGAAGACTTTAAAAAGCACCTAGGTGAAATTGACCTCGCCACCCCTGAAACGTAGTAGGATCTTACTAATCTTTTTCTGAATTAACATTTAACAGGCCAGTTTGCTTAGAGACAAAGTAAACTGATCGCTGCGCTGGTGTTGATCCTACGAGTATCAGCGCAGATAATCTACCCTATACAAGGGTAAGTCTTAAGTCACTCTAGTGACTCAACTTTGACAGGCCAATGTTCTAAACAAAGCAGTCGGGCTCGAGCATAATGAATGCATAATTGAGCTTTCTTTGTGATTGGCCAATCCTCAGAGTCGTGACAATGATAGGGCCCCTGGCCTGGCGGCTATGCAATAATTACTCGGCGCGGCGTAGCATTGAACATGAACAATCCAATGGGAATGAAAGTACCGCTCGGGCGAGACCCATGTATGGACACAAAACCTCACTGCCTGCAAATCTTCAGATCAACTCTGAGCCAAGCATTGAAACAGTACACCAATGTCTAGAAATTATTACCTATCATAGTTATGCAATATGCATGAGACTGAATTTAAAACAAACCAAGGCATGGCCGTTAAATAGATTTAGCCATGCTTATTGAGCTTGTTTCAGTTTAAATCAGCCATGGTGATACTAGGTCCAATTATACTATATACCTACCTACTATGATTCTGATATAAATGGCCAAAAGAGGTAATGTGATGTATATTCGTCCAGACGTGTAAACACACGCGTGCAGCCTTGAGCAAAGATGATCGCTTCCATACGTTCCATATCTTCTTTTAAAATCGGCTCAGATCTAGAAGACGATATAATATTTGTGACTGACATCTGAGGTTCTAGGCAGTTCCTTTAGTAGAAAAGATTCTATGTACAACACTGCGCCTAGAGGTGTTTACCTTTAACTCAAAAGCAGCCTGGCCTTTTTCATACATGAATAAATGAGCAACAGGTTGAATTAGCTACCGACGCCTCATGAATAAAAGAATCCATCACTCCAACTCCAATACCTTGATAACAGATCTCTATCTGATTAATTTACACACCTGCGCCGCTCAGGCTACAGATCTACAGCCCATATCTGTAAGTTATCACATTACAGTACCTGAACCTAAACAGTAATTGCTGATAAGCTTCATAGAAACTTAAATAGTAACTCGCCGTATACAGGGTGATCCACAACATTCTAAACCTGTTCAAGCACTGGTGTTAATTTATAAACCGACTTCAGTCGACCCTACCCTGTATGTCCTCCTGCATTAAGCTGAAAGGTACTTTTTCACCCATACACCTTCTTTAGTTTACCACTAAAGTTAGGGAACATTTAATACAGGGAGAACATCGGTGACCGCTTTGACTTCAAATTTATCCATCAGTGGCCAAAACCTTCAAGCCCCAATTAGAAAATCCTCCACACTGGAAGTCCCACGATTGCAAATGCTTTGAATGTGGTCTCTAGCTCTACCTTCTGTTTCCAGTTGCTAGGCAGAAACCTGAGTCATCACCAAGCCCACCCTGTACATTTCAAGGCATAACATTGAAACCCATACTGAGACACTTGACAATCGTACTACTACCATTGAACATGACCATATTTAGGCAAAATCCTACAACCAGAAATCCCAATCTCAATCCGAGAACATATGTCAGCCGCGGCTCCACAGAAGTTCCAATCTCGGTCAGGAGGGGACGAGGTGATGTAGGCATGTCCTCTTGCTCAGGTCTTGCTGGCGAAACCCTCGACACAAGAACCAAGACATAACAAGCTATATGAGATATGCGGGTAAAGGTATGCAAAAAATTAAGCTAATAAATCAATACAGCTACATATTTATGAGAATATGTTTATGAGGGGACGTGGGTATGTACTGTAGGTACTGAGTATGAGTGTACCTGTACCTCCATGTAAACTAGGTGAAATACTTGCAAGTCTCATGACAAAGTTATCAACATTGCTATGAGTAAGCATATGCATGTGAGTAGGTAACTGTGCGGAATGGAGTATGCCAAAATATGGCGTTTTTTGCAAAATAATCAACATTCTTATGGAGATAAGATTACTTTATTGTGCTGCGGTTGAGTAAGTGCGGAGCTAAACATGCAGAAAGGAATGCGAAAAGTTCGAGTTCCAAGAATAATGATATGAATAGTGCATATTAATTTGTAAAATATTATGTACACTAGCTTTACGCACAAATAGAGACGAAAAAATCAACATTGCTGGAAAAAAAATGCTGATGATAAAAAACAATAAAATATGCATGGAATGTGATTTTTGATGTTAACACAGATCAATCAAGGAAACTTATATGTTCGATATGACAGTGAACATTAATTTTTAGATACGAGTATGCGAAAAGTTGGTTCAGAACAGATTGATTGTGGGACAAGTCCAAATATTACATAGGTGATATTATGTAGAGATAGAGAATGGTACATACGATTCATACGATGAACATACCTATGCTCGTTAATGAATGGTAGTCAAATGGTATGTGGACCTATTAGAATTAAGATTTATAAATTGCCACTCTATGATAATTCATATAAGGTAAAATATGTTCTACCTTGTACTTGTGCCTTATTTGTAAATTAAATTTGATTTAAGTGTTTCACAATGTGTACACAAACGAGTAGAATATGAAGTTGGTATGTAATTGTAAATCTGACATACAGAAATTATGTATATACATTAGAGTATCTCGTATGTACAAGGCGTTTAGGGCCTTTTAACAAAGGCCCTAAACCAGAGTGTCATTTCAAAACAGTGAAGAATCCTTAGCGCAGGTTTGACAGCTGACTTGAGGACAGGACAGGAGTAGTGTCCCGCAACATTATGTCAGTGTCCTGGGATGGAGGCCGGTGCTCGCAGGTTTGAGACAGCTGACTTGAGGACAGGACAGGAGTAGTGTCCCGCAACATTATGTCAGTGTCCTGGGATGGAGGCCGGTGCTCGCAGGTTTGAGACAGCAGACTTGAGGACAGGACAGGAGTAGTGTCCCGCAACATTATGTCAGTGTCCTGGGATGGAGGCCGGTGCTCGCAGGTTTGAGACAGCTGACTTGAGGACAGGACAGGAGTAGTGTCCCGCAACATTGTGTCAGTGTCCTGGGATGGAGGCCGGTGCTCGCAGGTTTGAGACAGCTGACTTGAGGACAGGACAGGAGTGGTGTCCCGCAACATTGTGTCAGTGTCCTGGGATGGAGGCCGGTGCTCGCAGGTTTGAGACAGCTGACTTGAGGACAGGACAGGAGTGGTGTCCCGCAACATTGTGTCAGTGTCCTGGGATGGAGGCCGGTGCTCGCAGGTTTGAGACAGCTGACTTGAGGACAGAAGGAAAGTAGCGGGAAACATCAGCGGCACAACAAGAGTGGTTAAGTGCAGAGGAAGTAGTTAAGGAGTGCTAGGTGAATACACTGAGGCGAATAGTTTAGGCGACGACGTGTGATCAGCACATTGCTTACTAGTGACGCAAGCACTGGATATGGATAATTTGATACCTATTCAATAGAGGACAGTTCAGCCAGTTTGATTCCTGTGCGGAGCAAATATTTCCAACAGTATTTTATACAATAGGGGAATAGTATAGTAGTTCCCCCATTGATTGTCGTCTTTAGTTCAGTTTTTCAGAAATAAATCTCATCATAGAATAATTCAAGGCAGTGGTAATTCCTTTCGTTAGAGAAAAATCTACTTCTATGTAGGCTAGCTTGAAGCGGTCATCCCCTTGTTCAAACAAGAAGCCCCCCCCTGTACTTGATACCATTTCACATAACTCCCAGATCCTCTTAGAAAAAAGGGTGAGCAAGAGGACTCCACAGAAAGCACAATGCCAGAGCAGAGCACTAATGTATGTACATGTGATAAAGAAAACGAAGAAGCAGCTCTAACCTTCACCCAGGCATTGAACCAAGGTCATCGCATTACCGATCCTGACCAGGGGAGGGGGGGAACCTCTCCTCTCTCACCAGACAGAAGGAATTCGGCTCAGAGATCTTCATGAGACTTAATCCTTACTCGGAAATGAGGACTGACTGTATGAGAGGGGGTTCCATTACAACTAGCGTACAGGAGACAGTTCTTACTCTTGCAGAGCAGGTCATTGGAGGCCTTAAGTTCAATTAAATTTTGGGGCTTTCAAAAAAAAAAAAATGGTATAAAAATCATTTGAAACACGACAAAATAGTCCTGCTCAACGACAACTATTCATAACACAGGTGCTTTCTATTTCATTGTTGATGAACAGGAAAGCTTACACGGATTGACAAAAGAGAAAGAATACAACTTTCTCCGAGACCATTCAATCTGTACAAGGTGTGCTTCGTTGAATATGATTGTTTCGTAGGGCCTCAAACCCCCAAGCCTTTCAATGAACAGAAATAGAAACCGCCGGAGGTATGTCTTCATCACCCAATTATAATTTCATTATCTGAATTCACACAAGTCTCAGGGGTTGATGAGTGAGGTAATGACTGATGCTTCAATTGATTAATGAGTTTTTCAAATCCAACATGGGACGGGTTTTTAAAAAAAGTCCAAAAATGATATGCGAAGACAAGAGGTTCTCAACCGCACGTGAAGTTTTCATAGGGTCCAGTAGGTTCCGTCCAATCTGGAGACTTCTTAGATGCAAATTCCATTACAGACAAAATAATTGTTTCTGCATCCCGGTGCTAAAATGATCTTAGTAGTTAGACACCTTCCCAGCATCAGTTTGACAAACATTTCCCTAGGGCTACTTGTCAGACCATCTCCATATTTGTCTGAAAACAGCTGCGCAAGCCAAACAGTTTACCCAGGGCTAAACAGTTGACGCAACTCTCAGATCATCTCCATGATTGTCTGAAAACAGCTGCGCAAGCCAAACAGTTTACCCAGGGCTAAACAGTTGACGCAACTCTCAGATCATCTCCATGATTGTCTGAAAACAGCTGCGCAAGCCAAACAGTTTACCCAGGGCTAAACAGTTGACGCAACTCTCAGATCATCTCCATGATTGTCTGAAAACAGCTGCGCAAGCCAAACAGTTTACCCAGGGCTAAACAGTTGACGCAACTCTCAGATCATCTCCATGATTGTCTGAAAACAGCTGCGCAAGCCAAACAGTTTACCCAGGGCTAAACAGTTGACGCAACTCTCAGATCATCTCCATGATTGTCTGAGAACAGCTGCGCAAGCCAAACCGTTTGCCCAAGTCAAACTGTCAACACCCAGACAATGGATGGAGATTACTAAAGTTTACTTGGGAGAAATCCTCAGGACTTGTTTGTTTTCTATTAACTCAGGCTAAGTGCGTGCTTAGATTCATAACATTTAGGGTGATGAAAATAAATGTTCCTCAGGGTCCTGTCAAGTAAATATTTATTCCACTATTACACGTATTAGGTCAACTAGATGTTCAAAGCTCAAGATAAAAGAGTTGACTAGAAAATGTTCAAAGCTCAAGATAGAGTCGACTAGAAAATGTTCAAAGCTCAAAATAGAGTCAACTAGAAAATGTTCAAAACTCAAGATAGTAAACTAGAATATGTTCAAAGCTCAAGATAGATTTGACTAGACTAGAAAATGTTCAAAGCTCAGGATAGAGTCAACTAGAAAATGTTCAAAGCTCAGGATAGAGTCAATTAGAAAATGTTCAAAACTCAAGATAGTCAACTATTAAAATTGTCAAAGCTCAAGATAGAGTCAACTAGAAAATATTCAAAGCTCAAGATAAAGTAAACTAGAAAATGTTCAAAGCTCAAGATAAAGTAAACTAGAAAATGTTCAAAGCTCAAGATAGGAGGTCGAGTGACACAAAGTATAAAACTTAACGATTAGAAGTTTGAACACATTGAACTCAAGATATATTTCTTTTAACATCAAACTTGTACAGATTTATTTGGATCCCCGTTATCTCTAGTCCTGATTATCAGGTGCCTACAAAGACCGTCTACTGTCCAGTCTGTTATCTAGCATGGCCTCACAGAGAGCACAGCACTGCCTAGGTCATCACCACATTGGTTGACACGATGCGGCACGGACTGGCTCTATAAACATTCAGCTGACGATAAAAAACAAAGAGGAATGCGCTCGACAAACAAGTAGAAATATTTCCCATATCTTACTGTTATGCCATATTTATCTATACATGTAGGCATTGAAGGTATGCAAACGTACAAAGAAGAATTCCTATGTACAGTACTAGATTAGCAAATAACTGGAGATAATACGTGTGTAATGAGTAATTCTAAGGTTTACTTACTGGACAGAGTGACTTATGGACTTTTCTGGTGCGGCATTAAGTCACGTTAATATGACAGGTCTCTCTGACAAAGTCGTAACTGCTAACGAACCATTCAAAAGATTTAATGTGCTTGCTAATGACCTAGGCTAACAAGTGTCTTGCACTGATATGACAAGGACAGAAGCGCCTAGCGACACAGCCATCCCTCTACTCTAAATCATTACTCAAAAAAACCATCATATACATATTATACATATATGGTGTGCTTATTGTTGTGGACTTGTGGTCAACATCTATAAGGAAGGCCTTAGTCAGCAAGACAAAGGAAAGAAATAATTGTGAGACTGTTTAGAGAATGTGGGATAAAAACTCGCCGGAGACTCAGAGTGAATACGAAAAGGTAAAAAATAAAATTAATAACTCGTAAACCCAGGTATTAGGTACGTGTTGACTCGGACCCTAACCTCACGGTAGGTATTACCAGAAGTTCCACCAAAACATGCCTTCAATATTGTAGGTGGGTATTTTGTTTATTTTTTTTTCATGAGAAATAATAGAAAATTAAAAAAAAAAAACATAATTTACAAAATGATGGATTTTAATCTAAATGTTTGACTTACACATACAGAAAGTATTGGCACAAGAAGTGAATGGTAGTGACGTCAGAGGTAGAGGTGTGACGTAGGAGTGTGGGAGACATGAGATTCCCCACTTGACTGTGATGGACATTCAGAGGTAGAGCTTGTTGCTTCAGATAGGTGTTTGGTTTTTTTAAACATATATTATTTAAACATACTTGTTTTCCTAGGTTCTAACAAGATGAATTGGAATGACACGAAAGATATGGTTTTATTCCCCCTACACTGCATCTGCAGTGGTTAAGTCAGAGGGTGCGACTGGGGACCCAAAAACTTAAGCAAGTCATCCTGTCAAAAATAAATTTAAGAATTACCATTTAAGAAGTACCAACGATAGAATAATGACAATTTTACTAGCTATAGGGAATCAATTTAATCAATTGTAATTAATAGTTAGTATCATAAAATGTGTCATAAATAAATGACAAAACTTGTAACATATAGTCTATTCCGTAGCATGATGCTTCCTTTTTAAATCCTTGAGAAATATCTTGAACGGAAAGTTAAAAATAGAACACACTTTTTGTCAGCTCCGAGTCTTGAACCCAAGACCTTTTGTGCTGAAACAGTGCCAAGTTAAAGCCGCAGCGTATAGCTAGTTCTAGAACCACTGGTTTGAGATATAAAGAAAGCTCAGGCTAATATGACTCATCCAGCATACATAATTATTCGAGTGAACTAGCCTATCGAGTACAGGGTCATGCACAAGTTCTGGGTCTTGGGGATTTACCATCAGCGGGAATTTAGGATTCATTAAATTTTAACACAAAAATATTTCTGGATGATGTCACAACTTGAGTAGCACCTTGTAGTCACTCTACATTCTAGTATAGTAAGCTCTAAGCTCTGGATGATGTCACAACTTGAGTAACACCTTGTAGTCACTCTACATTCTAGTATAGTAAGCTCTAAGCTCTGGATGATGTCACAACTTGAGTAGCACCTTGTAGTCACTCTACATTCTAGTATAGTAAGCTCTAAGCTCTGGATGATGTCACAACTTGAGTAGCACTTTGTAGTCACTCTACATTCTAGTATAGTAAGCTCTAAGCTCTGGATAATGTCACGACTTGAGTAGCACCTTGTAGTCACTCTACATTCTAGTATAGTAAGCTCTAAGCTCTGGATGATGTCACAACTTAAGTAGCACCTTGTAGTCACTCTACATTCTAGTATAGTAAGCTCTAAGCTCTGGATGATGTCACAACTTGAGTAGCACCTTGTAGTCACTCTACATTCTAGTATAGTAAGCTCTAAGCTCTGGATGATGTCACAACTTGAGTAGCACCTTGTAGTCACTCTACATTCTAGTATAGTAAGCTCTAAGCTCTGGATGATGTCACAACTTGAGTAGCACCTTGTAGTCACTCTACATTCTAGTATAGTAAGCTCTAAGCTCTGGATGATGTCACAACTTGAGTAGCACTTTGTAGTCACTCTACATTCTAGTATAGTAAGCTCTAAGCTCTGGATAATGTCACGACTTGAGTAGCACCTTGTAGTCACTCTACATTCTAGTATAGTAAGCTCTAAGCTCTGGATGATGTCACAACTTAAGTAGCACCTTGTAGTCACTCTACATTCTAGTATAGTAAGCTCTAAGCTCTGGATGATGTCACAACTTGAGTAGCACCTTGTAGTCACTCTACATTCTAGTATAGTAAGCTCTAAGCTCTGGATGATGTCACCTCACAGCTCCGGGGCTACAACCAGCCAGAGGATCAAACCACAAAAAACTCTCTGAGTTGTGAAACGCCAAGATTTCAAAGTGGCATATCTCTACAGTTATTTTCAGTCGAATAAGATAACCACTGGATAAGGATTGTGGATTTTCCCTTATCAAGCAACTGATTAAATATTACCATAATGGCTATACTTTAAAAAAAAACTTATTTCGCACAATAGCTCAGTCAAAATTCCTGAACAATATCCGAAAGTTTCATAAACTTTCGACCTTTTTCCACCAAACTCTATTTTTTCTTACCTGTCAACTGGGCTACACACAGGTACCCATGAGAGTCCTGATGTGCAACAACTCCAAAGCCAAGAACGAATTCCTTTGCCGCGAAAAAAGTGATCTCATAAACCAAGAGAAGTCATTCATGAATAGGGTTGGGTGGAAAAGATTACCAAGGGCAATAACCGGGTTATGATCAGTTATCGGGTAAGTATCGGGTTATGATCAGTTCTTGGCGTACGACATTCTTCTCACACAAAGGTTCAGGCCAGATATCTACAGTGCAAGTACATAGGCACTGAGTTCACTACATAGCAACTCTTGCAGATCTACTATGTATGTACATTAGGGTTTGCCTTCAAGCTGCAAGTATCTCAGATAATGGAACCATTGTACTCGGATTTGCAGTTCACAACAGCTACACTCTACAGCTCAGCTGCAAGATCTGCCTTGCTCAGCTCCAACTAAATGAAAGTACAATGAATTTCTCTTCATAATCTAGTCTCACTCGTGAGCTCTTTTGGGTTGAAAAGTATTTCTAAGAGTGGAATCTGTGTTTCTATGAGGTCTTGGATCGTTGCGTCCAAAGTCACACGTTTTAGCACAAAAGTAAACAGTATACCTGAGTATAGAGACTGACAAAATATGAAAATCTCTGAGGATGAACTCATTGGTATTCAACTTAAGTTGAACGGCTCAAACCAGGAAACTTGAAAAGAACAGTATTACCTACAAAATTTCCAAATTGAGAAGTTTTTTTGGGGGGGTGTTAACGTGTGTAGAGCGTGGTTTTATTTATTTAATTTATACACAATAGAGGGGGGTTTAGAATAAGAGGGAGAAAGGATTTAAATGAGGATTTGTGAAGGAGTCGAAATGTCGTAATTGAAAAGAACCCAACAAACAGATGCAAGGGGTCACAATGTACACTGACAAGTTCAAGACAATATATTCCCAATCAACTCTAATTGAAAACCATTAACATGTAAGCTGTTTACAAGACACAGAAATATTGGACCAAGGGAGTCACTGCACACAAGGCAATTTATTTGACAAGTGTCATGTTCAATGTCTAGTTGAAAGAGCACAAAATACAGAACGCTTTTGACAGTTGACTAGAGAATCATCACACATTGTACAGACAATAATTGTAGACAGAACCCATGAAACAGAAAGAACTTCCAGGGTATGAAATCGTAAAATGAGTAAGATAAAGATTAAATTTTCAGAAGTCCCTTAGGATTAGGATATTAGGAATGAGGCTCTGTACTGACAAACAGTACTGAGTAAGATAAAGATTACATTTTCAGAAGTCCCTTGGGATTAGGATATTAGGAATGAGGCTCTGTACTGACAAACAGTACTGAGTAAGATAAAGATTACATTTTCAGAAGTCCCTTGGGATTAGGATATTAGGAATGAGGCTCTGTACTGCCAAACAGTACTGAGTAAGATAAAGATTACATTTTCAGAAGTCCCTTGGGATTAGGATATTAGGAATGAGGCTCTGTACTGACAAACAGTACTGAGTAAGATAAAGATTACATTTTCAGAAGTCCCTTGGGATTAGGATATTAGGAATGAGGCCCTGTACTGCCAAACAGTACTGAGTAAGATAAAGATTACATTTTCAGAAGTCCTTTGGGATTAGCATAAGTAAGATAAACGTTCTCACACCAAAACAACTATACATCGTATGGAGTAGGTAGTACTTGGTAATTTAGGTAAGCAAGTATAATCCCAGGATACCGTATCTGCCTGGATAGAGATACGCCGAATTAGTCGTGATGTCAGAGTGACGGAGGTAAGGGTAAGCGTCTACTTGACTGGGATGACTCATGCCTTCGCCATTGCATAAACAATTTGACAGAGTTTGTGTTTGGCGGTAAAGCCGTGAGTTTGTCAAGGAGCCTAGGTATTTATTCCTTATACAGTATGTTCCGAAAAGACAAGTATAGTATGTCCCCGTACAGAATGTCAAACTATTTCGACCAATCATTTGAGCCAAGGTCTTGTCGCAATGGAACAACTATACAAGGGCCAAGGGCGAATTGTAGGAGAATGGTACAATATTGGAAAGAGCCTAACGTCAATTTTTGCAAAGAGCCTTGTGGTTTTACAATAAGCCTACAATGGATACAGAAGTGAGGGCACTATCTTTCTGACTAGGAGTTTACAGATAATGGGAAATCAATGGAAGTGTTTGGCAGACTTTCTTATATACTTCATCTCTAGTACCTTCTTTCGAAATTGAAATTAAAAAGAATCAGCATTCGAGAGCCCACCTGTCAAATAAGAGCTTGGCTTAATTATACTGTAGTCTTCTCCAAAGTGAAGGGTTTACAATTCACAATAGGGTGAGGTGCAGGAAACAGGTGATTCTATCTAGAAAACCTCAAGTCAGTCTCCTTCCTTCTCAATTCTCAACCCGAAGTGAAATCTCCGTAAGTGCAACACTTGTGAATCAGCCTGTACTGTATGGTACATAATAATTATACAAACACGTCTCTAATCTTAACAGTGAGTGTACTGCTGATAACGCGGATATTTTTACCATATAAGGTCACATTAGTGGAACCAAGTACTTCTTAGGTACCTTGGTGATATCTCATAGGTTCCTCAACAAGGTTTGAAGGACTTCGGATTATTTTCTTTGAGAGTATTTATTTTTTCTTTCTTACAAAATTATCTTTGAAGGCAACTTTCTCTTCAAGAGTACTTTACTGTGTAGGGTAGGTCCTGCAGTTGAATCAGGGCATTTTTCTTTCTTTTTTTAGCAAGAACCCTACTCACCAAATCAGAATATCCTTTTTTTTCTTCTTCCAGAAAGTAATTATGTTGCTTTTCTTTAAATCCAAGATATAATAAAAATATTCAATTAACAAGGGTGGCTAATATTACGTTATGCAGGTTAGCAAGAGAGAGAAACAAATTGTTCATATATTTTAAATAAATACAATTGCGGCTGTCTACCTTTGGTAGATTGCTAATACACAGCATACTCATCAATCAAGCAAGATATTAGCTTTCTCAAAAGTTGGGGGTTTTTCTAATTTTTTTTTTTTTTTTTTTTTTTTTTCATTTATTCTTTAATTTCTTCTTTCCAATTTCAGTTTCAATCATGATCCATATATGTGGTGATGGAGGATATAAATGGAATTTTTTAATATGTTTTCGCTGAGCACTTGTAAAGTCTTTCGGTTTAGTGACAGGGTGTCGAATGCGTCTGTCAGGAATTTCGATATAGTGCCTCTTGTTCCAAACCAAAGTCCTAAAACCTCATATTCTCGATTCGGATATGTTTCATGATATTTTTCTTTCAAGAATTGAATACATGGCTCGTATATCGTTGCTAAGTCCTAAAATAAAAGAATATTACTTCATAATATTCTTTTATTTTAGGACTTAGCAACATATTAGTTAAGAGACAGACTTTTAGAAGAAGTTAAATGTATAATTTAATATTCCTTCTGTCCCAGCAAAAATGAATTCTAACATCAGATTCAGCAGAAATGACCTTTCTTAGGGTGATGATTGATTGCCTGATGTATTGGATAGAATAGCTACATTAAACTTTGATTAGAAAGGTATCAATCTCAATAGATTTTTGACATAAATCACAAATGGAAGTATTACATTCCAAGTGCCAGACAGTGTCCATGTCCATTTATAGTAAAGATATTTGATAGATTTGCAGGTGATATTAATTAATCAAGTATTTTTTAATGTACAAATATGTACATGTAACGTGTACCACTTGAGTACTTAGTATGTTAAATAATCTTTTTTTATGAGAAATAGCTAGGTACCTACTTGAGTAGGTACATATAGGTATTTAATCACACCCTAATTTAGTACTCTTATCAAGGTGGTTCAATAAGAATCTAGGTACCTAACCTTTATCTGGCAACTTATAAATTTCTTTTATTACATGTCTTCTTGATAAAATTAAGTCCCAAATCAAGAACACATTCCTATGGTGTGAGTGTGCAATATATGATGGGCTAGAATTTTATGGGTTGAATCATTGCTGAAATATTCCAGAATCTAATCCCTACTTTTAATATGTTAATTGAAAAAGGATATTTTTTTTCAAATTCATAATTCTGAAAAGTCACACCGTAGGAATATGTGACTTTGCAAGAGATTGATTATATTAGACATGGGCATTCTACAGATCAACAGAAGATTTATTGAAACTACTAGAGATCCTGATGTATTATACTTAATATCAAACATAGAAGAAGAATTTTACTATCAAGCATGTCACTTATGATATTTTTAAGAAAAAAGGCAATTGAGTTTCCAAATTAATAAAATAATAATTCTGAAAAGTGGTTTTTACCTAATTCCCTCTTCCATGAAATTGTATTTGAGACCCATTGATTCACCTGCATGACTTATTTGAAGAAAGAAACAGAACAAAGTCTGACTGCAGATAATATTAAGGATAACAGTTAGTTGATGAAACACACCAGGAAATACCCAAATAGGAGAAAAAATAGCTGCATGCAGCATGAGTCATCAGGAATCTCTCAGTGAAAGTTTATAGCAGATGAGTCTTAAGTTCCCAGTATTGATGACTTTCTATGAATTTATCTCAGTTTCCTCTGCACACTTTTAATATGCTATTTAGTATTCACCACCTTACTAGAAATCCACCCAATGCCTTTGTTGTAATCTTATATATTATAAAATGATACCTACTCCACAATGTTAGTACCTACCTATATTTACTATCTCCTCCAAAACCTTTTATTCAATCATAATGATTCATGCATATATGCTCATGGTCATTTTTAAATGATTAGTATAATAGAAATAGCAATTTTCTTAAAGCTGAGATATTAATGGCCAAATGTCTATCTGATACACTAAATTATCTGAAATATTTTTAACTATTTATTTTTTTAAAAATGACTACAGGAGCTACTGCAGATTCTTGTGGTCTGTGATGTAGCCTGCCTTCTCTTTGATGGGCAACAGGTGACACAATACTTCTCATTTAGGTACTGGGTCCTTTACAAACAACTGTGTAGGTAATCAAATTTTGAATACAATTTTTTTGTTTGTTTGCTCAAGGGTTTGAACTCAGTAAATTTTGCATGGCGCAAGTATCTTGCCACTGAGCTATTTGTGTGCTTTGTTTAATTTAATTTGATTTCTTCTGACGTACTGACTTGATGTAGCCAAAAAATTTGTATGGTTACTCATGTGTGATGAATTAAAAAATCTCAGGCAATTGAGATTGTTTGATTTACAAAATTTGAGCTTATCACATCTGAGTCACCTAGTACCTAGATTAAAAGAGGGGTCTCAAAAATTGAAACAAAGAAATAGATTAGTTTGCCCTTTTTTGTCCCTTGCAAATTAGGACAATAAAAAAGGGGTCTCAGAATTTCATTTTCTTCAATAAGGTTTTGTTTAAAAGCTCTATTCCTAAAAATGTTTTTTATCTCTTTCTTCAGGAATGCTAGGACATGAAAATTATTTCATGAAAATTAGCCACATAGTTTATCAGTGATTAACACTTAGACGACCGGCATGGTTTTTCATGAATTCTCTTGTGGGACCGGCAATAATACGGCTCTCCAACATTGTGTACCACCAGTGGTACACCCAGTCCATTCTATACGAACGTGGGTGTACCACCGGTGGTACACCCGGTCGTCTAAGTGTTAAATATGTGTAAACAGTAACTGATATCAAAAATTGTTTGAGCTGACCTATGTAAGTATTAATGACAAGAAAATAATTCTTCCTCATTTCTAGTGGTAAATGCAGCTTGTAGAAGAGTGATAGTTTGGTAGAAAGTATTTCTTATGTTTCTAAATATTATGTTATTTTCAATTTCCAAAGCCAACATCATACATAATTAGGTAACAACAAAATGTGAATATTTTTTAGTTTGATTACAACTATTCAGCAATCAACAGTGATGGAGTTGTGCTGAATGTATTATTATAAAACATCTTCAAGATAACATTGAGCAGTGTTTGTTATTTGGCTGATACATTTGATATTAATTGACATTTTTAACACCTCTGAGGACAAGTCTAGATTTAGCATTGTCTGGGTAAATGTGAGTTCTCGAACTTGTGAATCTGATTTTGTCTATTAATTTTACCCTCAGTATTTCCACATATATTTTTTACTCACAAGGCAAGGGGGCAAATTAAAAGATGAGAATACTCACATAGATGAGACCATTGTAACACCAATCTTAGATTGAAATTAATTGACATTTTTGTAAAATTCCTGAGAACTCAAGTCTAGATTTGCATATTATTTGAATTAAGAAAATGTAAGTTCTGACTCAAACTTGTGAATCAATTTTTGTCAATATTTGCCTTTAGTATTTTTACAGTTTTTGTTATACGCCCCCAAGGAAGCATAATAAGAGGATAATACTCACATAGATGAGTCCGGAGTAATACCGATCCTTGATGTTATGCAGCACGGAAGCCTCATTCAGACAGGTCAGATCAGCCATGTCCTCCACCTTATCGAACTTGGGTGGGTTCATCTTCTGGATGTCATCCTTGTTCACCAGGGTTCGTTTCCCGGTTTCGACCATTTCCACCTCGACAGAGTCTCCCCTCTCTCCCTTGATCCCAGCGGCCACAAAGCCCTGGTTCTCATGGGGGATCCACACCAACCGCTTCTGGGTCCACTCAGCCTGGGTCGCTGGGTCATTGAAAGCGTTTCTATCCACAGACAGATACTTCATGTCTGGGTCGTTAGGGTCCAGCTCAGGCGCCGCCATCTCAACTAAAAGACACTGAACCTTGCCAAGTTAGAAAACACCTAAACGGTACGTGGGATAAGTTACAAATCTAGCGAATATTTACAAACAAAAAACAAGCGCTCTAGTGTAAAAACAGTTGAAATAAATAAATAAGATTTAAAAGTTTAACCGCAATGAAGTTTATTGTTTAACACAAGAGAATTACCTCGCGTTTACTTCGCACATCGTCTAGTCCGACTGTTATAAGAATACTCGAAAGACAAATCTAACTCTTCAATTACTAGTTCTGAGTCTGAGAGCGGCAGTCGGTATCTCGATATTATACATCAAGAAACCATTTGTTGTGTGTTGATGACACACCCGCACAGTGTTGCCGCCAGCTCTCCCGGACTTTCATTCCTGAAGCCTATAGGTTATCTATCCATCAATTCCATCACATACTTTTATGAAACAACAATTTATTTAAAAACATAATTCCTTAATGAAACCAATACCAGCTTTTACTTCCAAAAATTTCTAATAGTATAAAAGTAAAGAATAGTTTTTAAAAAAAAATTTTTTCACTTAAACGCTTATATCTCGTGAACGGTACACCCGATTTTGATGAAATTTTGTAAGTATAATTATGCATATTATTGTTTTACATATGCTATTTATATTTATTTTTTAATTAATTATAATTAACTCTGATATTTAAGAAAATCCGATCTTTGGACAAAAAACAAGGTCCACCACTTGCCGATACAGAATTTTTTGTAGAGTCTAGAATGTAGGAAAAATACTATTCTACCATAGAAACAAAATTTGAAGCGGTTAAGCGGTTTTGGAGATACAAGTAATTTAGTATAAAATCTCAAAATTGGCACGTGTATGTGTATACAATGTGAAACAATCACGAGGAAGTATTGTGTCCATAATTGGCAGTGTTTTTTTTTAATAAGATATGATTGAGCTCAGATATTTAAGAAAATCTGAAATTTTAGACAAAAAAGGGCAAAAATAAGGTCTATGAGTTGCTTTTTTGAATTTTTATGTACAGATTTTTTTGGTGTTGTAGATTCTAGGTTTTCTACCACATAGGTAAAATAAATTTGAAGAAAATCTCAAAATTGCAAAGTGTACCTATATGTGAACCAATCACGAGAAAGTATTGTGTCCATAATTGGTAGTGTATTTTTTTGTTATAGAAGAACACAGGGGAAGAAGGATGAAGGTCCATATTTTCGAAAATTGAGTTAGATACGGATTAAAGTCCTTTGATAGTGTAAAAATACGTAGACATGTTAAAAATATGGAATAAGGTTGAGGGTGAGTAGATATTTACATTATTCAATCATGCGGTCAGGGGAAGAAAGATGAGAGTCACATCGCTTGTAGGGAAGAAAGATGATGAGAGTCCATAATCTTGAAAGATGAGAGTCCAAAAGTTTACAAACTTAAAATTGAATTATCTCGAAATCAAAAAAATGGACATTCATCTTTCTTCCCCTGGCCTCTTCATATTAGAGTTTAATGTCATTCCTCCACTGATGGTCATACACGCAGCTTTTGAATTTAATTTTTTTTAGAAAATTCCTATTTCATACAAATATGTATTCCTAACTCACATTGCTTGATAGGAAATATAAAAATTCATATCCTACATAATCAAATTATCTGCTTTATACAGTTCTACTTGAATTTAATTCTTCAGATTTGGAAAAAAAAACACCTATTTACAATTTTACATACGTCTTATAACAGTTATAACCAATTTTACCCTACTTTTATTCAGGGTTAATATATTGAGCTGGCAACGCTGTAATCTAGTTCAACACGTTTTCCGCAAGGTAGCAGCACAACCCGCTAGAGTGCAGCACTGTCAATATAAATCAAAATAGCCATGAAAGTTTGAAAGTTGATTCAACAAGTTAGGAATTGGACCTCTTCAGTCTACAACTTTTGAGGAATCTAAGTACATTAATAAATTACTAATTACACGATAATTTTATCAACCAGATTCCAACAATTTTGCATAGGTTATTTGGGCTTTACGTTGCTTACGACGCGACGTATGTTTTTTTACTTTCTATTACCTAGCCATAAGGAATCGAAAGTATTGTTTTCTCAACATCCGCGGGGCAAACAACCGAGCTACTCAAATTAACCTCACCCAGCCTGGGTCTAGAAGATCCAGTAGAACGCATATTGCCATGATGGACATATATAGATTCGAAATCAACCACTCTGGACGTTGCCTAACTTTATAGTGTTCAGCTGTATCCGACGCGTCACGTCATCTCCGTGGGTTAAATTCTAATAACCGATAAGTACCTATTTAAATTTGAAATTGCCAGCATCGGTGGCGCGTTGAATGCACCAGTTCTCGTAGGATCACCGAAGTAAGCAACGTTCAGCGAGGTGAAGACTTCGTGATGTTGCCATTCCGGCCCCTGGCTGGGTGAGATCAATGTGGGTAGCAGGTTTGTGAGTTTCCTGCGAATGGAGGGTAACACCCCTGTCGTGATATAACCATGCAGTTGCAAGCGACGTTAAACCAAAATTAAAAAAAAAAAAAAGAATTGAAATTTTACGTTATTTTGATTAAACAAGAATATTATAATAATTTCACGTGTCCGTGAGATAGGTATGCATCTCGCGGTACCTAAATCTCTCGTTAGGGATTACGCATGGACGCCCAGATCCTATCTATGTCCAGTGTATCTTTCCAAGAGGCTTTCTCACTCTCTAATCTCACTTCCAACTGCCAAACAACTCTCTTTGATTATTTATTCGAGCGAAATTGGACGGTTGAAAGGAAGATTTGGGGATTTTGAGAGGGAAGGTTCTATAACCTTGTAATGCGGAACTGTGTGCACCTAGATAACTAGTAATAGACGTGTCCAGTGTCCACGTGCACGTGCTTTTGCACGTCCCCAGGGGCTGCTAACATTGCATTGCGCATCTTGGAATGTAAGCAAATGACATGGCCAAGTTCTATTAAGGACCGGGTGAGCGGTATATCCTATCAAACATTTTTATCATTTCTTAAAGCAACGCATAAGAAAATTATAAAATAAAAAAATGATCACATAGGAATTTCTTTTAGAAAAGACCCCCAGATATATAATGTAATGTAACCTGGAATAAGGACTAGCCCAGGCTCCTTTCATGTCCATTGATTCTATTTGGTTTTTACGTTTTGATTTTGAGTGTGTCAAAACGGGAATTTTACCTTGAAATCGCTGAGAAAGGCACTGACCACATCATCCTCAGGGTTAGGCGGGAAATGCCAGCTTCATGTGCTCTTTGCTTCTGAGGGAACAATTTTTCGCTCCGGCCGGGATTCGAACCCGCAACCTCCAGATCAATAACCGATGCTCTTAACCACTGAGGTCACCTAAAATTAATAACCTAAATATTTACAACAAGATAAATAGAACTGAAATCACACCGTTACTAGGAAGAGGTGATTTCAGCTCACTCAGGGGTGAAAAATGAAATAATTATTCTATTCAACATGAAAGAGTTTGCAAAATTAAGAAAACTGGAAAGCATATTCGTTCTCACCAGAGAAATGGTAAGGAGGCACGAACTGAAACAGAGATAATGATTCAAATTTCTGATGTCTAAATAACAATAGGCCACTTTCTTCTCGTAATAATGGTCGAAGCATACGTTCTACTTTTACGGAATTAAAACAGCCTACGAAAGTTTAAAACCAATGTTCTCCCGCCTCGAATGACCTAGAAACGTTAAAAACAAAGTCAAGTCATTTTCCATGTATTTCTTAATCATTTACATTTTAACTTTTGAGAACTAATCCCTACAATACTCTACACTTAAATTAAAACACATTGAATTCATACATATGGCAATCATCTTGTATTATGATTTATTAAATAAACACTTCTTAATTAAAAAACATGACAGGTCAATATAATAAATATTCTCATTGTAAAATCATATTACAAGTAAATGAAATTATTATTATAATAAATATTCTGCTTGCTGTTCGGAACAGGATGGCTATTTCTCACCATAGTTCCCCGCATCAGCTGTACCACATGACTTGGTGTTTGGTCCGCTAGCAGTCGACTATATTACTTCATGGAAGTAATGCACAAGGGAGTAGGGACTTCTTTTTATAACAGATATGGCAATTTTAATTTACTCCTGGTAACTAATATTGGAAGTTTTACTTCCACGAGAAGATTTTTATAAAAAATCTTGCTCTATAAATTTAATTATCTATTATTCTACCTCCATTTGAACTACACACACATTGGATGTGCGGCGTGAATTCCTTAGGGTCAAGATCAATGGTCAATCAATTTGGTCAATGGGTCAAGATCAAAGAAAGTCTTTAAATTTCCATCTGACACAAAAAAAAACGCTTCATAGAACGAGTCTGAGGGATTGTTTCTACGAATTGCCTGTCCAGAGGTCTTCAAGCCCCTATCAGGAATTGCAACACTGTGAAGAACAAATAATCACCTTGCAGCTTCACTGTTAGACTTTCATTCTCTTGTTCACCTTGCAGCTTCACTGTTAGACTTTCATTCTCTTGTTCACCTTGCAGCTTCACTGTTAGACTTTCATTCTCTTGTTCATCTTGCAGCTTCACTGTTAGACTTTCATTCTCTTGTTCACCTTGCAGCTTCACTGTTAGACTTTCATTCTCTTGTTCACCTTGCAGCTTCACTGTTAGACTTTCATTCTCTTGTTCATCTTGCAGCTTCACTGTTAGACTTTCATTCTCTTGTTCACCTTGCAGCTTCACTGTTAGACTTTCATTCTCTTGTTCACCTTGCAGCTTCACTGTTAGACTTTCATTCTCTTGTTCACTTGCAGCTTCACTGTTAGACTTTCATTCTCTTGTTCACCTTGCAGCTTCACTGTTAGACTTTCATTCTCTTGTTCACCTTGCAGCTTCACTGTTAGACTTTCATTCTCTTGTTCACCTTGCAGCTCACTGTTAGACTTTCATTCTCTTGTTCTTAGTTCACCTTGCAGCTTCACTGTTAGACTTTCATTCTCTTGTTCACCTTGCAGCTTCACTGTTAGACTTTCATTCTCTTGTTCACCTTGCAGCTCCACTGTTAGACCTTCATTCTCTTGTTCACCTTGCAGCTGAACTCCTTCACCACGAAGGCTATCTTCTGCACGGCCAGCTTGATGTCCTCCACAGTCACATTGATGTAGAGCACGAAGCGTATCGTGTCCTCAGTGAGGGAGGACACGCGCACGTAGCACACGTTGTTCATGCCCAGGCACGAGATCTCCTCGTCCGTGATCTGGAACCAGAAATACAACAAACTTTAGTTCACTGGCGATGCCGTCACTGGCGAAATGGCCGTCTTAACATAAATAATCAAGTAAAACCAAAAAAGCCAAGTGTTTTATCTTTAAATTATTTCCATTTTTATTTGTTTTACCAAGAGTTGTGTATAATTATAAGTTTTCCCTGAGAACTTTATATTACGACTTGCACGTTCAAGAAGATTTTTACTACAGAAAATATCAATCGCCATTCACCGAGGAAATGCTGTGAGCATCATGTTGGATGTTGGGGACAATCCCTGATGGTGCACGTTGTACGAAGATAATTATTTAAACTTTCAAAAGAGAAGAAGAATAGAGTTTACAGGACTAAAGAGTTCCCTTTTGCTAGTAATTTAAACAAAGTCTCATTTGTTGGTATAATAAGATTACAGATAATATAACGAGAGTAATTTAATAAATTGGTTCATACATATAAATAAACAGTTTAAAAAAACAATTAATAGAATTTATATGGTGTGTTTTATATCGTAAGGCGTTTTCAAATGAAATAGTGTGTTCCCAATACCAACAATTTTTTTCCCGTCATCTTAATACGGCTCACGATATAAAAATTGGAATAAGAAGGTACTTACCGTTAAAAGCCGCTGCCTGAACATTTCAGCCGTGATGTTGCGCGGGAACTGAATCACCAGGATGTTAGTGTGAACGTTGCTTACATCGATTTCAGATATGAATGGGCAGTTCATATTGTTGATACCTGGAACAGAACGAATGGAAGATAAGGCCTTTATGGTCATTTACTACAAGCACACAGTTCTTGTTGATTCTGTTTATTTATAATTGTAATCTTCCTACTGTCCCAAGTATTCTTACTCTGAGCGATGAGTTTGGTCTGCATATTTATAATAATTACTAGCGGGTTACACCCGCCGCTTCGCCAGCCCATCAAACACACACAACGCACACGCACACACACCCCCCACACCCACACACACCACACACACACACACACCACACCACACACACACACCACACACCACACACACACACACCCACACACACCACACACAAACACACCACACCACACACACAAAGCACACACACACACACACACCACACACACACAAACACACACCACACACACACACACCACACACACACACACCACACACACACACACACCACACACACACACACCACACACACACCACACACACACCACACACACACACACCACACCACACACACACACACACCACCACACACACACACACACACACACACACACACACACCACACCACACACACACACACACCACACCACACCACACACCACACCCCACACCACACACACACACACACACACACAAAATGTCATTTAGGTTTGAAAAAAAACCTGAATATTTTTTGTCACCCATCTATTTTCTGGTCTTCCCCGGCGTAGCTCAAGAATGGCTCATCAGAATTTCGCGATCAATATGTCAAATGAAAGCCTAAACCCTTGCCTAAAACTTTCTCGCTCTGAGTTAATAGGTCGTCACTTCAAATTTCGAGAAAAAATGTCATTTAGGTCAAAAAACGTGAATATTTTACATGTTACCCATCAATTTTTTTACCTTACCCGGCGTAGCTCAAGAATTGCTCATCAGAATTTCGTGATCAATATGTCAAATGAAAGCCTGAACCCTTGCCTAAAACTTTCTCGCTTTGAGTTGATAGGTCGTCACTTCAAATTTCGAGAAAAAATGTCATTTAGGTCAAAAAACGTGAATATTTTACATGTTACCCATCCATTTTTTTACCTTACCCGGCGTAGCTCAAGAACGGCTCATCAGAAATTCGCGATCGATATGTCAATTGAAAGCTCAAACCCTTGCCTAAAACTTTCTCGCTTTGAGTTCATAGGTCGTCGCGACAAATTTCGAGAAAAAATGTCATTTATGTCAAAAAACGTGAATTTTTTTTGCGTCACCCATCCATTTTTATCCTTACTCATTGTAGCTTAACCTCAGGGAGATATAATCTAGCCTAGAAGAATTTCCTGATCCAAAGGGACCTATGTGCAAAATTTCAGGTTTCTCCGTCAAACGGTGTGGATTTGTATAAAGAACATACATACACACATACATACATACATGATTGAAGACGTTCATCGTTGCGATGCTGTCTAGCTCTGAACTCCTCTTCGTCCACATAGGCCCCTGAGATGACTGAGCAGTCCAGCCCTGGATCTGCATTGTCTGCTGCACACAGGACAGGTCAGCTCGTCAATTGGTGGTGGAAATGTTGATTGTGTGGCAATGTTGAGACAGGGTGAAGTTTGATTTGGATCTACTGGGGTAAGTCTGACGGGTTTTATTGATGTTGGTACAGTTTCTGAGTGGCGATGTCTTAGATGGCTGGTAGCTCCAGCTTTAGATTTTGATGAGTGGCCACATTGTTCGCAGATAAGTGAGTTGTTTGGTGGTGGGAGCTGATCCTTGTGTGTTTGTGTCAAATGGGAATTCACATACTGGCGTCCTTTTCTTCCTTGGCGTTTGAATTCGCATAGGGGGCATTTCCATTCGAACTTATCTTCTTCTAGGTGTTGGGCTTCTCTTTTCTGTGATGCATCTTGTATGTGTTGGTCATGCGCTTTTTGGATGTTTTCATTGATTTTAGTTCGCCATAGGTTTCTATCCGCAGCTTTGATTCTCCAGTCTTTTTCGTCAATGGTAAGTAGTTTGAGATCATTTTTGATAAGATCAGACCAGCGCTTCTTTGGTTTTTGCTGGGGGCGACAACCTTCAGTGAGTTGAGAAAAGGCAACTTTATGAGTTATGCGGTCGGGTGGCATACGGCTGACATGTCCTGCCCAGCGAAGACGTCTGACACGGATGAGTTCGTCAACTTTTAGCATGTTGGTACGTTGATATACGACTTCATTCGGCACCATGTCCTTCCAGCTGATTCCTGCTATTGTTCTAAGGCATCTAGTATGGAATGCATTTAGCTGTTGAGTCTGATATGCCTTTAAGGTCCAACATTCAGAGGAGTACAAGAGGGTACTTAATACGATGGTGTTGTATACCTGAATTTTCGTTTTGAGACTCAGATGGTGCGGTTTCCATACTCGGTTGTATAATCTGGCAAAGGCTTGGGTTGCAGCGTTTATTCTATTTCTGACTTCACAATTCAAGTCACCATTGTTTGTTATCAGACTTCCAAGGTATTTAAATGAGTTGACTTCTTTGAGTGGATTGCCATTGATATGAATAATAGCTGGTAGAGTATTGACAAACATTACTTCGGTTTTATTGATGTTGACATTTAGTCCAAAAGTCTTAGCTGCATTTACAAAAGCTGTTACAAGTCTTTGGAGTTCTTCAGGTGTTTTGGTAACGAGGGCAGCGTCATCTGCAAACATTAATTCTCCGACGTGGGCAGATTTAACTTTTGAAGTGGACTGAAGGCCTCTTTTATTAAACATGTTAGTGTCGCTGCGGTAGACTAGGTTCACACTGCCTTCATTTGTTTCTTTAACTCTATTCATTATTGCTTGGATGTAAAGCAGAAAAAGTACTGGAGCGACCACACAGCCCTGTTTTACACCTGTTTTGATCTCAAAAGGTTCAGAATATTCCCCGTCAGCAAGTACCGATGAAGTGGTATCTTCGTGCAGCAGTTTCAAGATCGTCAAGATGTTTTGCGGACATTTTATATGGTCTAGAATTTTAAATAATGCCGCTCTATTAACGGAATCAAATGCTTTTGATATGTCAACAAATGCAATGCATAGACTAGTGTTTTGCTCCAATGTTTTCTCTACAAGTTGTCTAGCAGCGAATATCATATCAATGGTAGAACGACTGCCCCGGAATCCGCACTGGGTGTCATCAATACAAGATTCTATAAGCGGAAGGATACGATTATAAATAATCCTAGAGAGAAGTTTGCTGGTTACGTTTAGCAGGGATATGCCTCTGTAGTTGTCACACTTCCGCTTGCTTCCTTTCTTATGAATAGGAACTACAGTTGAATGTTTCCAGTCCTTTGGTAATGTTTTCTCTACATACATACATACATACACACATACATACATACACACATACAGACAGCTTTCTTTTATAGATATAGATAATCTTCCTACTGTCCCAAGTATTCTTACTCTGAGCGATGAGTTTGGTCTACTTATTTGTTATTGTAATCTTCCTACTGTCCCAAGTATTCTTACTCTGAGCGATGAGTTTGGTCTACTTATTTATAATAATTGTAATCTTCCTATTGTCCCAAGTATTCTTACTCTGAGCGATGAGTTTGGTCTACTTATTTATAATAATTGTAATCTTCCTACTGTCCCAAGTATTCTTACTCTGAGCGATGAGTTTGGTCTGCATATTTATAATAATTATAATCTTCCTACTGTCCCAAGTATTCTTACTCTGAGCGATGAGTTTGGTCTACTTATTTGTTATTGTAATCTTCCTACTGTCCCAAGTATTCTTACTCTGAGCGATGAGTTTGGTCTACTTATTTGTTATTGTAATCTTCCTACTGTCCCAAGTATTGTTACTCTGAGCGATGAGTTTGGTCTACTTATTTATAATAATTGTAATCTTCCTACTTTCCCAAGTATTCTTACTCTGAGCGATGAGTTTGGTCTACTTATTTATAATAATTGTAATCTTCCTACTGTCCCAAGTATTCTTACTCTGAGCGATGAGTTTGGTCTGCTCGTGGTCTCGCCTCAGTCTCTCCACATGATGATCCAGCGCGAATATGCCTGCCCCTGCGAGGTAGCCTACTTGCCGCATGCCTCCCCCCAGCACTTTCCTTATGCGAATAGCTCTGAAACATTGACAAGTGAAACAACAATTTTTTTGGTGTTAATGTCGCTTTCAACTGAATGTTCATGTCACGAAGGGGATTTTAACCTCCTTTCCCTGGGAACTCACAAACCAGTTACTCAAATTAACCTCACCCATCCTGAGGGGGGTCGGGAATAGTCAGCATCACGAGGGTTTGAATTTGAATGGTCACGGATCCAAGTCCTAGCCTCATTGGACGTTAATGAGAACTGATGTATTCAACGTGCCATCAACGCTCGCTCAATATGCCAACAGATTAATATGCCATTTCCTCAAGGCTTGGGTAGAAGAGATCGCCATAGGCAATAATTTCACCCTTTAATTTGTCTGGCTGGGGAACGTTACACAGGGAGAAGACCCGTGTCTTCCTAGGGGATTATTATTAGAGAACAGAACCCTAACAAGCCAGAAAAGCTTGCAGCTATCCCAAGGGTTTAATGGCTTAAAAAAGATTAGCCTTAATAGATGATCAATTGATCACACATAAGAATATGTGGTTAAGAACGAGCTCACTAAACATGGCTGTTTGATCTATTATTTCAAATATACAATTTATTTCTATGCAATTAATTTTGTTTAAATGTTATTTGTACAGTCTAACCTGGGATATAAAAGAACTCAATGGACCGGAATTTTTACTCTCTTATATCCAGGTTCCTCTTATATTATTATATCCAGGTTCAACTGTAATATTCATATTTGTGACTAGCATATTTATTTTTACTAAAAATTTCATTTTTTTTTACAATTAAATATTTCATCAAGAGACGAAAGTGTTGGTAGGGTGCCTGAAACACTGGCAATGTTCCCCCTCTCGCGAGCACTCACTTCTGTATGAACTCCTCAGGGCCGGTGAGTATGGAGCCGATGGGGGCGCCCAGGCCCTTGCTGAGACAGAACATGGCGGTGTCCACAGGGGCCAGCACCTCCGCCAGGGCCAGGCCCAGGTGGATGCAGGCGTTGAACACGCGGGCCCCGTCCATGTGCACCGGGATGCTGTGCTGCTGACAGCGGGCCTTCAGCTGGAATATATATTATTATCTATTAGCTGCTGACAGCGGGCCTTGAGCTGGAATATGTATTATTATCTATTAGCTGCTGACAGCGGGCCTTGAGCTGGAATATGTATTATTATCTATTAGATTCAGGTAGATGCTGTGCTGCTGACAGCGGGCCTTCAGCTGGAATACATATTATTATCTATTAGCTGCTGACAGCGGGCCTTGAGCTGGAATATGTATTATTATCTATTAGCTGCTGACAGCGGGCCTTCAGCTGGAATACATATTATTATCTATTAGCTGCTGACAGCGGGCCTTCAGCTGGAATACATATTATTATCTATTAGCTGCTGACAGCGGGCCTTGAGCTGGAATATGTATTATTATCTATTAGCTGCTGACAGCGCCCCTTAAACAAAAAGGTGTCTCTGATCTACTAACTCCGATATAGTAGTCTCGGAGATTGATACGAGAGAGTAAAAACAGCGTGCTCGGAAACATCTTTCTCTGGGAGTACTGAGGGAATGGATTGAAACTCTCCCGGAGAATGTTTAACCAACTTACTCGGAACCTATCTCGGATCTATGCCCGAGCTAATTCGGGACAAGATCCAAGCTCGTCCCGAGTACATGTTCTCGCAACGTTCTCCGAACGAGATCCGATACACTGTGGCAACACCGGAAATTGAAAGTAAAATTTGCAAAACATTTTCTAAATCGAGTGAATTCTGCAATTTGAATAAATTAATTAGTTTTCCTGAGATAATTAGTAAAACTCAAATACATAAAAGGTAAAGATATTTTATACAGTATTTTGAGAAACTACCGTCAATATTATGTGTAATCTCATTCCTAAGATAAAGTAATTTCGCATCAGTGACTTCTGCTCATCCAAATAAGTGATTTAATAAAACTTGTTTTAAGTAATTTAAGTAATGGTCAATATGTCTGCAAACATAATATCTTTTTAAACTGGACCTAGCATTTAAAATAATTATGATCTATGGAGGAAATCCACATGATATTTTCCACCTGTTTACATGTATTGTGCATCCAATCCAACATAGCTTCAACCTGAAGAAACCTATTCAAGCTGCCTCCCTCCTCAAATATATTGAACCTGACATGGGATAAGTGAAAGTGACTACAAATTGATGATTTAACAATATAATTATATCTAACAATTTCTGATAAAAGTCCAACAAGTTGACTCTTCTAAAGTTCCTACATCATAGTTTTAGGGTGTAACTAAAAAGAAATTTTTCTCTACTTTAAAAAGTTTACTGTTCTAAAGTGTACCAATTTCCATGCATTAATCATAAGTGAGTTTTACACTCCAATTAGTGGGGTAAGCAATATCTAAACAATATCTTACATTTTACATTGTTTTATAGTCAAACCAGGATATGTATGTGGAAATGCTGGAGATTAACCTGTTCCAGATATTCCACTTAATCAGAATCACACTCTTAACAGGTGTCTGACTGGGGGATTTTAAACAGGGAAAAGACCAGTGTTTTGCTAGACAACTATGAACAGAGAACTGACTAGCTAAAGGTTTTTTAATAGGTTCACATTATTGAAGATTTGACTATACTGTTCCATAATCAATAGATCCTGTGTTCAATTCACAGTTTTTTTTTCTTTCAAACAGCAATTCTGTTCCCTTTAAAAATGAGGCATTCCTAGCCCTTATCAGGCTAAGTGAGGTTAATGTGGGTAGCTGGGACTATTCCCAGTAAATTCAGTATACAACCCCCATTTTTATTTTAAATAAATAAATCTGTTCTCCGAAAATGTGAGGCTGGTATATCTAGCCCTACTCAGGCTGAGTGAGGTGAATGTGGGTATCTGGTACTGTTCCCATTAAATTCAGAATGAAATTCCCATCCTCACTATCTCAAATCAGGACAGGGGTTTTTCATGAACCAGCTATAACATAAAAAAAAAATATTGTAAGTTTAGAAGAAGTATTAAGTGTTGCAAATTTAGACAGTTTTTTTACTTGTAATAAGTACATTTTTTACTATAATGTGTTCATTAATTTTAATTTTTAAAACAGTAGCTTGTATTATTCAAGATTTGACTACTCCCCGTAATCTAAAGATTTTGGTTCATTTTTGTTGTTGTGAAACAGATAATTCTCCTTCTTTAGAAAATATGAGGCTGACATGTGTATACACAGCCTTTATCAGGCTGGGTGAGGTTAATGTGGCTACCTGGTACTATTCCCAGTAAATTCAGAATAAAATGGCCCAACCCAGGCTCGGTGAGCTTAATGTGGGTAACAGGTTTGTGAGTTTCCTGCAAATGAGGGTAAAACCTCGGTCATGATATGACTATGCAATTGAGGTTAAACCCATTTAATCAAACAAAAAAAAAAATCTGGAAGACTGTTCTTTTTTTATGAATGCCATATTATAGTCAAAATTCTCTCTGGGTTCTATTTCCTAATTTCATCTTTAATAATCTCAACTTCTGTTCTGGTAGTCTTTGTCTTCGGGCAGCCTGCTGCTGGGCAGGAAGATGGCATTTCAGCACATCTCTCTCTTAATTACCTATATGTATAATAGATTTAGATTAATTAAGTCCACTTGGCTTAATTTATCTGCTGATTCTATGTATTATATTCTGTTTGTTTCATGTTTTTGTTTGTTACATATTTTTGCTTTTAATTCTTTTACCATGAAAATGGAAAAATATAAAACTGAAAAACACAAATTGTCTTCTTATTTATTAATGTTAGCATTTCATCAACAGCTTTTCATCATTGTAGAACCAAATTGCCTTGAAATAGTATATTTTTCATCAAATCCAAATTAATTTTAAAAATTTCCTGTGAAATCACAATTTTCAAATTTTTCCGGGCAATGGCGGTGGTATGAAATTCAATATGGAGCCCCTTAATTATTAATTAGGTATTCAATTTCCAAAACCTTGTAAAAATAAGCTTAATAAAATGCTCAGGGGGAGGAAATAGTAAGCTTATAAAAGTGTTTCTAAAATGTTAAGCCTTGTCAAAATAAGTTTTATAAAATGTTTGAATCTTGTCAAAATAAGTGTTTTTAAAATCTTTTTAAACACTTTCTGTGCCGTCTGGGTAGTCTGCTGTGACTAAAGATAGAGATACTTTTAAGATGTGAACTTATGTGATACTTTTATTTTCATGTCAATTTTTTTTCTAATGTTTCTAAATTGATTGCATAAATATATTGATACCTTAGATTCCTTGGGTCAAATAAACATGGATTATCTCTATCAACTAGGGGTCAGAAATGGACCCTAACTGAGTTAGAACTGACTTAAACTCGAAAAATTAATATTAAAAATTGAATTCGTATCCAATGTCCTATACATATGTCCTAACTAAAGGGCGGGGTTATTGGTTATTGCCTATGGCAATCTCTTTATTCCAATTGTTTCTAGTCTCTTATTGGGATTTTTCATTCTTTAAGGTGTATTCTTCTTTTTTTTTGTTTTGTTCTTAATTATTTTATTTTAAATTTCACAATAAAAAAAAATGTTCTATTATAAAAATGTGTCGTATTATTTTTAGGTGGTTTTACAGCTAAAATTCCCAGGGTATTTAAAACGGTCTGTGGTCTAGAAGAGACAGTCCCCGAGAATGTTCTCGGAGACGGTTCCGAGAAGGCTCGGAGACAGTCCCCGAGAATGTTCTCGGAGACGGTTCCGAGAAGGCTCGGAGACGGTCCCCGAGAATGATCTCGGAGACAGTTCCCGAGACCGATCTTGGAGCAATCTCGAGCACCAGCAATCGACGCTACGGTGCGGACGTAGACTGTCCCGTAGCAGTCTCCGAACGGTCTCCTAGGTGTCTCCGATATCATTTTTTGGGATCCGAGACAGGACGATACAATCTCGTTCCTAGATCTCGGAGATGGTTCCGAGACTGTTTTTTGTTTAAGGGGCGGGCCTTCAGCTGGAATACATATTATTATCTATTAGCTGCTGACAGCGGGCCTTCAGCTGGAATACATAATTATTATTATCTATTAGCTGCTGACAGCGGGCCTTGAGCTGGAATATGTATTATTATCTATTAGCTGCTGACAGCGGGCCTTCAGCTGGAATACATATTATTATCTATTAGCTGCTGACAGCGGGCCTTCAGCTGGAATACATATTATTATCTATTAGCTGCTGACAGCGGGCCTTCAGCTGGAATACATAATATTATCTATTAGCTGCTGACAGCGGGCCTTCATCTGGAATACATATTATTATCTATTAGCTGCTGACAGCGGGCCTTCAGCTGGAATACATATTATTATCTATTAGCTGCTGACAGCGGGCCTTGAGCTGGAATACATATTATTATCTATTAGCTGCTGACAGCGGGCCTTGAGCTGGAATACATATTATTATCTATTAGCTGCTGACAGCGGGCCTTCAGCTGGAATACATATTATTATCTATTAGCTGCTGACAGCGGGCCTTCAGCTGGAATACATATTATTATCTATTAGCTGCTGACAGCGGGCCTTCAGCTGGAATATGTATTATTATCTATTAGTTGCTGACAGCGGGCCTTCAGCTGGAATATATATTATCTATTAGCTGCTGACAGCGGGCCTTCAGCTGGAATATATATTATTATCTATTAGCTGCTGACAGCGGGCCTTGAGCTGGAATACATATTATTATCTATTAGCTGCTGACAGCGGGCCTTCAGCTGGAATATATGTTATTATCTATTAGCTGCTGACAGCGGGCCTTGAGCTGGAATACATATTATTATCTATTAGCTGCTGACAGCGGGCCTTCAGCTGGAATATATATTATTATCTATTAGCTGCTGACAGCGGGCCTTGAGCTGGAATATACAGGGTCTTCATAAAGTCTCACCCAGGCCTAGGTTTCTCGAAAACGACTCAAAATATCAAAAAACGCAAAAAACCCGTATTCCTTTATATTTAGGGGGATTGATTTTCAGCCAAAAAATTTTTGCCTACACGGCCCCAGTCAGGCTGGGCATGGACCAACTTCAAAATCTTAAATAGAATGGTATGTCTTGTGGCATATTGTTTTAAAGGTCTTATTGAGAAAATTCATTACAATAAATTTCAGTGTGCTACGACTTACCGTTCTCGAGATACAGGGTCGGACGTCCTGCGTAATATCCCTATATTTTGACCTATAACTCGTTAACCGTAAATTATGGAGAAAATTTTTCTTGTTAATAATAACTCCTTATGATGAGACTTTTCGAACAAGTTATAACTCGACAAACTCTGTTGATGTTAGTTTCTGGTCAGTTTCGTCAGCCAGCCGGACGAACAGTCGAAAAAAATTTAACGAAAAAACAAATCAAATTTTAACTTGTTCGAAAGTTCTTGCTATTAGGAGTTATTATTTATTATCAAGAAAAATTTTCTCCATAATTTACGGTTAACGAGTAATTCAATGTATTTATTTATTGTAATAATAAAACAGATGTTGACGAGTTATAGGTCAAAATATAGGGATATTACACAGGACGTCCGACCCTGTATCTCGAGAACGGTAAGTCGGAGCACACTGAAATTTATTATAATGAACTTTTCTCAATAAGACCTTTAAAACAATATGCCACAAGACATACCATTCTATTTAAGATTTTAAAGTTGGTCCATGCCCAGTGCCCAGATTGCCCAGCCTGACTGGGGCCGTGTAGGCAAAAAAAAATTGGCTGAAAATCAATCCCCCTAAATATAAAGGAATACGGGTTTTTGCGTTTTTTGATATTCTGAATCGTTTTCGAGAAACCTAGGCCTGGGTGAGACTTTATGAAGACCCTGTATATTATTATCTATTAGCAGCTGACAGCGGGCCTTGAGCTGGAATATATATTATTATCTATTAGATTCAGGTAGATGCTGTGCTGCTGACAGCGGGCCTTGAGCTGGAATATATATTATTATCTATTAGATTCAGGTAGATGTTGTGCTGCTGACAGCGGGCCTTGAGCTGGAATATACAGGGTGAGCATAAAGTCTCACCCCACCCCCCGTATCTCGAGAATGGCTGAAATTACAAGAAAACGCAAAAACACGTATCCCTTCGATTACAGGGGGATTAATTTTCAGCCAAAAAATATTTGCCTACACGGCCCCAGTCAGGCTGGGCATGGACCAACTTTAAAATCTTAAATAGAATTGTATGTCTTGTGGCATATTGCTTTAAAGGTCTCATAAAGAGAAGTTCATTACAACAAGTTTCAGTGAGCTACGACTTACCTTTCTCGAGATACAGGGTCGGACGTCCTGCGTAATATCCATATATTTTGACCTATAACTAGTTGACCGTAAATTCCAGAAAAATGATATTTGTTGATAAATACTCCTTATGACAAGCCCTGTCGAAAAAGGTTAAAACTTCATTTGTTTCTTCGTTAAAATTTTTTGGACTGTTCGTCCGGCTGGCTGACGAAACCGACCAGAAACCAACATCAACAGAATATGTCGAGTTATAACTTTTTCGACAGAAATTGTCATAAGGAGTTATTATCAACAAATTTCATTTTTTTATAATTTACGGTTAACGAGTTATAGGTCAAAATATATGGATATTACGCAGGACGTTCGATCCTGTATCTCGAGAACGGTTAGTCGTAGCTCACTGTAATGAACTTCTCTTTATAAGACCTTTAAATCAATATGCCACAAGACATACCATTCTATTTAAGATTTTAAAGTTGGTCCATGCCCAGCCTGACTGGGGCCGTGCAGGCAAATTTTTTTTGGCCGAAAATCAATCCTTCTAAAATCGAAGGGATACGTGTTTTTGCGATTTCTTGTATTTTCAGCCATTCTCGAGATACGGGGGGTGGGGTGAGACTTTATGCTCACCCTGTATATGTATTATTATCTATTTGTTGTATTCGTAATTCTTAGGAGGTTTTCACCTGAGAAATTGTAACACACGTTATGGTTAAAACTGCAAAAAATTAACTGTCAAAAATTGATTTTTTTTATTATAGATTTATGAATATTGAAGCAGTTTATTTGCCTCACTTCCCGAGCAGCACTGTACCGCCACAGTATTCTCCACACAGTACTCACCTCCCGCAGCCAGTGCATGGGCAGCACAGTACCGCCACAGTATTCTCCACACAGTACTCACCTCCCGCAGCCAGTGCATGGGCAGCACAGTACCGCCACAGTATTCTCCACACAGTACTCACCTCCCGCAGCCAGTGCATGGGCAGCACAGTACCGCCACAGTATTCTCCACACAGTACTCACCTCCCGCAGCCAGTGCATGGGCAGCACAGTACCGCCACAGTATTCTCCACACAGTACTCACCTCCCGCAGCCAGTGCATGGGCAGCACAGTACCGCCACAGTATTCTCCACACAGTACTCACCTCCCGCAGCCAGTGCATGGGTAGCACAGTACCGCCACAGTAGTTGTGCGTGTTCTCCACACACACGAGGCTGGTGCTGGCACAGTGGATGTTCTCTGCCGTGCTGAACTTGGCCTCCATATCGTCAAGGTCAAATGTGCCGTCCTTGTTGTTCTTCACCCCGCGAGCCAGCACCCGCCCGATCTGGAACCAAACAACAGTTCATATAACTTCCTACAGTGGACTAGATCTGGAACCAAACAACAGTTCATATACCTTCCTACAGTGGACTAGATCTGGAACCAAACAACAGTTCATATACCTTCCTACAGTGGACTAGATCTGGAACCAAACAACAGTTCATATACCTTCCTACAGTGGACTAGTTCTGGAACCAAACAACAGTTCATATAACTTCCTACAGTGGACTAGATCTGGAACCAAACAACAGTTCATATACCTTCCTACAGTGGACTAGATCTGGAACCAAACAACAGTTCATATACCTTCCTACAGTGGACTAGATCTGGAACCAAACAACAGTTCATATACCTTCCTACAGTGGACTAGATCTGGAACCAAACAACAGTTCATATACCTTCCTACAGTGGACTAGATCTGGAACCAAACAACAGTTCATATAACTTCCTACAGTGGACTAGATCTGGAACCAAACAACAGTTCATATACCTTCCTACAGTGGACTAGATCTGGAACCAAACAACAGTTCATATACCTTCCTACAGTGGACTAGATCTGGAACCAAACAACAGTTCATATAACTTCCTACAGTGGACTAGATCTGGAACCAAACAACAGTTCATATACCTTCCTACAGTGGACTAGATCTGGAACCAAACAACAGTTCATATACCTTCCTACAGTGGACTAGATCTGGAACCAAACAACAGTTCATATAACTTCCTACAGTGGACTAGATCTGGAACCAAACAACAGTTCATATACCTTCCTACAGTGGACTAGATCTGGAACCAAACAACAGTTCATATACCTTCCTACAGTGGACTAGATCTGGAACCAAACAACAGTTCATATACCTTCCTACAGTGGACTAGATCTGGAACCAAACAACAGTTCATATACCTTCCTACAGTGGACTAGATCTGGAACCAAACAACAGTTCATAAACCTTCCTACAGAGGACTAGATCTGGAACCAAACAACAGTTCATATACCTTCCTACAGAGGACTAGATCTGGAACCAAAGAACAGTTCATATACTTTCCTACAGTGGACTAGATCTGGAACTAAACAACAGTACATATACCTTCCTACAGTGGACTAGATCTGGAACCAAACAACAGTTCATATACCTTCCTACAGAGGACTAGATCTGGAACCAAACAACAGTTCATATACCTTCTTTCAGTGGACTAGATCTGAAACCAAACAACAGTTCATATACTTTCCTACAGTGGACTAGATCTGGAACTAAACAACAGTTCATATACCTTCCTACAGTGGACTAGATCTGGAACCAAACAACAGTTCATATACCTTCCTACAGTAGACTAGATCTGGAACCAAAGAGCAGTTCATATACCTTCCTAAAGTAGACCCTATTACACCTCCCGCCAAAGATCGTGACCCCCGCTTTGGTAACTCGCCTAGAAGAGTGCATAGAACATCATAAGTAAATAAATTTAGCTGAGATACAAATCTTTGGAGGAATATACTACTACGATGAAAATAGGTTTTTTTCTTTCAATGGGTTTTATTGGGACAAAGTCATTGAACTTTGGTTTATTTCTAGTGACACTTGACACATAATGAAATAACTACAATATCCTACATAGTAAGTAAATTGTTTCTTATTTACCTGGGATGCTCCTCCCTGCTCCCACAGCATAATGTGGCTGCAGTCTCCTACGATGATCTCCGAGTCTCTCCGATCACAATGTGCCATAACTGAAATCCAGATGTACATAGATAACAACGTTACTTTCAGGAGGCAATGCAAAATTTTAGCAGCCTATGCAGCCGTTGAATTGATGAAAAGCGCCTCCGATGGTTGTTACTTCCATCTATCAAATATTCGGCTCCAAATCTTAGAGAGAAAACTTTGAGGGAGCAGGTGAGAAGGCCTCTCACTCTCTTGTCCATTCCCAACAAACATTTAATTTGACACTATACTTACTAGCAATTAGATTGCCCATGGTTCCACTAGGGACAAGAATAGCTGCCTCTTTTCCAGCCATCTTGGCAGCTTTCTCTAGGAGTTCTGAAATGAGGGAAAATATTATAAAATATTATCAACTCAATTTTGTTACAAAAAAAGATAGATTGCGATATTTCATATAATACATTAGAAGCAAAGGAAAGTGTATTGTTTACAATTAATTCTGCTTTATTTTTCTTCATGAGAATGTCAGAAGCCAGGATGACACGTTGAATGCTCCAGTTCTCGTTCTGTCACTGAAGTTAAGCAACGTCCAGCGAAGTTAGGACTTGGATGGGTGACCATTCAAATTCGAACGTTTGTGATGCTGGCTATTCTCGGCCTCACTGAGGCTGGGACAGGTTAATTTGAGTAGCTGGTTTGTGAGTTTTCAGCGAATGGACGTTAGAACCCCCGTCCTAATAAGACCAATCAGTTGAAAAAGAATATCAGGCAATTATCACCACCCTTAATGAAAATTATTTTACTTTTCGTTGTAAATATTTTGTATGACCTACATATTGTATTAAAATTAAATTTGGTATTGAAGAGATTTTTTTTAGGAAACATTTTTAACATGAAAACGATTTATTATTATGTACTTAAAATTGTATTGAAACTGTCCGGGAACAAGCGCTACCTTTGCAGGTTGGGTCCTCAAGGTACACGTCATCCCCCACCTCACAGTTGAACATGAAGTTCTTCATTTCCAGAGTGGGCTTGGAGATGGTGTCACTCCGGAGGTCCACTGTTCGAATCTGTGGAATTACACCAGGAGACGGATAGGAGGTGAGTATAACTTAGGAGCAAGCGTTGTCTATACAATTTGGTATCAAGTAGATTTTTTGTACGAGTACATTTCATGATGTTGTCTGTACTAGACTGTTACAGCTTGTAATTGGTATTGAGACACAATACTAACATAACAAAAGATTTTTGAAAAAAAACAGGAAACACACCATCAATAAATAATTCATAATTCAACAATCTAGAGAGTCAATGCTGTCAGTGTGCTGGGGAACATTGCCGACATAAGAGTTAACTTCCATGATTTACAATTATACATATTATTTGTTAAAAAAAAACATAACCTTATCAGAGATGGGCAGGACTTACCTAGTCAGGCATGGGCGGAAATTTACCTTGTCAAACAGGGGCGGGACTTACCTTATTAGACATTTACGGGACTTACCTAATCAGACATGGGCTTAGATTACCTTATCAGACATGGGCGGGACTTACCGAATCAGACAGGGGTGGGGACTCCATGGGCGGGGCTTACCTTATCAGACATGGGCGGGACTTACCTAATCAGACAGGGGCGGGGACTCCATGGGCGGGGCTTACCTTGTCAGACATGGGCGGGACTTACCTAATCAGACAGGGGTGGGGACTCAATGGGCGGGGCTTACCTTGTCAGACATGGGCGGGACTTACCTAATCAGACAGGGGTGGGGACTCCATGGGCGGGGCTTACCTTGTCAGACAGGGGCGGGACTTACCTAATCAGACAGGGGCGGGGACTCCATGGGCGGGGCTTACCTTGTCAGACATGGGCGGGACTTACCTAATCAGACAGGGGTGGGGACTCCATGGGCGGGGCTTACCTTGTCAGACATGGGCGGGACTTACCTAATCAGACAGGGGTGGGGACTCCATGGGCGGGGCTTACCTTGTCAGACATGGGCGGGTATCCTGTGAGAGGGAGACTCCCGTAGGCACTCATACTGACTCCGTAGGAACTCATGGTGATGCAACGCAGGGGACGAGGTTCGATATCCACCCGGAGTAACAAACGCTTTAAAGCAAGGCTTCCTGAAACGAGAAAAACAAAATAAAACTATGTTATAGGAATACATAAAATAATAATAATAATTATGAGACAAGACAGTTAAAATATATTATAGGTAACTTTACAGAGACAATGGACCGATCGATATTTAAAGTATTTAGAAACATAAGTTTTTTTTTTAAATTCAGAAATGTAAATCAATAAACATGAATTTGAAAGATAAATGGAATGTTAATCTATTTTATCACGTGAATTGTACTCGAAAGAGTAATAAATAGAACAAGACTAAATTGAATGACGCATCAGTGCAAATGCCTGTTGAAAATCTACATCAATATCACTGAGGATAAAATGGCGTGCTCTTACATCCCACACAGAAGAGTATCATAGGATTCATAGCTATCTCTCTACTTCTCAATTAATAAATTATTAAAATTGAAAATAATACTACTGATACACAATGACCTAAGACATAAAAATGTTTCTTTTTTAAAAAAGGAGAGAGAAAAGATTTTAACCTGTTAATTTGCTAACTCGTAAGAATATAGATCTCGGAGAGCGAGACATTTCACAAGATGATGTAGATTCGAGAAGAATATTCTGGTGAATACAAAACTTTGCAAAATCATAGTAACATTTACATTCATAGAGCTGAGTTTACTAAGTAGGTAATTAATAGGAACGAAAACTTGAGCGATAAAAAGCCTGTCCAACTTGTGCGTTCAAATAAGAATAGAACGATCTTCAAACTAGGCTGGTGGGAAGTGAACACCGTCTACCAAATGTAGTGAAAACAAATTATGTAATACAAAATATTGTGATAAAAATGTGGGCTAAAGCAGAAGTGAACATTCAAAGGAGAGTTCAATAATTTACAATATTTTTAATAGCATTAACCTATCGACCCTTACACCAGTTGCTTATAATCAAACATACATTGCACCATTTGCTTTTAGAGAAAGGCGATTTAGAATTCCAGTGATAGCAGAGAGAAGTTGATTATGAAATTAAACCTTGACCTGTTGTGATCACGTGACATGTGGTGATCATGTGGTTCTAGAGAATCTAGAGATATGTACCTGGAACCGCACTAGTTGTTATGAGCTTTTCTTATGAAGGACCCAATTTTTATTGTAAAATTCAAATGCAATTCTGAGGTCACTCGCATGTACACAATGAATAATCTAGGTCAGTGTAGAAGGAAGTAATACGAGGCTGACTGGTGAACCGTATGACGCAGGTTCAATCCCAGACCAAAACATTTTATCTTCTTGAGGAAGTAGTATTGAAGAAAGCTGTTGGAACAAAAGTACTTTTAGGTTAGTTAGAGCATTATAATAAAGGTTAATAAGAGCCAAATTATAAAATAGGATTAAAGCTAAGATAAGCCAGACTATCCTTCAATTCTGGCGCATCGCTTTGATTGGTTACAACTCCGACTTGAGGGCCTGTCTAGCTTATCTCAACTTTAATCCTGTTTCATAATTTGGACCTAATAATTCCCTAGGCAACTGAGTCATCCAATTGAAAGAGCTTTCCTCCTGCTTTCAATAAAAGGTAACACTGGTAACACAGCAAGGAAGAAATACAACAAGAATACCTAATTACAATATAACTGTCATCTTAATACACAAATACAAAAGAAGCATATAAATCAAGGTTACACTGCAACAACCCAAAAGGTTCGAAAGATCGAAAAAATGATGAGAATCCTTATATAAATAAATCAGGCTACTAGAGACACTTGTCTGACTTGACTAACTTGGTTTTAAATCAAGTCCCAATGTAAAGGTGCAATACTGACTAAGTATTGAGTAACTTTAGCCATTTATAGGGCAATTTTTACTAGCGTAGATTTATTTGTTATTGGTCGGACGGTCGTTCCAGCCCAAACTTTGTTAAGTCAAAGAAGCCTCGCTGAACGGACCTTTCTTTTTTATGGCAGGATTCTCACTGGAGTGAGCTCTTCCACCCAACCATTTTCACACATCAAGAGAGAAAATTCTTCATAGATTGGTGTATTCTAAAATTTGGAATAAAATTAGATAATGCTTATTCACTAGATCAAAAACAATTTGAAGTAAAACATTTCATGCGTTGATTTTCATCCAGAAAAGAACATTTCTATGAACCTCCAAAGTAATATGGGGAATGTTTTAATTGGATAAGTGCTCCAGAAATTAGTGCTTTCTGGTGCTCGTGCTCCAGGATAAGTGCTTATTGAAAATTTAGATAAATAAAACGTTCTTAATAAGTGGTTAATATATTTTAAATGTAAGTACTAAATGTATATTTACATTAATATTTACTGAAAAATAACATAAGGTTAACACAATATGCCATAAGATTTACTTTTATAAAATTACTAAAGGAAGAAAAATCTGATATTGAAAAATATTAATTACCTTTAATTAACAAGATAAAAAAAACACAGTAGCTTCTAAGTTATAAGAATTAAGGCAAAATGATCCTGATTTGAAAATGAAAATATGGTACCTAATTATATTTTTTTTATTTGATAAAATAAGATGCAAGACTTACCGCTTAGAATTTAATAAACTGTCGTGATTTTTTTTGTAAATTTTACTGTAAAATTTCAATATCAAGGAAAATATTTTCAAAGATACTTCAAAGTATAGCAAGAAATAAAAATTATTACAAATTATAGATATGTATAGGTAAATAAAATAGAAAATTAACTACCAGGCAAAACTGAATAAATACAAATGGATAAAATTAAGTACAGAGTAGATAATGATTAAAAAAGATATTTGTAGTAGTTGTGAACTGATGAAAAGATTGAATGAAACTAAACACTAGAGTCAAAAATTGCAATGAGGTTAAAGCCTTACCAATAATGTAACGCGATATTACAGAACGTAATAAATCACCATTACCACCTACCTACAGGGTTCTAGGAATTTTTTATGATAAGAAAATGATTAGATTTGTTCTTACTATGTTATTTCTTTTTTTGCATAGTTCAGAAACTTTCGCGATTCATCCAAGACATCATGCACGCGATAACACCGTGTTTGAATCTCGCTCTATAAAAAATATTTTTCTTCTTGAAAATAAAAAAAAACTCTGCCAATTATGAACACAATACTTCCTCGTGATTGTTTCACATTGTATACACGTGGCAATTTTGAGATTTTATACTAAATCACTTGTATCTCCAAAATCGCTAAACTGATTTTCTTCAAATTTGTTTTAAAGGGTAGAATACTATTTTACCTATATTTACATTCTTTAAAAAATTCTGAATTGGCAAGTCGAAGACTTCATTTCTTCACTTTTTGTCAATTTTTTTTTTGGATTTTCTTTAATATCAGAGTTAATTCATAATTCATTTTAAAAAAAATTATAAATAGCCCCTATGTAAAACAATACTATGCAAATACTTACAAAATTTCATCAAAATCGGGTGTACCGTTCACAAGATATAAGCGTTTAAATAAAATAATTAGTGATCAGGCGCAAGGTCTCTTTCACCCAGAACAGCATCAGGTGCGAAGTTGATGAATTAAAAACGGGTCTATCTACGTCTCCTATATGTGTATAAAATTTCATCGAAATCCGTTCAGTAATTGCCGGGATTTGCGCGTTACAAGGAATATTTTTAACAGACCGACAGACAGACACAAAACCAAAGTTGCCCAGGAGGTTATGAAACGTCCAAAAATATAAAATTGAAATCGGAGCAAAAAAATATTATTATTTTTTACAAAAACAAACACAATATTTCCGATTTCAAATATTAGAAATTTCTCAGAAGTATCATCAATCTCTAAAGGTCAAACCTTGTTGTGATTGCCATACGCCATGTCTCTCTGTCGGATGCTTTCCTCTTCAGTTGTTCATATGATCGGCAGTTTGTTTGATTGTAGAGGTCTTTAAAATAAGATTGTCTTGGGCGGCCTCTTGGTCTTCTTCCCATTATTTTTCCTTCAAAGATGTTGGTGATGAAGTTGTTATGTCTAATAACGTGTCCTATTAATGTACCTTTTCTTTTTACGATACACTCCATCAAGCTTCTTTTCTCATTTACTTCTAATAGTACTTCTTCATTTGTTTTCTTTTCTATCCACTTTGTCTTTGTCATCTTCCTCCACATCCACATCTCTGCTGCTTCCAATCTCTTCTTCTCATACTCTCCCATAGTCCATGCTTCACAACCATACGTCAACACACTCCACACAAAAGTTTTTATGAATTTCTTTTTTGTTTCCAGGTTAAGATGCTTGCTGGTGAGGAGGTTGTATTTCTTTTGAAAAGCTTGTTTTGCTATTACAATTCTTCTTTTTATGTCACTTCTCGATTTACTATCAGCTGTTACTATACTACCTAGATAACAAAATTCCTTTACTTGTTCCAATTTCTGATTTCCGATTTTGATGTTTGCATGTAGGTTTCCATTCTTATCTATTGCCATACATTTGGTTTTATTGGCATTTATCTTGAGTTTATAGTGGTTTAGTCTATTGGACAGCACTTCCAACATATAGTTCATGTCACTTTCTGAGTCGGATAGAAGGACTACATCATCAGCAAAACGTATACAGTGGATATGTTGTCCGTTTATTGTTATACCTGGCGTTTCACTTTTCATATCGTTCATGGCATTTTCTATAAAAAGATTGAACAGGTAAGGTGATAGGGGACATCCTTGTCGTACTCCTCTTCTTATTTTAGCTACTGCTTTTGATCCATTAATGTCTATGATGGTAGTTTGTTCTTTGTATAGGTTTAAAATCAGTCTTCTATCTCTCCAATCTAATTGTCCTTGTTTCAGTGTTTTAAATAACATTTTCCAGTCGATCTTGTCAAAAGCCTTTTCCAGATCGATGAACGTTCATCGATCTCAGAAGTAATCTGATAGTTATTCCTTAAATATTGTAGTAAGTAGGTATACACTTATACATAAACGTAAAAAAGTGTTTTTATGGCTGGTGTGACATCATCTTAAAAGTTGTACACAGATATTTTTCAAAAATGAAGAGGACTCAAACACCAACCTGCAACTGTCTTTGTTGTGAAAATAAATTATTGTGAAAATAAATCACCTGAATTTGCTTTTCTAATAGAACCGCAAAGAGTGAACATTTCCCAAGAGACAGTGACTTAGACAACCCTGTTGTTTTCATGCAAATTAAAATGCGAACGTTCGCAATGCATTGTTGTTAAAAATATCTACGATAAAATAAATACGATAGCACACACAGGCAAGCACATACCATTTTAATTACTTCATTGAGATTATTGCCATGATTACAATAATTTTGATATATTATGCCATCAAGATTATCGATAAACAATATAAACATAGATAGATAATAAGGATTGATAGGTCTAACTGTAACTCATTACTTAACCTTGTATTATACCTAGCTAAGATAGTTACGTATGACAAAGCATAATTACAAACCACACCACACGTATGTAATCCATAACCGAAGACTACAAGACATTATGGTTGAGATCCATATTCAGTGAGATCCGGATCCAGACATTGAAACCTTCTTGGTCTATTACGAGTATAATAAATATAATAATGAATAGTATGTCCGTTTGTTTATTATGCATTTGATTTCATAGCTTGGAAGCTATTCAGAATGATTAAATGTATATTTCATGTTCAAGATCTTTTGAGTTCTGGGCCTTATTCCAGAGATCAGTCTCAAAATTCCCAAATCCCAAAAACGAGGCATTGATCATTTTTTTAAAACTGTCTGCATCAATCTGGAAAACTAATTTTAATTATTTTACGACTTTTCTTTGAAAAATAAAGAGAGCCCATGCAATACCAAAGTAAACAAGAGGAGAACCTCAATACATGAGCGATGACCAAAGCCAGATATTCTGATTCCTAATAAAAAATATGTAATGACGTCTCATGAATAATAACATACTTTCGTAACGCTGATGCTAATGTTTTCAAAAGCAGACAGCCCTGATGTGATAAATGCTGGTAGGGCAGAAAAACAAGTCGTCAGACAAAGTGTTATTTACAACAACAACAGCAAATATAACAACATTTCTATTATTAATCCTCTATGCAAAAAACTCAGGTTTCATTATAAGTAATTATAGCATATTGATCCCAACCTAACTATCTGTGTAGGAAACCGATTGGTCACTATTAAAAGCTTTATTATGAGACTGATTCATCATGAATCGTAACCACATACCTTAAAAACAGATACTCGTACATTAAAAGTTCTCAAAAAATCTATTCAAGTCTATCATTATCCTAGAGTGGGGGTCAAACACGTAATGCCAGCGTCGATGGCGCGCCGGTTAATGCACCGGTTCTCGTGGGATCGCCGAGGTTAAACAACGTCCAGCGAGGTGAAGACTTCGTGATGCTAGCATTCCAGCCCAACCCAGGCTGGGTGAGGTTAATGTGGGTAGCGGTTTGTGAGTTTCCTGCGACTGGAGGGTAACATCCCCTCTTGATATGACCATGCAGTTGAAAGCGACGTTAAACCCAAATTAAAAAAAAAAACACGTAATGGATTTTTGATTGTGAATTTTATCAGAATTATTATTCGCAATGTGCCAGTTGTGATTTTAAATCTTTGCTGATTGATGACCTCAGGGGTGTCTCATACATAGTCGACATAATAATATATACATATTTACCACTGACGTCACTAAAAATACAGGGTGAACCTTCATAGTGCATTTACTATCTGACCTGGTTGCAGGGTTTTCAGTGAAACCCTTACAATAAACACTGCCACCACCTAATTAGATCTATTGTGACCAGTTGATTCTATTTGGTTTTAACGTCCTGATTTTGATAGATAGTCAGGACGGGGATATTACCCTTCATTCGATGGGAATCGCACCAGCTACCCACATTAACCTCAACCAGCTTGGGTAGGGCCAGAAATGCCAGCCTCCCGTGTTTAGAATTTTCTTCGAAAAGTCTGCCCCAACCGGGAATAGAACTCGGGATTTCTGGACTATGGACAATAGTCACAAACGGTACGCCTTTACAGCTAGCCTCCGTGCACCATCAGGAAAATTAAGAAACAAAAATTGTTATCTTTTATGGCTTTTCAGGTTCCTCAATGTTGATGCCTCTTAGCTACTATCAAAACCCTGTATACGATCAAACAATACCCTAATCAAATAATAATCATATTATACGAGGTCTGTCCCGAAAGTTCGTATAAAAGTGAGATAAAATTTTTATTTTACAATTAATCGGGTCATTCAATTTTGAGTCCTTCAAAATACTCTCCCTGGGACACAATGCACTTCTGCCATCGCCGTTTCCACTGTTTGAAGGCTCCTTGAAAGCCCTCAGTTTGAAGGCTTCTCAGCTGACTCGTCGTTGCTGCTTTAATGGCCTCAACGTCCCCCGAATACCGCCCCCGAAGTACCAATTTTGTTTTTGTGAATAAAAAGAAGTCACAAGGTGCCAAATTCGTTGAATAAGGGGGGTGTTCAGTCGCTATGATCGAATTGGCAGCCAGAAACTCACGCACAACGAGACAGGTGTGAGCGGGGGCATTGTCGTGGTGGAGGATCCACCGCCCCTCTCGCGCCAAATCCAGCCGAACTCAAAGAAAGCTCTTCAGACACCTGTCTGACAATTAAACGAAGGTCCTGCAAGACACAAGATCGAATTCTTTCCACATTGTCAGAAGTGCTGGACGTGGAAGGACGTCCTGACCGAGGGTCATCTTCGAGACTTTCTCGGCCCTCACAAAATCTTTTTAACCCCTTGTGGACTTTTGGTTCCTTGAAGGCATCATCTCCATAAACTCGGTTGAGATCATTAAAAATTTCGCGGCCATTCTTGCCGAGTTTCACGAGAAATTTGATGATGTTCTTGAATGACTGAGAGCTCCATGCCGACGAGTGGTAGAGAGAGGGGTCACTTCACAGGTACCGGGACGAACCAGTTCTTTTCGTACGGTGGTCGGGCGCACACTGAGCATTGCTTGGGTGTTATAGAAGGGGATGCAGCCCACCTGGCCTCCCCACTTAGCCTTCCAGCCTTCCCATAACACTTTTATACGAACTTTCGGGACAGACCTCGTATAGATAACATTAATGAGAACGATTTATTAGAAAGGTTAGAGGTTACCTTGTAACAAAAAAACAAAAGAAAATGGAAAAGTTAATCTATTAGATTGGCTCCCTGTAGCAAGTCTCAAAAGAAATAAAATAAATCACTGATAAAAGCACATGGCCCCCGCCCCCACACAATGGAGCTGGTAGGATCCCTATGAGCTGATGTTATTCAACGTTAATTATTAATAACCCTTTAGGTAATTTGTTTCGAAATTTTGCATGTACATTCGAGTACATCAGTACATACTAACAAAAAGCTGGAAATACTCTTTTTCCATTTTCTGAGCCTAAACCAATCAGTAAAAAATTGATATCAGACGGTCGAAAATGAACCTTCTTGTGCAGTCAAGTTTTGAAGAGCCCATTAAAAGAATACGTTCTTCTGCATAGGTACAGAACCTACCTTTCATACCTCTACCTAGTAGACATTTAACCACCGTTGCTCTCATTTCTAGATTTGCAAAACCTTCGCCTTGTTTTAGTTCCCCGGAGCACCCGCACTTGTCTACTGAGAGTTCCACAGTTCCTACCTACTACTTACACCGGGTGTCTAGTTACCATAGCAACACGACGCACATTGATTCTCGTTACAACTGCATTCGGAGGAGAATTTCACGCATAATCTATCCAAAGTATTTAAATTACTAGTTTTGCAACAAACATGTTGAAATGGATAGGAAGGGTAGTTCAACAATCCAGGTACTATCTAGCTATCTACTACCCTCATAACATGTCATGTTATCTAATCATTACATAATAAATTTATACATCCATAGCATAGAAAGAAACATCCATAGCTTTTTTGCATCAATAATTTTAAAAGAAATCTTCAAAAAAACTGGTGTGACCCCACACTGACCACAAATTTGTATTTGTAATTAGCACCTCGAATCATTGGATGTCACAAATCACAACCCCCATCTAAGATAAAAAGTTAGTCCAAGTGGGACTCTTAAAAAAATAAAATTTATCCAAAATCGACAGCCCTTTGTTTGTGTTGGGCAGTTCTGGCCAAGGAGGTATGATTTTTCTTTTAAGAATATGTTTTTCTTAAATAAAAATATAATAGGGATTTATATAAAACTAATCGAGAAGACTCAAAATCAAGAGGTCACATGATTCTTGTCTCGGTCGTGTCAAGAAAATTATTTTCAGTACATCAATAATAATAATATCTGTAATATTATTTATACTGCCCAATTTATACTATTAAGTCCCATTATTCCAGCAGTAAGCCCAAGACGTATCAATAAAGAACTATCAAAGGGAAAAATGTATAACAGACTGTCCGGCTCTCCGGCTGTACATACATTACTGATGGGTGATACATTCAGTATAATATTACATAAAATATATTACGTAATATATCTAGTATTATATAGAATACATACATATAGATGATATATTTAAAATCGCAATAAAATACCTTACGAAAAGCATCAACATCTAAATATCTCGCCAGTAGTAGAGCACTAATTTAGAGACGCTAGGAAGTCTATGTTCGGAAAAGGGTTTTTTTTGTATGTATTTGGATTACTATGCTATAATAAATAATTAATGATCTTTTTTTTATCCCACAAACTCGTTTTTATTCTTTATTCACAGAAAAACGTCAGAAAACTTGTTCCTGGATAACATTTTTTCAAAAAGATTGATATTTTAGACATCCAATTAATATTATATTTTGTAATAATAAAAAAAAAAATCACTCACCGACTCGAGTTTTGCCTTGATCTCGATAAGGGAGGGTGCCCGGGGTTGTTTTGAGCAAAAATAACTCTTTCTCAATAACTCAAGTTCTGGTGGGCTTAGTATCAAGCAACTTATGGAGTAGTTTCTCAGAGATATTAGCATTAGCTGAGTCTTGTATCAAAAATAGCAAGAGAAATTAAATTTCGTGTTTCAAAATTAAGATTTGGCAATTATGAGACAGTCTGGGGTAACTGTAAGACACCCATATTCCTAGGCTTTCTGTGTATTACAGAGAAAACTTAGATAGGACAAATACCGAGTCATATTTGTGTTTAAAGTACCTGTCTAGGGGGAACTATGAGACATTTTCAGATAAAAGTATTTTTATTGCAAACAGAAAATTGAAATAAAAAAAGTTAAGTTTTTTTTTCTTGCCAAATGTAAGATTTTCACAGGATCAGGAAAATAATATCAAACATTTGTATAATATGTTTGGTACAGCATAGAAGGAACGCGCGTGGTGGAAAAGTTAGTGGACTGTAATTTGACACCGAAATAGATAAATGAGAGAAAACTGGAAGTATCTTACCGGCTTGGAAGTTAGACTAGACGATTCCTCTGAGAAATTGGATACATATGATTTTCCAAGTGGCCAGCATATCCTCAGGCATTTCTCATACTTTACGCTGGGTTTACACGTTATCAAACAGTATATCTGCCCGAGCTACTCTCTTTTCATAATTTTTTTTTTTAAGTGGGGTTTAACGTCGCTTTCAACTGCCATGGTCATATCACGACGGGGGTTTTACCCTCCATTCGCAGGAAACTCACAAACCTGCTACTCACATTGACCTCACCCAGCCTGAGTGGGGCCGGGAAAAGCCAGCGTCACGAGAATTAGAATTTTAATGGTCACCCATCCAAGTCTTAACCTCGCTGGATGTCGCTTAACTTCGGTGTTCTGAAGGGAACCGGTGTATTCAACATGCCATCGACGCTGGCTTTCATAATTTAAGTGGGTTAAAAATTTTCTGTCCCAGAATTACGCCCATTTTTTGCGTCTCAAAATTACCACAGGGCACCGCATTTCAATTCAACTCCTCTTTGTCTAATTTTAAAAATTTCTTTAATAATAACTCCGTGTCCGTACTGTCCGTGTCCGTGAGATAGGCACAGATACCTATACCACGGTGGTGAGAGGATTATATGGACGCCCTCATCCAATGTCTAGACTTCTTTCATGTCCATTGATTCCATTTGGTTTAATCTTTTTGATTTGAAATAGTCAGAACGGAGTTTTACCCTACATTCGCTGGGAATCGTACCAGCTACCTACATTAACCTCACCCAGTCTAAGTTCGGCCAGAAATGCCAGCATATGTGTTCGGAGGGAACAGAATTTTCTTTGTGAAAAGTCTGCTCTGACCAGGAATCGAACACAGGAGATCTGGACGACGGGCAGTAGTCACAATCGTTACGCCAAAGAGGCTGGCAATATTCGATTTATTATTTTAAATTATTATTTCTCCTAAATTTCTTTTATTCTCTCTTTTCTGTTATGTGTGTGTTGCCAAAGTGTTAAACATGCTCCACAAATCTTAAAATTACATATTTACAGATTTTTTTTTTTTTTTCATTCCTCTTTTTTATTTGAGGTTCAATCAAAATAAACCATATACAGGGTGATTCAGAAAAGTACCGTCAAACGTTAACCACATATTCTATGGGCTAGTTAAGGAGGGGTCAACTCTATAAAAGAAAGTGCGCAAATGCCTCCTAACGGAGGTACACGCCCCTTAAGGTGTTTTTAAACAATCGAAATTTTCATTTTACGGCTTACCTATTTGGGATATCGCAATGTGGTAAAAAAATCACTCTCAATACTAGATAGCACCTTTCTTTTGGCACAAAATTTAACACCATTCCAATGTCAGGGGCGGTCTCAGGAGGGTCAGATGGTAGAAAAAAGGTTCTAACTTTTTAGTCGTTGCTTGTAATTGAATTTGGTTTTCACCCTATTAAAACGTCTGTCATTGCCTACAAAAATGTTCTGAATATTTTTTTCTCAAACCAACACAAACGCTTGAAAATCGAAATTGAAGGGCTTAAGCCGAAATAAGATTTACAGCAAATGTTCCACATGGGCTCCTCTGGCTTCAATGCAGACTTTTTTTTGGCTTTTCTCAAACCAACACAAACGCTTGAAAATTGAAATTGAATATTTTAAAACCGCATTAAGTTTTGAAACCTATGCAACTAGCATACAATTTTAGAACAAGAATTTTCAGCCAATTCATTATTTAACAAAGAAATACACCTGGAATATTTGAACGTGTTCGTCAATCTTTCCGAAGGCGTATGGAGGTCTGCATTGAAGCCAGAGGAGCCCATGTGGAACATTTGCTGTAAATCTTATTTCGGCTTAAGCCCTTCAATTTCGATTTTCAAGCGTTTGTGTTGGTTTGAGAAAAAAAATATTCAGAACATTTTTGTAGACAATGACAGACGTTTTAATAAGGTGAAAACCAAATTCAATTACAAGCAACGACTAAAAAGTTAGAACCTTTTTTCTACCATCTGATCCTCCTGAGACCGCCCCTGACATTGGAATGGTGTTAAATTTTGTGCCAAAAGAAAGGTGCTATCTAGTATTGAGAGTGATTTTTTTACCACATTGCGATATCCCAAATAGGTAAGCCGTAAAATGAAAATTTCGATTGTTTAAAAACACCTTAAGGGGCGTGTACCTCCGTTAGGAGGCATTTGCGCACTTTCTTTTATAGAGTTGACCCCTCCTTAACTAGCCCATAGAATATGTGGTTAACGTTTGACGGTACTTTTCTGAATCACCCTGTATAGACCTAACTTATTTATTGTTTCTTTCTACTTCTTTTAATTGAAAGAAGTCGGTTCAGCCCTTTTGAATTTAATTCGAGATTTTTCTTTTACCTAATGAAGCTAGGTACCTGCTTGAATAAATATAGGTGAAATTTATTTTTCTATTTATTGGTAAGAAATAATGAAATATTACCTGGATTTTGAGATATGCACAGGCACACAACTGATCAGAAGGGTAGAAGACAACTAGTTTAGTTCCATTTCTGAAACAACAGTTGGCTAGTTCGTGGTCTCAATGTTCTTCACTTCAGATTGGCACACTTCCAAAACCAGTGGTTTCTAAAGTAGTTGAAAATATTATTGGCTCCATTTGGATGAAAGTTACTTGGTGGTTTTTATTATTTAGACAGGTTAATCATCCTTACCTAGTTATATGTTTAGTTGTGAGTAGGCTACCGATCACTTGCGACAATTTACCTTAAAAAATCCGACATTTGCGACAACAGAAAAAGGTATTCACTGTAACGTTTGCGACAATATCAGACAGACAAAGGAACAGGTTAACTCCTTTGTTCATTTCGGCATTTCCAAATAAATACCGGGTCGACTAAAATATGGACGTATGTGAATTCATCCGATTTAATGAATTCCTTCTCTCATCATAGATAAATTTATTTTATTTGAGGAGACTCCTTGTGAGACAAACGGTTGTCAGACTAAATGTTGTGTTTCGTTAGCCGGCTAGGATAGCTTGGGTGAGGGGCTTAGGTTAGGTTGAAATTAGCGCAGGGTTAGACCGGGTCGCTACGCAACCCGGCTTAACCGCCTGCGCTAATTTCAACCTAACCTAAGCCCCTCACCCAACCATCCTACCCGACAAACTGAAGTCAGTGATCTATCGTGCAATCTCACCTTGTTAACTTTACCTAACCCTACCTGACTACAAAATTCCTCTAACAAAAAATTCACTTACGCATCAATTTCCAATAGAAAATAATTTCATTTTCATTTATGAATAAAAATAAAAACAAGAATTCTTAATTAAAAATGAAATAAATCAAAGCTTATAACAAACACCTACTAGTACGAACTAAAATTTGATTCACACTGTATGAAACATTGAAATCTATACCTGCAATATATTGTCGCAAATGTATGGTTTGAAACCTTTTTTCATTGTCGCAAATGATCGGTTTTAAACAAAAGATTTCCGCAAGTGTCGAATTGCGTGTGAGTAACCTCTTTGTTTTAAAGTATTAAATCGCAAAATGGTTTTTTGTTTCAAAGAGTTGGCATATTCTTGTTTGTTTAACAGAGTTGGCATATTCCACCTCTTCTCTTGTTTATTTCACAGAGTTGGCATATTCCACCTCTTTTCTTGTTTGTTTTACAGAGTTGGTATATTCCACCTCTTCTCTTGTTTGTTTCACAGAGTTGGTATAGTCCACCTCTTCTCTTGTCTATTTCACAGAGTTGGCATATTCCACCTCTTCTCTTGTTTGTTTCACAGAGTTAGCATATTCCAATTCTTCTCTTGTTTGTTTCACAGAGTTAGCATATTCCACCTCTTCTCTTGTTTGTTTCACAGAGTTAGCATATTCCACCTCTTCTCTTGTTTATTTCACAGAGTTAGCATATTCTACCTCTTCTCTTGTCTGTTTCACAGGGAAAGCATAGTTCCGCGACTTGGTCCCCAGGCAGAACTGGCATAACTTTAGGAAACACCTGATTGCGAAAAAGCCTTCTAGGCTCAAAACCTTTCACACCCATCTCTTAAGACTGAATATGAATTAGATTCTTATTATCTCTCATCCTATCTCAAATTGGTTACCTTCCAATATTATTAATTGCTTTAGTGTGATTTGCAAAACACTGAACATGTTACAAAACGCGCTTGTTAATAGTACTTAAAAGATTTTGCGTTGTTAGACTAAAGGACGTAATATGTGATCGAATGTTTGACGAAAAACATAAGCATGTACGTTTCTGAGCCTTTAAACATAACTCTGGCATTAAGGCATGACTGTATTCTGTAATGTTTGAATTTTTATAATGAAAAAAAAAAAAAAAAAATCAAAAAAAAGGAATAAACTTTAAAAGTTCAGCCTTACAGGCGCCTGGCTATTAGTACGTTTTTCTATAAGGTATGTCAAAATTCTAGAGTTCAGGCGTGTTTTCCCTTATTTTTGAAGTCTTCTTCTTTCACATCGGCCAACCTCTTCCTCATGGTTGAGGTTGGTTGGTTCTGGCGCACCTACACTAAGCAAAACAAAATAAGGGCCACAAGTATTTTTAGAGATTCGGACCTACTACTTTAAATGTATAGGTTTAAATATGAAATAAAAAGTTGAAATTACTCCAATACATTCTTCTCTAACTATTGAGATAAAAACAAACGAGTTTTTATTTTAAAAAAATCAAGATTTTTATTTGTTTTTTGGAAATGGTCGTTTTAGGACAAACTTGAGAATAAAAGTTAAGACGCTTGTTCAACCATCACAACAGCATACCAAGAAGGAATTGCAATTTATCGGCTTTTTAGTACCGAGTGTGACCTCCACGATCTGTTACACATGACTGGACTCTTCTTGGCATGCTTTGGATGAGTACATGGATGCGCTCTTCCGGAATCCTGTTCCATGCAGCTGTCAACGCCTCCATGAGCTGATATTGAGTCTGGATCTGGTCTTTTAGGGTTTTAATCTCCCTCTTAAGGTAATCCCATGCATGTTCAACAGGGTTGAAGTCTGGGCTTATCTCTGGCCAGCCGAGAACTCTGATCCCCGCTGCTTGTAATACCTCAACAGTGGCTCTTGCCGTATGGGGGCGGGCATTATCATGCACGAAGATAAAGTTGGGCCCGGTTCTTTCGCTGAATGGAAGCACATGGGGAACGAAGACATTATCCACACAAAATTGAGAGGTTACCGTTTCGTCAACAAGGAAAACCAGATCGGTTTTCCCTCTGCTACTGATGCCACCCCACACCATAACACTTGGTCCCCCATGAGGATCCGCTTCATGATTACAAGAGCTCTGAAACTTCTCTTCTAAGCGTCGGAACACTCTAATACGTCTATCGTCGCTTTCAAATTTCACTTTACATTCATCCGAGAAGAGCACACACTTCCATTCCTCATCACTCCAGTGCAGGTGTTCTCTAGCCCACCTTAATCTTGCAGCGCGGTGTCCAGAACTAAGTTTAGGTTTACGAATTTTTCTCCTAGAGCGAATTTGTACCTCTCTCAATCTATTGTGAATAGTTTGAGCGCTTACAACTGTGTTCGAGTACTCCTGGTGTCCATTTGTACGCGGGGGCCGGATGTGAACCGTTCCTGCAGGGCTGTCCTGGCTATAAATCGGTCTTTTCTCCCAGTGATTGAGCGCTGTCTCCCACTTCCTGGTCTTCTTGATAAATTTCCAGTCTCTTGGTAACGACTCCATAGATTTTGAATGGCTCGCCGTGACCTTTGAAGCCTGTTGGCCACACTCCGCTGAGAAAGGCCCTCTTCAAGTAGAGTTACGGCTCTGATATGCAATTCTTGACTTAAATGGTGTCGAAACCTCGGCATGTCGATAAGAAACACTAAAAGTGACTTTAAATCAAGAGGAAACGTTATTAATAAAAAATATTAAGGTAATCAACCAAAACGTTCGAGATTGGAATTTTATCTGTTTTGATTATTATTACAAATAATGATATTTACCTCATGCCATCTATTCAAGTTAGGGTCAAAATTCATACCTGAGCGTCTAATTAACAAGATAAGTAAGATAACAATAATAAACATTCAATCCAAGGTGTACTATACACGATGATCTTAGAAAATACAGGTGGCCCCTATTTTGTTTTGCTTAGTGTACTTCCACATTTTACGGGTGTATGCCCTTTCCTAACGCCAGCCCTTTGAAGGGCGACAACGATTTGTGTTATTGTCCTTTAGCCTGGCATGGCTGGTACCGAATCTGTTTACTGTCCCCCAGCGAGACCAATATTTAAATTCTAATAATAAATAATTAAACTTTTTTAGACTCCGTGGCCAAGTGAGTTAGCGCACTAGGCATTGAACGCATGGTGACCTGGGTTTCATCCCAGCGCGGCAGGAAATTTTCTGGTCTGTACTGAAATGTTTGAGGTCCACACATACCTCATGAGGACAAATTGTTGTTAATTGTATGAGAAACAACCAGTAGCGGCATTACCAGAATATAAAGAAGTTAATGTAATAGAATTACAAAAATTCAAAGAGGCTCATTCATACTCTAACTTTTTTTTTAATTTGGGTTTAATGTTGCTTTCAACTCCATGGTCATATCACGACGGGGTTGTTACCCTCCATTCACAGGAAATTCTCAAACGTCCTACCGACATTTACCTCACCCAGCCTGCTTTTAATATATTTTTTTAAAATATACCAGCTACTTATTAGGCTAGTTATGCAAATTTATGTTTTCAGGAAAGGAAATGCAAATAGGCTCTAAAGGTATGGCAACTTCCTGTATGGCAACCTCTCACTGCATCGCTTACAATACACTTCAAGACAGAAACGCTTACAAAGATAACCATGAGCCTCCATGGCGTGACTACTGTCTGTGGTCCAGAGATCCTGAGTTCAATTCCCGGAGCAAACTTTTCACACAGAAAAATTCTGTTCCCTCCGAACACGTGAGGCTGGCATTTCCGGCCCTAACCAGACTACCGTTGACATGTTCAAACGTGTTCAGGTCACTGACATTAGCAAAATCAAATGATACCAAATTATCAAATGTTTGTTACCTTCTGAATTAGAAAAAAGTTATTTTTAATGATCTCTTTCATTACAAAGTTATTTTTACACTGAGACTTCTGTTTGTTTCTGTGATACTCTGATGGTATATTTATTTATGAGAGCATAGCCTGGTAAGTAAAACCAAGTGCAAACGTACCTCACTGAATAATTGACTGGATGTTCTCTACAAAGTAGTAAGGCACTGCTGGAATACCAAGCTCCTCTATTCCAGGGAGGATACCGAGTCATTACTGATGGGGTACTTCCCACTTGTCCACTTGGCCAGAACATTCGGGTCTATGATTCTTTGCTCTACCACTCTCATCTCATCATCAATATCATTCACCTGAAATAATAACATTGTTAGGTTAACACAAAATAAGAGGAAAATTCAGTCAATATCTGTCACCTGAAATAATACCATTGTTAGGTTAAAAAAAAATAAGAGGAAAATCCAGTCAATATCTGTTACCTTCCAGTTACCAGTGTTAGGTTTACACAAATTAAAAGTTTTTTTTTTAAAGTGTTGTTTATAAATGACTCTTTTCTTAACAGAGGTATCAAAAGACTTTTACTACAGTGTATCAAACACTGTAGTAAGTCTTTTGGTACATTAACCCTACAAGTCCGAAAACTATTTTTACAGTTTTTCTATTTTTCTAGTGCACATGTCAAGTCCTGGCGTTACATATTTGTAACAGTGAACTTTCTGTGGCCATAGGTTGATTCGACTATTATGAATCATTAAAAACGTGTTATATGAGTACTATTATATTTTTTTTAATATTAAAAAGAAATCTGCTGACACGTGTTTCGTGTTACATATATGTAACGCCAGTACTTGAAGGGTTAAAGAAATAATATAAAACATGTTCCGTGAATTGTAGATACTATTCTTATATCTTTAGCACAACTCTCATAATTTAAGATACAAATTCAATGTATTGCATCAAATTATTAAATGATATGTTGATAATAACAATGAAAAAATATTTTAAAATATCACAAGAAGAAACATCAAAGAGTCCAAAGCAGGAAGGAGGCTTAAATCATTGTTTTCTCTCATGGAGGTGTCATAATACTTATCTGTTTGTACAAATATTGATAGATATCACAAGGGTTCTATCAAAATAAAGCTCCTGTGTAGTGCTCAAATGTAGGACCTAGGGCAAGTGAATTTCCTCACAACAAAAGTTTAGAATGGTGAGAAGAGGTGGAAAACCTACCAGCAGTAATTGTTGAATGATTTTAAAGGGGTACATTTTGTGGTTCCACTATGTTATTATGTTACAACAGTAGTGTGTAGCTCAGTATTATGTTACAACAGTAGTGTGTAGCTCAGTATTACAAAAATCCAAAAATTGTCATTTTCCAATATTCGTAATCTGTCTTGTAATGCCACAACTGGTTGCTATCCACACAAATAGCTACACATTTTTCCTCACAAGATATGAAAATGTTTGCATTGTTGGGTACCAAACCCAGGTCATGTCTGCAGCCCCCCAGTGTACTATTCCACTGGGCCAGAGAGATGACTAAAATGACTTCAACAGACTGAACTGAGTATTGAACTTACCATTTGATCATAAGTCAACATTCTCTCATGTTTCTGTAGTTTGTAGTACACATGCTGGACATGGTTGATGACAAACGCACACAGCCCACACAAAAACAGCAGGAGAGCAATATTGAGAATGTTACATCGGTAGTAGATCATGCTACAATCAGGCTTTCTGAAAGACAATAAAAATACAACTTTTATGAAAATATTGCACCCATTTTCTCCTTTACATGTTAGGTTTCATTCCATTGCTAGTTTCATCATTGCAAAAAAAAATCAGTTTCCTTAATTATTACCTATATTGGTCTTGGCAGCTCAGTAGTCTGGTAACCAAAATCAAAACCCAGCCATGAGTTAAAATGACTTATTAAAAGAAGAAATATACCTATTAAAAGAATATGTACTATGTAGATTAGGTATTCTAGTTGATTGAGGGCCACTGAATACATAGAATAATCTTTTAATTTTGTTTAATGTTACAATTTTAGTGGGTAGTGCAGTAGGACTACTTACCATTTAATAAAGTATATCTTGTTTAGCTCATAATTCTGCAACTGGTTGTTGCTCCTATGAAAGCAACTCCTCATTTTTCCTCACAAGGTATGAGTGACCCTAAACGTCCAGGTACAGAGCAGAAAAATTCCTGACCTGCTTGGGATCAAACCCAGGTCACTATACATACAATGCCTAGTGTGCTAACTCACCTGGCCATGGTGAATAACATAAAACCAAAATATGATTTGTTGAACATAGAAAGAGCGTCATGGATCTAGATACTTCAACTACCATGATATTTTTTATAATATTTTTATATTTATTATTATTATTATTATAAATAATTATTACAGTAAATTTTAAAGCATAATATGACTTGTGTCTTTTAGGTGAAGCTAATTTCAGTTTAGCATACTTGAAAACTGCCTTGGTGAATTGATGGAATACACAATGCACCAATGACTTACTATGTAGGTACTTACTTAGCATACTGTAAAAATGTAGTAATGGATGTAATGAAAAATATATTAAGTGGTACAAGAATAATGAGATTGATAATGGAATCAAAATTCAAAATTGACAAAAATATTTTGTGGAGATAACAAATTTGAATTTGAATTGGAGATAACATTTGAAATTTGATAAGTTTACAGTGTTGTCTTCTCAAATAACTTTCCAGTTTCAAGAAACCTCCGCTGCAGATAAATAAAATTGGCAGGGTCTGGAGATACCTCTTTGGTTGTGCTGTACAAAACTTACATGTTCCAAAATATACTACTAGTGGTTCTATGAACTGTAAACCTCACACAAATTCAACTATCGCATTATAAATGTTCAATCAAATATGAGGACATCGAGACCTCTCATTCAATAGCTGGTACTCCACTCGATAGTAGAGATGCGACTTTTGACTCATCTTGGTGAATAACTCACAAGCAACTCACTCACTAAAATGAGTGACTCATTTATGTAACTCACTCAGCAACTCTTGACTCTCAAAGTCTCGACACGGAGAAGAAGTGAAGAACAGAACACAGCTGTTTGAGTTGAATTCCCGCCGTGTTGTATGCGCATGAGCGATATTTTGATTTCTAACTTCGATTTCAATTTTTTTTCTCCGAAGAGAGAAAAAAATCACGCATGCGCAGTTTTGGTTTTTACCGGTCAGCTCTTCTGTTTCACATTTCATAATCCATTTTTCCATCTCTCTCACTCTGAGGCGGAAAGACAGAGATAGAAAATATCACAGCTCACTACAAGTTAAATTCTGTATTCTACTTTTCTACTGTCTACATTCTGCTGGTGCGCCTGGTGCTGATATTACTCATTGCCACTATACTATCTCTTCTTTGTTTTGCTACTTATTCATCATGCCTCCAAGACAAAGGTCTTGTAAAAATCATAAAAACTTGAAAAAAAAACAAAAAAACGATAAAATAAAAAAATACAAAAAAAAAAATAAAAACCAAATAAAACCTAGAAAAAAAAACATAAAAAACCCTTCTTCACAGAGCCACCTTGTCGTGGTAAGAAGGCTTAAGGGAGTTAAATAGGTATCACTTCAATTTCATAAATTAGGTAGGTAATAATTTTTAATTTACCTATTACTCCCAACCAACGGCTCTAATTTATAATTTAATTTTTTCCCCCTCTCTTTAAAATTTTCTGAAAATACATGCCTCACATTAATATCAGATCAAATTTATTTGATCATGATTTTTTTTTATCACGTAAAAAATTACGTGAAAAACATCGTCATTCTCATTCATGAAATTGCATCACAATCATACGAATAATTTCCCCTCTACTCTCCGCTTAGCTAAAGCTAACTGAGGCACTGATCTGAGATAGTGAGGTACTCTGCCTCTGCCTCGCTGAGTGATTGTAAATTGCAACTCTTGACTCAGAGAGAGAGAGAAGAGAGGTAGCGCGCTCAATAGCCTTCAGTCTGTCAGTTTACTCAGTTACTGCCACTTCTACACAGAGAGCTGATGAGTGAGTCACATGTTTTAGGATGCGACTCTTTCGCTGAGTACCTCACTGAAATGAGTAACTCTTTTTTATGACTCACTCACTCTTTACACATCTCTACTCGATAGGTTTTAATTAAAAAATATCAACCGGCCCTTTTTTTGGCCCTTTTTCAATTTTTTACCACAGTGCAACCCCCTTAGCTTTGACTACAAAAATTTTTTACTACTGAATTTAAATTTATATTCTCAACGACTCTACAAAATTTCAAGAGCCTTGCTTTATTAAATAACAATAGAAGAATCGTTTTCAATTTTACCCTAAACGGCTCCCATTTGGCCTCGAGTGGCCTTTTACGACCCAAAAACTATAAGTAAAATTTTAGGACCCCAATAAACATGTATACAAAATTTCATCTATTTTGAAGAATCCGTTCGAGAGTTATCGCGGAACAGACAGACAAATAAACGAAAACCAAATCGTCCAGTATGCAATTTAAAACAGAACCTCACTTTGTGAGGTTGCTTCGCTACCTCACTGTGTTCGGTTTATTAAAAGTTGAATCAATTTTTAGAATAAATAATAAACTGATATTGACATCGTTTTAAAAAAATCATCATCGTTAAAAAAGAAAAAAAAAAAAAAAAAAAAAAAACATTAAAATCTTTAGGTTTCAGGGGTATTGAACCCATCACATGTGCCAACCAGGTCAGTCGTCAGGTTAATGATTGAAGCATTTTCTACTACCTAATCCTCAGAGTCTTATTCTTATTTTGTGGTCACGTAGGTACTCGAATAGATAAAAAAAAACGGCTCACAAAAATATGAAACGATATAATAAAAATTTGGTTGCAAATTCTGGGAATCGAACAATACCATATGAAGACCACACGGGAAAAACGATGAGGGTACAAAAAATGAAGGAAAAAAAGAGTTTTTGGTGGTTTTGGATATTTAGGGTGCTGTATGGATATTTAGGGTTTTATGTGTGGTATTCAAAAATTGCAAAAAGATGAGGGTACTGAGATATCTTAATCGAAAAAATACCCATACATGGAAAGATTGATGAAGATGCATCAGTCACGGCAAAAAATACTGTTTCTTGCCGTGACTACTGATGCACTTACTTGTATTAACTATTAACCGAACACAGTGAGCTTCTGTTTTAACTGAGGAGCATACGTGCAAAAATGAACATTTCCAGAAATATAAATTTTCAGTATGAAGGAAAAACACATATTATGAAAAGTAAAACAATATAGAAACAAGTATGAATCTGTTCAGATTTGATTGATGCGGTCATTTTGAAAGCGCAATTACTATGTGATGTAATCGAGTAAGGTAGTTTATTGTTTAATTTTTGAATTCTGCTCAGTATAAACTGTTAGAATCAATTCCTAACTCTATTTTTGTATTTTTGGAGATATTCATTTTTGCACGTATGCTCCTCAACTTTCATACTGGACGAATTGGCTTTCGTTTGTCTGTCTGTGTGTCTGTCTGTTTCGCGATAACTCTCAAACGGATTTTTTAAAATAGATGAAATTTTGTATACATCTTCATTGATGTCTTAGAATTTTACCTATAGTTTTTGGGCCGAATTAGGCCACTCGGGGCCAAATGATGGCCGTTTTGGTGAAAATTGAAAACAATTTTTCTATTTTTATTTAATAAAGCAAGGCTCTTGAAATTTTGTAGAGTCGTTGAAAAAATATATTTGAATTTTGTAGTGAAATTTGGTAATTGTGACAGCTAAGGGGGCCGCACTGTGGTAAAAAATTGAATAAGGGCCAACAAAAATGGGTCGGTTGATCTTTTTAATTAAAACCTATCGAGTGGAGTATTGAATGAAAGGTCTCGATGTCCTCATGCTTGATTGAACATTTATAATGCGATAGTTTAAACTGCGTGAGGTTTACAGTTCATAGAACCACTAGTACTAACTCTCTGTCAAACACTCGAGTCAGGGTTTGCTAACCCGGCACGGCGTTTCGTAGGAACGGGGGTAAGGAGAGCTATTTTGGGATAGTGTTCTAAACTTATACTGAAGGAACCTATGTACCAATATAAAATATCTCTATGGTATTATTATTCTGGTATATAACTAAAGAAAGTTAAAAAGTAGAAATAGTTCAGTAAAATAGTAGGTAAAAAACACTGGCAACACTGAATTAGAAAGTATAAACATTTTCCGGCAACACCAAATTAGAAAGTAAAATGTTTTGGCAACACTGTGATTTCCTATTATCTTTCCATGGAGGCATAAGAAATGGATAACTCATAACGTATATTTCATGGGTGATAAACCTGGCACATAAAATCAGCCATTATGGATAGGCTGGAACACTGGAAATTACAACAATACAAAGACTTATGGCGAAATAATTGACAAAATCGATAACTTAAGTCATTGCTTAGCAGGTTTTCCCTCTCTTAGACAATTTGAGACTTAGCGCCACAGAACTATTAAAAAACGTCTAGTAATTCCACCCTAGGCCTTTGCAACAATAGCATTTTTTTACATGCTTTTCAATGAATTTTTTTGGTAAATATAATCTAGCACTTTAGTGGTGAAATTTTTTCATAATATAAAATGTAATATTGCAGTCACCGTTGCCGAGTCAGTTAGCGCGCTAGGCATTGCACGCATTGTGAGTAAAAAGAAATTAATGTAATAGAATTCGAAAAGTGAAGGAGGCTCTTAGTAATGCTGCGCCACCTACAAAAATTTTGAAGAGGCTTTGTGCTTCACCACAGATAAAATCTTACAGACATATAAAATGGAATAGTAATTAAGGCTGGTAGAGGTTAATCTGAGTAGCTGGTTTATAAGTCTCCAGCGAATAGAAGGTAAAACCTTCGTCGCGTCGCGTCGCGCGTCGTGACCATAGATTTAGAAAAATCTATGGTCGTGATAATTTATGATCATGCCGTTGAGAGCTACGTTAGAATTAAAAAAAGTAATAATGGTAGCCATATTGGATAGCTGTTATCAGTTTGTTTACGTGACAGCTTAAGAGGCATTAAGAATTATCCATTACTTATTCCTCCATGTATCTCTTGTCTCCAATCAGAATCAGATGTGACTCAATGACTCTTCTTTGAGTTTTCTGGCCAGGAATTATGTTTTTTTAAAAATTAGTTGTTTTATTAAATTTAATATTGTTTAAATATTATTTCTCATTCATATAACTACCTAGCAAACTATTTATAAGTAATTATTATTGTAATTCTGAAATTTAACCCTCCAATTAATACTGAATTTTTCATCATATTTACCCTATTGTCAAATTTTTTATTCCATAGCCATAATCTTTGCTTCCATCCATTATGAAGAAAATGATTGCATTAATTTGTCAACTAAAGTGACCTGTGTATCTAAAGATAAAGTATCTTGCTGATGCTCTGTAATAATAATGTAAAGTTCTGTGATTGTATAACAAATGAAATCTCAGTTAAAATGTATTTTTATTTGTTAATCAGTTGTTCTCCAAGTAGGTAACTATGTGTTTTGTTTTATTGGAAAGTGTTTTATCAGGAGTGTAAAATACAGTGCTAGGTATGTGGTACTTGGTGCTGTGCTGTTTGTTTGATCTTCTAAATGCAAGACCCCTAGGCCTCACTGGTAAGTTTTTTGTTTCACCACCACAAACTATTAAATTTGTGCTTCAGAAACCTACAGTCCAAGCAACCGAGATACCTAAGCAAATGATTTCTGTGCAAAAGGTATCATTTTCTTGGTCTATAAATTGAATCAGACAGTTCCGTTGATATAATATGAATTATCCACCCAAATGGTAGCTCAGCATTGTGAAGAGCATCCTTCACTATTCTAAATCCTTTACACACATCAGGCAATGTACACAATGCTGAATGTAGTACTCTTAATCCATGAACTCAGGTTCAAACCCCATCAGCTATGTACAACTGAGAGTTAGCCTGCTTGTGGTTGAATATCACTTTTTATCTCACAGGTGAATTCATTAAGTAAGTGGCATCAAATTTTTTGGTGAATTTTACACACCAAGGTATTCAAGTCACATCAAAAAGTCATGTACCATTTTCTTATTTGATTGTGGAAGTCAGAAATAAGCACCTGAAAAATTATCGTATGCACAGTGGAATTGTTTTTTTTCTTCATATTTGTACACGGGTGTGGAACATTGAGCTATATGTCATACTGTTTGCACAACTTGAGATGTAACTAAAATAAGAAGAAAAAAATTCTGCCATCAGAACTGTCATTTGTAATTTTGAGTAGCTAACTTATCTACGATTTTTAGTATGTAATATAGCAAGTTTTATAGCACCTAACCTAATTGGTTTTAACAGCAGGAATAGTGACTGGCATTAAAAAAAAAATTCTTCAAATTTCTAATGTTTACCGTTAAAAAAAAATACTATAAATATCCAGATGAATGCTTTCTATGAAGTCAGTAAAAAAGTAGGTGCAAGTGATCCATTTACTACAGCAGCAAAAATGGTTCTAAGAATTTTTGTCATACCATAGGTATTTTTTTACTTCATACTAGTTGGCAAAAAAAGAAGTGTACATATTTTTATTTCTTTGTAAATTGTAAAGTATCTGAAACAGAAATTTTCTAGGTAGGTTGTGTGGAAATGTTGCCTTTTCAAGAAACACAATCTTTTACTTCCACAAAATATTAATATTAGAAATCAAAAGTACTTACCTATAGGTATTGTGTTTGTTTTTATAAAAAAAAAATATTTTTTTGCACTGATTGCAATTTTTTCTGGATGTTTCAAACCTCCTGAGCAATTTTGGTTTTTGTGTCTGTCTGTTGATCTACCTATTGGTCTGTTAAATACATTCATTGTAACATGTATATCTCAGAAACTGGTTGATAGGACTTCAACAAAACTTTATGTAAATATAGGAGACATATTGTAGATGATCCCATTTTAAATTCAGGCACCATGTGCCAGACCTCTAACTTTTTACGTATACACTATTGTGAACCATACACCCAATTTTAATGAAACTTTATATGTATCTGCATATTGGTGTTTCATGTTTGTGCATTTGTAATTATTTTTTAAGATTGGGCTCTGATATTTAGAAAAACCAAAATGTTGAACAATAAAGTGAAAAAATTAGGTCTATGACTTGCTGATACAAATTTTTCTTTGTAGAATCTAAAATGTAGGACCCAAAGTATGCTACCAAATAACACAATTTGAAGAGAATTGGTTCAGAAGTTTTGGAGAATACAAGTGATTCAGTATAAAATCTCACATTTGACAAGTGCATTCAATGTTGACCACAATCACAAGGAAGTATTGTTAAGAATATGTAATAACATTTGATAAAAGCACAACCTAAACCATGAGGTTGATCAGTGTTGACCCCAAGTAGGTTTGGAAAAAGGTAAAATGAAAGAAGAAGAATGCCAGCTTGAAAATGCTATTGTGAAACATAATTTACTACAGTAGTACTGTAGGTAAAACCTCTTAAATTTACATAATTATATTATATAATTTCTACTTGAAGGTTTCACCTATTACCATTAAAAATATTTTTTTAAAATAATATTTATGTCCATAGAAGGCAGCAAGTTTATTGTTTACCCCTGATTTGTTCATTGTAGGTACAATGCAGATTGAAATTTTCACCAAAGGTTAAGTATTTTTATTTTTTTAATTTTGATCATACAATATTGTAAATCATAGCAATTAATAAACAACAAAGTTTCAAATGTAGGTACCTCTCTCACTCCTTGAAAAAATGGTCTGATGGACATGATTCAATTTAAAGCAAACTGTATTTATAGAATATTGATTTATTAGTTAGTCAAAGAGTGTAAAGGTTACAGGTCATTGAAATATTATTCAATTTCTAGAGCTATTTCATTCTACATTTTCAGCCATAGGTAATATCATAATACTTGACACTAGGCAAAAATATGAAAAATTTCATATTTTTGCCACTTAAAATCTGTGTTATCCACTATTTATTAAGAATAGGTAGGTACCTATGAACAATAACTGAATGGGTGAGTACCTAGAAGAACCAGGAATGTCAAAAATCGATTTTTTTTTCTTCGTAGAATAAGAAGGAATGTACTCTTTTCTATCATCTCTGTGAATATGAAGGAGAAATACCCCTTAAAAGTATAATTTTTTTCGATTTTAAAGTGGGGGAAGCGGAAAAAAAATCTGATGTAAAATAAGGAATGTAACAAAATCACTGACCACTTTTGCTAGCGGTATTAGTACCTGTTAGTTGTGAGAATCTTGTTGAATAACAAGGAATGTAAAATTTAATTTTATTATACTCATTAGCATCAGGAAAGCAAAAATAAGACAAATCTTATTTGTGCTTTCCTGAAAAGTCGATTTTTGACATTCCTGGTTCTTCTACTCACCCATTCCTGATCATATAAATATTCAATTGAGGAAACATTAATTAGGAGTGAAAAAAGCCAGCCAATCTGTAGAAGGTTTCTCTTAGTAGATTTTAATTTTGGATCTTAAATAATATTGCAAATATAAATGTGACTCTTACCATGTGTCCGCGGCTAGGCTGTGGAATTCTCTTCATATTGACATTAGGGACTCACCTGATTTGGGCTACTTCAAGGCATCCCTTGTGAGATACCTACCTAAAATCTGGGAATGAATGAATTATTTAGTGGCTGGATGAAAGAGCTCCATCAGGAGAATCCTGCCACTTTAAATAAAGTGAAATGTGGAACAAAAAATCAATGTCTTACAGTTATTATCTGAGTTCAATTTTGCAAGCTTTGGCATAGTAAGCACTTCCCCAAATTTTCATTGTTTTGCTCCTCTTATGAAGGCAGCTATTGAAACAATAGCTGCCCTCATAAGAGAGTTCATAACCTCATACACTATTTTCTTTCTCATTTCTTCTTCTTTGCTTTAATTTTATACCTAGAACGTTTATAGAAAAAGAAATTTATAATTACCTATGTTTCTTGGTGACCCTGTAAAAAGTGTAAGATGACCTTACAAACCAGTGCCATTCCCGTATGAGCTTTACTACATAGTATTGAGTAGCTTACCCAGAGCCCGAGGCTATTGTCTGGTTTCAAGCCAGATAGGAAAAGAGGGAAGGAATAATGATTGAAGATGTAAAATGATACCTATCTACTTGATGAGGTCCAAGTGGTCATCAAAGTGTGAGTAAACAAGTATGCAAACTGAAAAAATTATGTTTCCTTTGAAGTTTAGTTGATAATTTATAATCATTAGTTGTTATTGTACGAAAGTCAACATAGCCAAGATATAAGACCTATCTCTGAACAACCAGGTTATGATTTTGATTCCCACCTGGTTCTCTAGTTCTACTGGAAACAAACTCATCAACAGAAACATTTGGTCTTTGATAAGTAGACACAAACATAGATAACTGAAAAATACGTAGAAAAATCATCATAAGGGAGATGTAGGTATTTCTCTACAATTCCTACATCACCAGTTGATTTAAAGAACAGCTGCACGCGAACTTAAGGTTTGAGAACTGCTGGTGGTATCAGGATATCCCGCGATCTGTAGGTTTGAGAACAGCTGGTAGTATCATCTCGGTCAGGATAACAGTACACCTAGCTATTATAAAACTGGATTGCAAGGATCTGTCACACGTCAGTCAGAGTCGCGGTGTTTGTATCTCCAGCCTCCAATGCGTAGGTTTGTATCTCCAGCCTCCAATGCGTAGGTTTGTATCTCAGTCTCCAGTGCGCAGGTTTGTATCTCCAGCCTCCAGTGCGCAGGTTTGTATCTCCAGCCTCCAGTGCGCAGGTTTGTATCTCCAGTCTCCAGTGCGCAGGTTTGTATCTCCAGTCTCCAGTGCGCAGGTTTGTATCTCCAGTCTCCAGTGCGCAGGTTTGTATCTCCAGCCTCCAGTGCGCAGGTTTGTATCTCCAGCCTCCAGTGCGCAGGTTTGTATCTCCAGCCTCCAGTGCGCAGGTTTGTATCTCCAGTGCGCAGGTTTGTATCTCCAGTCTCCAGTGCGCGGGTTTGTATCTCCAGTCTCCAGTGCGCAGGTTTGTATCTCCAGCCTCCAGTGCGCAGGTTTGTATCTCCAGTCTCCAGTGCGCAGGTTTGTATCTCCAGTCTCCAGTGCGCAGGTTTGTATCTCCAGTCTCCAGTGCGCAGTTTTGTATCTCAGGCTCTGAACTGCTCTGAAGATTAGTACTTTATATTGAAAACAGGCACATGGATACAGACAGAGTGATAAGTTCAGAAATAGTAGCGTCTCTCATGCATGATGAAATCTGAATGGGATGACTTCACAAATAATCATCCATTTAGAAAGAGAAGAATGATGAGAAAGAACATGTACATAGATCTCTGGCATTGTTCTGTTTCTGACCATGGGAATGCAATTCTCGGTTCATACACAACACCCACAACCCAAGTGACTAACTATCTAACCATATCTCCGGATTAGAGATTCAAAGCTTGTTGATAAGTACTTGTGTGTGGACTCTAATCCTAACAACTCGCCCGCCTGGCAGTAGAGACACCACGTGTTCACTTCCGGGCAAGGGATGACTTTTTCAAAACATCAGAAGTGGGCTCACCTGAGATTTTCTGAACTCAAAAGTTTGCTATTATTGCTACTCTCATCATTACATGAAATAAACTTATAATATGGTCAAAGTTTTAAGTATTAGGCATCATTAAACGTATGCCAGGTACCGTCGTGTTCACTTGATAGCACTAAATGACAAAACAAAGTAGACTAGAAGTATGAGGGATCCCTTGGCCAATAGCTAGGGCGATTTGAATGGATACTTGTGAAAGTTGTGAAATTATATGCAAAAAAATATGCCCATATCAACAAAAAAAGCACAAGTACATATTAGTACCGATGATCATTATTAAATATTGCTGTGGATTGATTTCAAAGTGATTTAATGTGAGGACTTTATAAGACAAGAACAGATTATTGGTTTGATGCCCTTGATCTCACCACTCTCTTGAGATAAATGATATATCTACCTAATTCACATGAAATACTTGTTATTGTATTCGTTGCATAACAAGGCATATTCACCTGTATAAAATTTTGAAATATTTTACAGGGTATTAGACAATTTTTTTTTCTCAAATATCAATGGCGAGAATAGTTGTAGACTGTACAGTTGTAGATAAACTAGAGGCTTATTGGCTTTACTGTCACCGCCAGAAGTGACATTACATTATCTCGCTGGTTTGACTGATGAAAGCAAATCTCAGTTCGTCCTAGCCCACAAAACAAATACTGTCGCGTTATATTTCAATATTGAATCCACGGTTGGCCATAGCTATATCAACGGCGACATAGGGCTAGGCCCGACGCGGCTAGTTTATAAATAGTAAGTTCAAACTTACCTAAAGGTAAAAGTAAGATCTTTCAGTTATACATACTTATGTAGATCAACAGTTATTTGACATTAAGTGCTCAATGGGTGCTCATCAGTGTGGCTGTCTTCACCTCCACTGTCTTGCACAGATACTATTTATTATTATTTATTCATCTCATGTGTTACAGATTCTCCTGTTACGTCAGGAGCAGAGCTATGGGTGCTCATCAGTGTGGCTGTCTTCACCTCCACTGTCTTGCACAGATACTATTTATTATTATTTATTCATCTCATGTGTTACAGATTCTCCTGTTACGTCAGGAGCAGAGCTATGGGTGCTCATCAGTGTGGCTGTGTTCACCTCCACTGTCTTGCACAGATACTATTTATTATTATTTATTCATCTCATGTGTTACAGATTCTCCTGTTACGTCAGGAGCAGAGCTATGGGTGCTCATCAGTGTGGCTGTGTTCACCTCCACTGTCTTGCACAGATACTATTTATTATTATTTATTCATCTCATGTGTTACAGATTCTCCTGTTACGTCAGGAGCAGAGCTATGGGTGCTCATCAGTGTGGCTGTCTTCACCTCCACTGTCTTGCACAGATACTATTTATTATTATTTATTCATCTCATGTGTTACAGATTCTCCTGTTACGTCAGGAGCAGAGCTATGGGTGCTCATCAGTGTGGCTGTCTTCACCTCCACTGTCTTGCACAGATACTATTTATTATTATTTATTCACCTCATGTGTTACAGATTCTCCTGTTACGTCAGGAGCAGAGCTATGGGTGCTCATCAGTGTGGCTGTCTTCACCTCCACTGTCTTGCACAGATACTATTTATTATTATTTATTCATCTCATGTGTTACAGATTCTCCTGTTACGTCAGGAGCAGAGCTATGGGTGCTCATCAGTGTGGCTGTCTTCACCTCCACTGTCTTGCACAGATACTATTTATTATTATTTATTCATCTCATGTGTTACAGATTCTCCTGTTACGTCAGGAGCAGAGCTATGGGTGCTCATCAGTGTGGCTGTCTTCACCTCCACTGTCTTCCTGCTGCTGGGCTGTCTCTGTTGCAACAGAAGGAAAGCTTCTTCCCCTCAGTTTCGGGTGAGCTTAAATAAAACTATATTTTTTCTGAAATAGTTTTGCATACATTTCTAATCTTTTAACATTTTTCCATTGTTTAAAAAGTATGACTAAAACAGGGTATGGATCAGACTAAAACAGAATATGGATCAGTAGGAAATAAGGGTAAGGAGATCAATTTGATGCGATTGGACATTCAATTTTCATATGTCATCATTTACAATCGATGATAACAGAATATCTCAACACATAGGTAGTACTAGGATGAATTGTTTTTCATGTTTGGCCTTGTGAACTGTTCGGTACAGACGACAAGCAGCAAATTGGTGACAATATGAATTATCTTGCAAAGAGAATAGAGTGGGTAACTGGGTATGTATAATTATATAGAGGATGGTCCGTGTCTTCAATTGACCTGTATGTAGGGCGTACCTTGCCATGCTAAATTACTTGTTATCAATAGACAAGCCTATGACCTATGCATCTACACGATTGGACATCATGTGTGTGTTACTGCCGACCTCGCATTGTTTAATCACTGGCATTTATTTATTATTTTAGCACTTTTAGGGCATACATTTCAAAGATGTCTGCTACTATTTTCTACACGACCGCCGACTGAGAGCTTTGTTACACAAATAAGTTGTTATCTACCTATTTTAGTGAATTAATTAAAACAAATCAAGAACATGTACCTACATGCAGTTGAAAGTTTTGCTCGAACACACTCGTACACAAGACATCTATTTCTGTAGGTGATAGGTAAAAATATTACTAGTCGAGAGGATTCTCGGTAATAGTTTGTATATTACAAGTGAAAAGTGAAGAGATGTGGCTATACCTTGCTAGTATAGGTGTTACCTAGCAGTATACAAGCGTGGATAATTACAATTATTGTTAACTAGGACCCAGGATATTCACTCTAGTCAGGAGTCAGGACCAGGAGAACAGTAGTTCTTAAACTGTGACTCAGGTGGGCATTCTACTACATGTGATTAAACTTGACACAATAAATCAGAGTCCATTGTATATATGTTTATTTAATTGAACAAATTTGAAGCAAGATATTCTGTTACTCATGCTGACATTACTTGAAAGCCCCTACTTGGAATGCATTGATTAGGAAATGAGAATGTTTATTTGTTTAAATAATACAAAAGCAAGTTGTCTCTAGTTACTTGAATGTCTAGATTAGATTGTACTGCAATGATGAAGGAAGGACTATTTAGATTTAGACACCACTGAGTAGTTGGGCTCCTCGTTGGTTTGGTTCAATAGACTCCAGACCGAGATTTTCTTTTCATAGCAGTTTCTGACTTCTTTGTCACCAATGAAGCTCTCATCATTTCAATGCATTCAGCCAAGGACATTTACTGTGTAGGAGGAACTCTTGTTTCATACTAGATTCAACCAGAACAGAGGAGTTCGCAGGATTGTGTCTTTCTGCCACTCAGTAAAGAGTCTTTATCTACTATTAATTCTATGATCTGTTTAGTATATAGGGACTACTGAAAAATGGGAACATTTTGTACTAATTGTATACCTAGAATAGAGTTGCGTGTACTATCTAATGTTTAACTTTTGGTTTAATGACTGTTATGATACTCGAGTAGAATAAAGTGGGAAGTAGATCTCATAACGACAGAAAGCAGGAGGATTGGAATACACGTCAGGTATAATAATAGAAATAGAAAGCAAGGCGGGAAGAAGAGAATGATGATCTGATCACAGCCACTACTAGTAGAACTCTGCAGTGAAATAACAACAGAATGACATGTAGGAACAAGAACTTGTATCGTAGTGGACTGAGACATGTCTTGCCACTGCAAACATGAATTTTCCGAAAGTGTAATATCGATCATTATAATTACAAATACTTTACTTATACTTATATACTTATACTGCCGGCCGGCGTGGGACGGAAGTCCCTCTTCGCTAGCAGTTTTCTTATCATGAGCTCTACCTGTGTTGGTTGTATCCTTTTGCTTACCACTCAGTTGTTACTCTGCCTCTATGTAAACATGTCACCATCTGTGTCCGTCCTCTCTGTTTTCACGCAGCCTAAAACTTCACCGCTCACGGATATCGAACCCTCAACTCACTGTAGTGAAGCACCGCCGGCGCCTCCCTCTCAGAAAGACGAGGAAATTGAAATAGTTGTTAGCTTGAGTTGTGTAACTGGTGACGGTTGTGACACTAACCCAGAGGTAACCTGCCCCGCAAACACTAACCTTTTGCATGGCTTGATGTAGTTCAAATGCAGTTTTTTTTATTATTATTTTCATTATCTATTTCTTTTCTTATTTTCGCTGTATTTCCGTAGTTCCTAGATATTTGTTTTGTTATACTTACTAGTAAATTCTGGAGCTACAAATCAGGATTTTTCTTGAAACCGAACGGTAGGTAAGTTCTCATGCGTCAGGTATGTTGAGTTGCGACTGGAAACCAGAATAAGTTACACAAGCTCTGATATCTCTGGATCGGCACAACAATTCCACCTCGGAATCTCAACACGCTGCAGTGTCTACACGCTTTTTTATGAATCATTAACTGAGCTCTCATGATACGTCCTTGAGTTGTATCGTTAATGAATTGTACTCACAACTGTATGTTTTTCTCAAGTAATTGTAGATTACTTTGGCATGGGCGAGGCTATACATTGGGTCTGTGGTGAGTGGCCACTTGATTCTCTTATCTAGCTCATCCTCATCACTCCTTATTCCAGTAACAGTATTGATTTTTTAAACCTCAGGTAAGATTGATCAAGTTTTAGTTATTTTCTTGCTCTGTAGTTTGTACAAACACTTGTCAAAGAAAATATTTTATTCTATTTGTAGATAAGAAAGTTCTATTTGTAGATAACAAGTTTTTTTATATTTAAAAAAATATAACATGAATTTTACAACAGTACTAAAAAAATAGTTGTAATAGAGCAAGCAAATTAGTCATATGCTTCCCAAAAATTCCAACAACGCTGGGATGATTCCAAGTAAGATATTTTTTTGTGACGAGCGCTGACCTTTGGTTGCTTCATTTTTATTTTTTATGACCCAAAATCTCCCAAATTGGACACTGCTGTGGACGAGCGTGTAAGGGCAAAAATGGACTATTAGAAAGTAAAGTGTAAGAACGATGGTTCAGCGCACGAAAGAACTTGGAGTTGTTTAAAAACACAAATTGAAAACATAAGGGAAATAGAACTGGTAAGCAAAAAGAACCATAAAGAATACTGTCTATAACTTACAGTTAACAGAAAGTAATAATACTTTGTCCCAAAAATTAGATAATGAGTTGACACATAATATGCAACTTTTGAGTTCTTTGGCAACTGCTGGAGAGTTGGGAAATGCAGTGGAACTCTGGCTGAGTTGGGTGATGACACTGACTCGTCTCCTTCAGGAAATTTCTTCCGGAGAGAAAATTGGGAAGAAGTTTACGCTGGCCTTTAGACCATAAACGTTGAAATAATAATGCAGCAATCAGATTTCAAACAGATTAAAATATTGGGAATCCCACGAGGGGTAGCTATAAGAAAAGTTCACTAAATCTATCGGCCGTCCCTGAAATTGGATCAACACGGTTCATTAGAAGTACCAACAATAAGAAAGCTATGAGGAAAAAAACATGATTTATGAGGTTAATAGGATATGTCAACTAAAGAACAATTAAAAAGTTGAGGCATTAATGGTTTAAAATACCGAGAAATAATAGATTTCAAGTACAAATTAGCAATTCACTGCTAATTATGGCTATAAAAATTCACTATCGGATATATTCTGAACTTCATTTACTTCCGATAATTTCTAATATTAGAAATTGGAAGTATTGTGTTCGTTGTTGTAAAATAAAATATTTTTTGCTCTAATTTGCATTAAAAGTTTCCAGTTTTGTGGGAATTTTCGGAAACATGTTCATTTTTGTCTAATTTGCTTGTTCTAATTTGTTTCTTCACAACTCTAAAGACATGGACTGAACACTGACTCTCTAGGTAGTGAAGTCAACCTGTAAAATATATTAGAACTTGCGTTCATGTTCAGAAAACGTCATAAGTCATAAATATTGTACTCCTGAGTGGATACATGGTATGTAGCCTACAGTTCGGGTGAATTAGACATTATGTATTAAGATGATTGTCACTTGATTAATATCTTGTCAAATATGTACTACTATGTAGTTTAGCTACACTTTAATTTCACAAAGTACGTCATATAAATTTTCATAATGCATTCATTGTGCGTTTTAGAAACTAACCTAGCTGTTCTTATCTTCTGTAGCACCCCTCAGACAGAAGACTCGAGAGAGCTTTGAAAACTCAAGCATCCCTTGAATTATCTTTTGTCATTCTGAACAAAGCCTTTCTTCTCTTTTACTTTCCTCAGTTGTTTTTTTCAGGTGGTGGAGGAAGGGCCAGGAGCAATATATGTTCTAGAGTATCTAGAGCTAGACTCTACTCTTGAACGCGCTAGTCTGGTAATCCAGGTAGCATAGGGATCCGTTGGTTCAAATCCAACCCAGTGCATGCATTTTCCTTCATGAATTTTAGTTAATGACCACATAATAATAATAGTTTGAGGGTTAGGTGGTAGAAAATGCTTTGAGCATTAACCTCGCCTGGTGGTAACCTTCCACTAAAGAGTTTTATTATTATTATAGAGACTACCTCCATTTTCTTGGTTATTAACGTGCGATGAAATTAAAATTTAGGTGTGGTAACTTTTGTTCTAAAAGTGGGGGGTGCTTTGACACTTCTAAGAAACCCAAAAAAAGATTTTTTATAGATTGAGATGTTTCTTTTGATTCCTCTTTTCATATGGTTCTATAAAGTCAAAGCGTTTAGGGACCCACTGTGGGAAATTTATCCGTTCAGTTACTCACATCAACCTCAACCAGCCTGAGTTGTGCTGGACTACCTGCGGCTCATGCATTGCCGTGTGTTTCACACAACATGGAAGAGATTCCCTCGGACATTTTTTTTCTCTCATTTTAAATTATGTTCTAGGTATTATATTAATTTTTTCTGCCTGCATTTTTCACTGCCGTGCGCTCAGATTTTCATGTGCCTATTTAAAACATTATGTATTTTCTTGTGTATAATGATTATTGATTGTTGATTTAAATGTATATTTACATGTGTGTAATGATTATTGAATGAATGGAATGATCCGGCTTCAAATTGTGTATGCGCAAGGTGTAGACTAGTGTAGTTTATGTAATGAGTGCTGATGCTGATAATGTACTTTGCAACGCATCACAGAGAGCTCCGTGGTCACTGGTCAGGATCAGGAATAGGAATAGGAGTACAATATCAGGCAGAATGATTTTTCCGTCTCAATGCCTGCATGACGATTCTCACTTTCACTTGGTCTATCTTTAGTTCAAACAATGTTCAGATGAGTGAGGTGTGATGATAACAGCTATGTTCTTCATACAGGAGTTTGTGTGTGTTCAGTTCAAACAATGTTCAGATGAGTGAGGTGTAATGATAGCTATGTTCTTCATACAGGAGTTTGTGTGTGTTCAGTTCAAACAATGTTCAGATGAGTGAGGTGTGATGATAGCTATGTTCTTCATACAGGAGTTTCTGTGTGTTCAGTTCAAACAATGTTCAGATGAGCGAGGTGTGATGATAACTATGTTCTTCATACAGGAGTTTGTGTGTGTTCAGTTCAAACAATGTTCAGATGAGTGAGGTCAGATGATAACTATGTTCTTCATACAGGAGTTTGTGTGTGTTCAGTTCAAACAATGTTCAGATGAGCGAGGTGTGATGATAACTATGTTCTTCATACAGGAGTTTGTGTGTGTTCAGTTCAAACAATGTTCAGATGAGTGAGGTCAGATGATAACTATGTTCTTCATACAGGAGTTTGTGTGTGTTCAGTTCAAACAGTGTTCAGATGAGTGAGGTGTGATGATAACTATGGTCTTCAACTCTTCATACAGGAGTTTTTGTTATTGATGTTATTAATTTAATAGAATGATTTTTTTTTTTAATTATTAAATTATTATAAACATTAAAAAAAAACGCCTCCAGTTTTGAACTCAAGTACGAGTACTTCGTACTATAGACACATCGCAGTCAGCCCCATCATAATTTCACTCTCTGCCTATACTTCTATCACTGGACAACTCGCATGTTGTACGCAATTCGTGCACTCAAGTCAAGTAGCAGAATCGTCTTCATAGTAATCTGTATGATGTTACCGTTCACATGCTACCCTATATATTTATGTTCGTGTGAAGTAGTATCAGCATGGAATTAGAATTAGCTAATCCTAATCTGTTTATTCTGAATGTGATGTGGCGTGCAGTTCTTATTAATGAGCGTTACATAATGAAGTAGCGTACTGAAGACAGGTAAATAATGAGCCCAAGTTCTGATGGACTCGTGTATTGGACAACAATAAATGAGAAAGCTGTAAGAAACAATAACAAGAAAGCTGTGTCTCCACTTGGTTCTGCTTGCAGGAGTTCCGCAACAGCACACACTCACTCAACCAGATAGGTTTCGTGAACCCGCTCTCCTGCTCCCCCGAGCTCTCCATCTTCCCTCCCCCCGGCGGCCCCCACTCCATCATCTCCTTCGAGCCCCTGCCCACCTTGGTGCCCCCCCAGCACAGCCTGGTGAAGCGGCCCCCCGCCTACAGCGAGGCCCTGGTCCAGCAGCTGTCCATGCAGAGCTGGTTCGGTAAGTTCCTACTTGCTAAACAAAGGCAAAATAGAATAGTGTGTATTTTCTGTACCTAGTGTTACCTTCCTAGTATATGTTAATATACGAGTACCTCCGTGGCTTAGTGGTAGAGAATATGGGTAGCTGACCCGGAGGTTGCGGGTCAAAAAAATAAATAAAATTAAATGTCCAAAAAAATGAAAGAATTGAAATCGGAGCAAAAAATATTATTATTATTATTTTTTTACAAAAACGAACACAATACTTCCGATTTTTAATATTAGACATTTCTCGGAAGTAAAAGTATATTATGTTAATATACTCAGAGAAAATTGTGATTTTTTTTTTTTCTCAATGATATGATACGATGAAACTTTTGATATGAAATGTCACACAGTTTCGTCTTAATGTCTTATTTGATTTCAGATGACTCGGGGTTCCAGTTTCCGCGGCAGCAGTTGCATTACGTGAAGGAGATAGGACGAGGCTGGTTTGGGAAGGTAATTCTATCCTGTATACTTATTTTATGTGAAACACTGCAGCTAGTGCATCATTCAGTTGCATTACGTGAAGGAGATAGGACGAGGCTGGTTTGGGAAGGTAATTCTATCCTGTATACTTATTTTATGTGAAACACTGCAGCTAGTGCATCATTCAGTTGCATTACGTGAAGGAGATAGGACGAGGCTGGTTTGTGAAGGTAATTCTATCCTGTATACTTATTTTATGTGAAACACTGCTATAAATCTCACCGATCCTAGGTGTTGAGGGGTCCAGCATCGATATTCAACCAACAACCCTAGCATAACGTTATCTAACTTCGACCATCTTACGAGATCTGTGCACCGTTCCAGAATCACTCTCTACTCTCAAAATTCCCGAATCTCCGTTTCAACTGTCACACAACACACCCTGATTGGTTAATTTGAACGCAATTACAATCAGAGTGCGTTGTGTGACGGTTAACAAGGAGATTCTGGGATTTTTAGAGTGGAGAGTGTTTCTTGAACAGGGCACTGGTGTATTTAAAATGCCATGTCTAACTTTATAATACTACGTTACCATGTTTTGTTTACCTTTATAATTACAATGATAAAGTTACATTCATGTGTAATATTGTGTATACCTGTCCCTAATGGAGCTGTGGTGATGGACAGGCACATTATACACTGAGGACCACACCCTGCGCTATTCAGGGTGTCACTTCATATTCTCTGCTGCTTCTCCTCACATTTATTCACAAGACCATGATTATGTTGACTGTGAGAGTAAAGGGATTCTTCAGTTTCATTCTCGCAGGAGAAACAGAATATTGTATTTTATTGTATGTTGTTGTAGGGGCGCGGCAAGTACCAAAGCCACTACTGGTTATTACCGACCTCAGTAGCTTGATTGATAAGGCGGCGGACTTTTAACCTGGAGGTCGGTGGTTCAAGTCCTGGTTTCAGCGTAGATTTAGTAAAGCAAGTTTGAGTAGTTGTGATATCACGAAAGTGATTAACACAAATATGATAACTTTTAGAGCCACTACTGCTTATTACCTCCTGTTTTTGTTGTCATCTGCAGACTTAACAATTTGTTTAGACACTTTCGTGGTGGTTCCATCCTTTTTTTTCATTTCGAGTCTTAACAAATGGTGGAAAGCACTCACCAGATGGAAGTAAGAGATGGGCTATGGTTTCGTGTGGGAAGAACAAACAGGGCCCAAACACATTTCAGAGGTTCTAGGTGGAAGAGATTACGAAGAGATTGCTTCAGTCAATTTCCTTGCACATTTTCTTCTTCAAAATTTACTTCTAATTGTTTTCCTTTGTATTATTATTGTTTTTATTGTTATAATATGAAGGCTGTATGAAATGGCTTTGCCTATCAATGCCAAAAAATAACAATAATTATATTTTATATATTTTTAGTTAATTAAATGTACATAACACAGACAGAATATGTACATATTTGTAATGTAAATAAATAAGTAATGAAAAAAAGAGCGAGTTTGAAGCCTGTGGCTTTCTCTTCCACCTAACCCTCACTCAGTTTTAAATTTATATATTTATATTTTATTAATGTGTAAGAATAATAATACCGGTTACATTCCTAGATTATGTATGTTAATGTGTAAGAATAATAATACTGGTTACATTCCTATATTATGTATGTTAATGTGTAAGAATAATAATACTGGTTACATTCCTAGATTATGTGTGTTAATGTGTAAGAATAATAATACTGGTGAATAACTGTTGCCAGGTGGTGGAGGGAGAGGCGAGAGGACTAGAAGATGCGCAGCGCCGCACCAAAGTGTTTGTGCGCATACTCAAGGAGTGTAAGAATAATAATACTGGTGAATAACTGTTGCCAGGTGGTGGAGGGAGAGGCGCGAGGACTAGAAGATGCGCAGCGCCGCACCAAAGTGTTTGTGCGCATACTCAAGGAGGAGGCGGCGCAGGCGGAGAAGCTGTTCTTCCTGCACGAGGCGCGCCCCTACAGGCAGCTGCGCCACAGCAACATCCTCCGCCTCCTGGGCGCCTGCATCGAGACGGATCCCTACCTGCTGCTCTTCGAGTCCTGCGCACGGGTAACATTATAATAACAATAACATTATAATAACATTTTAAGAAATGAAACTACCCCACAAAACAAGAGGACTGCATCCCAGACTAGGGCGTTAACCTCTTGACTACGAGTGCACCTTCTCCCTTGTCCGAGCCTTGTGCGACACTTGTGATGCTCACTCGACTAGTCATTGGTCAACGTACAGTTTAGAAATTTATTGATTTAGACAGATGAATTTAAAATTTAGAAAACACCAACCGATAAAAATGAAATACAAGTGTGCTTTAAGACGCACCCACCAGGAAAATTGTTTATTTACTCAAGTTCATGTGTCTGAATTTCTAAATTGTAAACTAGCTTGTAACTTGTAGGATGATTGAAGGGTCCTAGAAGTCCACATTTTGTGCGAATTTATTGAGGCGGATTTGAGAAATATTTCCCTGTTCATGTTTTGTCATGATGGGGGAAGTACTGATGAGGTATTAACCCCTTTGGACGCCCAGAAGCAATTTTCTGGACTCCTTCCGTGTTCTGTGTGTGATGTATTGTGTTGCTTATGTATAAAAATTTCAGTTGTCAAAATATTTCTTAAAATTCAGAATAAAATCAGGTTTGAGAAGTGACTCTTATGCTTAACATAAAGATGATAACCTTTCAGTATTTCTCGTGAAATATAGTTTATTTTATTTAGTAATATGCCTCATGATGCTTGTTTGTTTTCCGCAGGGTGATCTTAAAGAATTCCTCCTGAGCAATGAGATAAGCAGAAATGTTCTGCTGGAGCAAGGTATCGCCATTAGGATGGCGATAGATGTAGCTACGGGGCTCAGTCATATGATAGACAATGACTTCATTCACACGTAAGTTCTATTTCTCCTCAGTGTCTAGTCACGTCAGAGCTGAGGGTGAAGATAGGAGACACCGGGTCTAGCATAGACAAGTGACTATCATTCTATTTCTCCTCAGTGTCTAGTCACGTCAGAGCTGAGGGTGAAGATAGGAGACACCGGGTCTAGCATAGACAAGTGACTATCATTCTGTTTCTCCTCAGTGTCTAGTCACGTCAGAGCTGAGGGTGAAGATAGGAGACACCGGGTCTAGCATAGACAAGTGACTATCATTCTATTTCTCCTCAGTGTCTAGTCACGTCAGAGCTGAGGGTGAAGATAGGAGACACCGGGTCTAGCATAGACAAGTGACTATCATTCTATTTCTCCTCAGGGATGTTGCGGCGCGTAACTGTCTAGTCACGTCAGAGCTGAGGGTGAAGATAGGAGACACCGGGTCTAGCATAGACAAGTACCCGAGGGATTACTACGTGAACGGAGAGGTGGCGCTGCCCATCCGCTGGTGTGCACCCCAGTCCCTTGTGTGTTCCGACACATCCATCCAGACCTGTCCTGTGAGTATGCAACGCTTTTCTCTACAATCAGGGATTTGAAGGCTTAAACCTTTATCAATTGAAACCGAATGTCCCCACACACAAATGTTAGTTTGGTTTTGCTCGGATAAGTTTGACTTGGCTATATTACTTATCTGGGTGCTTGGTTAAAGAATTTTTTTATGGAAAATATTTATGAGTGCTCTTGAGCTTGTTGGTTCAGTAGTTACCTACACAATAAGTGAATATGTGATGATATTGGAAACTGATTGGTTCTACTTAGGATTCGGTATGTATACTACTTTACAATAATGTTATTTATATTTTCCATGATTGAATTGCAGGTCACAGAGAAATGCAATGTGTGGAGCTTCGGCGTTCTCCTGTGGGAGATATTCGAGTTCGGAAAGTTGCCCTACTCAGAGCTGTCGGATGATCAAGTCATCACGCGGGTGTTTGGGCCAGAGGCACTTCGCCTAGCAGCCCCTGCTGCCGCCAGCACTCAAGTGTAAGTTCTCTCTCACTTCAAGACAATGAAATGAGCGGAAAAATTGCAATTTTTTTGTTGTTGTTGCAAGAAGTTAAAGTAGGGGAATTCCTAGTTCGTTTTGGTGGACTACGAGTAAACTGGCAGTTAATCTTCTTTTCTTTCTCAAATTTCTATTTTTGTGTTGTTGTTGTAGCCAGCTTGGCTACAGCGGGAGGGGGGAGTGATGGTCTCCAGCCAACTTCATTTCAAAATTGGCTCGTCCTGAACCACATATTTCTATGTGCGATCAACCATCACGAGGACTTGGACTTTTCTTAAGCCATTAAACCCTTAGGAAACTGCAAGCTAGCCTAGCTTGTAAGAGTTGGCTAGACTGTTCTCTGTTGAACGTCCCCCAGCCGGACGCTTTTTGTTTTCCGGACGTATACTATTTCGATTTACTCTGGATTTACAGCTTATTTTATTTTAGAAGACTTTTGAAATATTCCGAGACCAAAAGAGACGAGTTTATTCATGGACGAGTTACATAAAACCTTGTAAAGTAAGACTAGGCGAGTTTTTGTTTTTCTTTTCTTGACAATAGTCTTGACATAGTGACATGATTAATATTGTATTCCCCAGGTTCAACATGATGGAGCAGTGCTGGAGGCAAGGGGTGACGATGTCCGATGTTCTAACGCGGCTCACTTACGTCCTGAGCGGAGAGCAGCAGGGGCCGGGAGATTTCAATCGCAAGTGGGGGATGTACAAGCCGAACCGCACGCTGAGTGATGACAGGGACTCTGGCCTCGGCTCAGAACAGAGGAAGAGCATGGAGAGCTTCCTGAACCTGGACCAGGTGTCCAAGTCCTGCCCCAGTGTTGCCAAGAGTCCGAGTCTCGAGAACTTCACAGGTAAACTACTCTTTAGCTTCAGTCCTGCCCCAGTGTTGCCAAGAGTCCGAGTCTCGAGAACTTCACAGGTAAACTACTCTTTAGTCTCAGTCAACCAGTATATTTTGGAATACAGCATTTCTAAGTCAAAGTAGTTTGACGGACAAACCTAAACCTATTAATAACTAACAAAAGAAAAATAAATATTTCAGTGTGTCCAATGTCTATTTACTTCAATGCTTTGGTGTCCATAATATCTTACATTCAGATTTTTAAAGTCGTTCTACTATGATTTCCTCTACCGTACAATATTTGAGTCGGTATTTATGCCTCGCTTCACAGGATCGCTGGAGAATCTCACGGACCACTCCTGGCTTGCCATCTCCTCCGTGTCACAACTCAGAGAAGGTAATGCAAGTTCCGCGCAGCCCTCGCTACCTCCTGTCGACTTTCAACTCGGTAAGAACTCACCTTCCATTTCAGATTGAATCAAACTCACCCTCCATTTCAGATTGAATCAAACTCACCCTATTTATTTATTTATTTATTTACACTTTATTTTTTATACAATACATACAACAATAAATTATTAACAAAGATAAAAAAAAAAAAATATTTACAAAATAAGATATAGAAGAAGAAAAAAAAAAAAAAAAAAAAAAAAATATTGAAATTTAAATGTACAATGTATTGTAATCCGGGGCGAAGTTAATGCCTTAGGCATTCTCTACCACTTAACCCTACATTTCAGATTGAATCAAACTCACTTTCCTTTTCAGATTGAATCAAACTCACCCTCCATTTCAGATTGAATCAAACTCACCCTCCATTTCAGATTGAATCAAACTCACCCTCCATTTCAGATTGAATCAAACTCACCTTCCATTTCAGATTGAATCAATCTCACCTTCCTTTTCAGATTGAATCAAACTCACCTTCCATTTCAGATTGAATCAAACTCACCTTCCATTTCAGATTGAATCAAACTCACCCTCCATTTCAGATTGAATCAAACTCACCTTCCTTTTCAGATTGAATCAAACTCACCTTCCATTTCAGATTGAATCAAACTCACCCTCCATTTCAGATTGAATCAAACTCACCCTCCATTTCAGATTGAATCAAACTCACCCTTCATTTCAGATTGAATCAAACTTACCTTCCATTTCAGATTGAATCAAACTCACCTTCCTTTTCAGATTGTATCAAACTCACCCTCCATTTCAGTTGCTGATAGAACACCTGATCGAAGTGACAATGTTTCGTGTTTGTATAAAATGTCAAAAAATGTGTTTAACTTTGTTATAATTTAGGTCCTGATATAATAATTTTAACTAGTATAGAAGATAAAAAATCTGTGCATTTTGATATTTTTTAATTCAACTTATGACGTATTAATAAATTTTAACAACAAAAATATCTTTTTTTAAATTAATTTATATTTTCTTGATCTCACATCGTAATTTTTCTATGACAATTTGGAACTTTTGATGCGGCTCGTGTGTCAAATTCAATAATCGTTCCCCTCTTTTGTAAACTACGTTTTTCTTAATTAATTGTTGACGTGTCCTACGATAAACTGTGTTCGTGTTCTTTGTTGTGTTTATTATTTGGACCAATAATTTTTTTTTTTTTTTTTTTTTGTTCTATACCTGAAATTGTATGTTTTTCGTGAAACCGTGTTTAATCTTTATTTCTGGATAATCTATACCTACTACACCCAACAGTATTCGAAGAACTTTTGAAAGATTTTTTAGTCTGAATAATCCTAAAAAATGAGTCTGTCTACAAACAAATCCATAACCATTCCCATAAAAGATAGATTAAGAGCAGCATCTAAAAAAACAAACTCAGTGAATGACCCTCAAGCACCAAAAAAGGTCCCAACAGTGAAGACTCCGCCAAATCGGTCTAACATAAAAACTAAAGACATTAGTGTTGGCAGTAATATTAGAGACACAAGCAAAAATAAAGATAATTGCACTGTTAGTTCAACTAAAATTAACAAAAATAAATCCCCGAAAAAGTCAAGCACACCTACACATGAAACTCCACATGCCGCCCCCAAATCTCCCTCAATTAAACAAGTGACAAATAGCCTCAATATTCCGAAAGTATGCAATAGTACATCAACACCTCTCATAACAACAGGTACTCAAACCCAGGGGTGGGATAATGATAATGAACTTATAGTGAAACTAACAATGCAAATATCACAGCAAGAATTTACCATCCATGCTTTGAGAGACAAAATCAGTTCACTCGAGGAGTTACTGAAATCCAAAGACACTAAAAATGAACAGACTAATCAGAAAACTTTAGATACTCACCAAATCAAGAGCAAGAGTTCAATTTCCTGTCATATTATAGGTGACAGCCACGTGCGGCACCTCAGTGAAAAACTGAAGGAAATGTTACCTCTAGGTAGCACAACACAAGCAGTGTTTCACCCTGGAGCCGGATTTGAGGAAATCGCAGAAACCCATGCCCAACAACCCAATCTCGTCAAGCCTAAGCCATCCGATGCGGTGATAGTTATGTGTGGGACTAATGATGTGTGCATCACGCAATGGGAATCCATACAAGAAGCCATTAATAAAATTACAAAAAAATTCCAGCCGTGCCAATCTCTCTACTTTATTGGCGTACCACATAGATATGACAATAAAAAACTCAATTACCACATGTCGATAATCGAAAGGTCCTAGGTTGGTGTATAGGAATTGAATTGAAACGAACGAATGAGTACGGAAAGAATAGTCGATTTTTATTGAGAATGATGTGAACAACTAGAAACGGTATCAAATAAATTTATTGGAATGATCGAATGCACTTTGGGCACTCGATGCAGAAGCTTTTATAGGAAAAGTTAAAAATTCGCTGGCCGAAACTTTTGATTCGTGAACTCCGTTCACGACATTACCAGCGGGCAATAAAAAACAACAACAAAAAAATTGAATCGAGTGCTCAAAAAAATGCACAAAAAAAACATCGATAAATTCTGAAATATTGAGTACAATTAAATAAGTAGGTACATAACATAAACATGATAGATTCATATGTGCTCAAAAAAAATGCACAAAAAAAACATCGATAAATTCTGAAATATTAAGTCCAATTAAATAAGTAGGTACATAATAAAAAATAACAATAAGGTCCTGGCATGTATCAGCAGATATTTACATTTCTTAAAACCCATTTTCAAATGGAAATAACCAGCTTACAGGTCGAGTGACAATATGTCCTAAAGAGTTTCGAACATCAACGTATCGAATCCTCTTATCTCTCCCCTCATGAAGTTTCACAACTACCCCGTAAGGCCAGTTTGTTCTCTTTTGCTTTACCTGGCGGATGAGTACCACATCTCCTAGGCAAGGTGAGAACTTGCTACATTTTTTACCTTTAAAGTTAATGTCGTTTCTTTCTCGGAGATAATTAATGTACTGTGACCTCCACTTAGACCAGAACATATCGAGGTATTTGTTACCCTTCTTCCATTCTTTCAGAAGAACATTAAAAGATGTATCATATTTTTTCTCTCTACAAGCAGAAGCATCCGGAAGCAGACCATCATGTTTTATTCCCAGAAAACAGTTTGGAGTCAGAATCATATCTTCTTCTCCAAAGTATCCTAGAGGTCTAGAGTTGATAGTCTGTTCTATTTCAGTCATCAATGTTTCTAACTGTCTGTTAGTCAGTGTCAGTTTTCCTAGTGTCTTACGTAGGCATTGTTTTGTGATACCTATTAATCGTTCATAACAGCCACCTGCCCACGGACTTAAACTAGGAGTGAACTTATATTGAATTTTATGTTCATTAAGCAAGTTGTGTAAGTTATTAGAGTCGTAAATAGCGTACATTGTCTTTTTGAACAAATGAAATTGTGTCGCATTGTCGGAAAGTATCTCCTGGCATCCTCCACGTCTGGCAATAAATCTACGGAATGCCAGGAGTAAGTCGGTTGTGTTTTGAGAGTCAGTAAGTTCAAAATGAACTGCCCTAACAGTCAAACAAGTAAAAATAATGCACCAAATCTTACGTGTTTTATTCCCCTCTTTCACATACAGAGGGCCAAAATAATCAATTCCAGTATAAGTAAAAGCTACGTTTTTATTTAATCGATATGCGGGATAACTAGAAAATTCAGGAGTCTGGTAAGGATTAACTCGGAATTTGGTACAAGTAGGACATTTGTGCAAGATACTTTTTACCTCAGTTCTACCACTAGGTATCCAGTATTCTAACCTAAGTTGAGATAAAGTTTGGTTCGTACCAAGATGAAAAACTTTTTTGTGTATATCGAGAGTAATAATTTTTGTCAAGTGATCTTTACGCGGAAGCAGAATCGGGAAAATATGTTTACCATCGATTTGAAGTTCTAGAAATCTACCTTTACAAACCAGAAGTCCGTCAACTAATTCTAAACACAAATTAACTGCTAGAGAATTCTTTTTGTTTTGTTTTAAAGAATTAAAAGTATCAGAAAAATATTTCTCTTGTAGGTATTTTAACCATTTTTGTTTACTATGAGCAAATTCGTCGGAAGTAATAGGACCACGAGCATTTATGTTACGCTTAGTAAGAACTGATACAGCCTTTAAAACATAGGCGGTAACATTAACCAATTTATTGAAAGATTGAAATTTGTTTTCATCAATAGGTACCGGTTTTGTGACGGGGATTATATTTACAACAGTTGTTATAAGTTCTACATCATTTTCTTCTTCCGGCCAACTATCTAAATTATAATGAGGCCAACATTCGAATGGCTGGTTAAGCCAACGGGGTCCATTCCACCACATGGAATTATTTTTAAGAATTTCAGCGCTTTGCGATCGACAAGCAATATCCGCGGGATTTGAATCGGTAGGTACGTATTTGAAATTTAATTGCATTGTATTCGTACGAATTTCTTTCACACGATTTTGTACAAATGTCGGTAGTACTTTTTTAGAGTTTACCCAGTGCAAGACGCATTGATTATCACACCAAAGGTACGATTTAGCTATTTTTATGCCTAATGATTTCTTAACAAATTCCATACTACGATAAGTAATTAGCATACCTAGGAGCTCACATCTCGGCAGTGAAACTTCTTTTATCGGACAAAGACGTACTTTCGAAAAAACTAATTTTGTATCTGTTTTTGAATTTGATTGACACCTCAAATATACAACTGCTGAATAAGCTTTTTGACACGCGTCAGAAAAACCATGTAACTCATATACAGTTTCATTATTAATTTCAGTCAGTACGCGAGGTAACCTATAAGTAGGTATGAGTTTGATGTCATTTAATACCTTATTGAAAGTACTTTTTTCCTCACTGCCTAGCTCTACGTCCCAATCTTTACTAAGTTTCCAAGACTCTTGTATAAGTAATTTTAAAGGTACAAGGGCTGGACTCCACAGACCCATGACGTCATAAATTGAACCATAGAAACTTAGTAAAATGCGTTTAGTAATTATGTTATTAGGATATTTAAATGTGTCTCTTACATAAATCATGTCAGTCTCAATGTTCCATTCGATACCTAGTACCTTCTGTACAAGTGAGTCACTTTTTATGTCAGGAGGTAGATAGTCATAATCAGTACCAACATAATTAGTTGACCATGAACGTAAATTCATAGAAGCTTCGGAAAATATTTCCCGAGATCTCTGTATAAATTCCACTACGTCACAACCATTGTTCAGTGTAGTAACTAAATTGTCAACGTAAATGTCGCGAGATAGTAATTCTACGTACCTATCTTTGTCGTACTTTGCAAGATGTGTATCTAAAACACCGGCAAGTAAGAATGGAGAGGAAACTACTCCGAAAGGTATACGGCAATGTCGATAAACAACTAAATTCTCATATGAAAGAGGTAGGTCAGGATTTTTTAGAAATAAAATTCTGGTGAAGTCGCGATCTTCTATTTGTAAACCTACGTTGAGAAATGCCTTCTCTATGTCAGCGATAAGTCCATATTTATTTAGTCGAAAGCGTAATAACATACCACATAGATTTTCTAATAAAACAGGTCCACGGTAGAGTAAGTCATTTAAACTTGGTTTCTTTCTATCCTGTCTGGCAGATGCGTCCATCACAAACCGAATTTTCGTTGTTGTCTGAGGGTCGGTTTTCACGACTGCGTGAAACGGTAGGTAATGGCAATTTTCAGTAGGTTCGTTTTCTATTTGTTCAAGAACACCAGTTTTTAACTGTTCGTCAAAGGTTTTTTTACAAGCTTGAAGTACACCGTCAGTCTTATGGCGTTTGATAACTGAACTTAGTCTACCGTAAGCTAAACCGAAATTAGTTTGTACGTCACGTGAGTCATCTTTCCATGGAAATTGAACAAAATACCTATCTTCCTCGAACTTAACCTTTCGTTGAAAATCTACCAGAGCTTTGTCGTCATCATTTTGGTATGGGCAGTCACGTATAGCTAATGTGTCAAGATCCCAAAAGCTACGTAAGTCTTGTAAATGCTGTGCGGGTTCATCTACTTGAATAAATAATGAAGTGTCAGAGTCAAGAGAAGTGTCACAGTCCGATGCGTACGCAAGTTTACCACTTATCAGATATCCAAAAACCGAATTTAATAAGTATAGGTTTTCTAGTACCTGTACTTTCTCACCTAACAGGAATTGGGTATAATAATCATTACCAATCAGTAAGTCGAATTCTTGGTCATCACCGGAGTAATGATTTATGTCTGCTAGAGTGTAGGTTTCGCCGATCCTTTTCAATAGGTCCAAGTCGTCACCTGACTGTCGCATACGTCCCACTAAAGTCGGTACAACGCTAACATCGATATTGTATGAGTTGCCGTCCTTGTCGTATAACATGATGGTCGCTCCGTGTACTGTCATGCTCTTGGGGTGTTTTTCAGTGAAAGTAAAGACGTTAACATTTTTAGAATATTTATTTTTGATACCTAACCTGTCGAAAAGTCTCTGAGTTATGTAACTTGCCGTGGCACCACTATCCAAAATGGCTCTAATCATACATCCCGTTTTTGTCACAGGATTTAATATATAGATACTTGCTGTCTGTAGGAAAACTTTAGACTTTACATTATTGTACAGATTTGTTTCGCTACCATCATTACTACTTAATAATTTCGAATCAGAATAGGAGACTGAAACACACTGATTGGAATTTGATTTTCCGGCAGTTTTATGACCAGTTACATTTTTAAACTGAAATTGCTTAGGACAAATAGCACTGTTATGATGGCCTCTCTGTTGGCAGTATCTACACTTGAAATGTTTCTTGGTACAATGTGAAAACAAATGTTTATCAGAGAGACATAAGAAACAACACCCTGACATACGTTCACGCCTATCTTCATAAGTTGAATATTTGTCACAGTCATAACTTTTGTGATCGATACTTTTGCAAAAAACACAGTGTTGTGTATACTGTTTTACGTTATTGTTATCGTTTGAGTGAGACACTAAAGTAGAGGATGTAAAGATATTGGGTTTTTTATCCTTACCATAATGATATAACTTGCCATTATTAGGACCATGATAATTATTAGGACCATTATAACTACGGTAATCCTTACGTTTATGTGAAAAATCAGAATCAATTTCGTTTTTTAAAGAGGATAAAGTTCTATGCATGATTAAATCGCTATTCATAATGTCACGAATATTTCTTATTGTCATTGTTACGCCATGATTATTTACCAATTTTTCTTGAAGTTTAGGTGACAATTTTTGAAACGTATTGTTAATTAAAATAGGATTTTCCAAGTTACAGTTTTGATTTTCAAGCAATTTAAAACGAATCTCAAGTTCTAGGTAGAAGTTATGCATATCTGAAATTTTGTCTGATTCTGGTTTTAAATTTGTAATTTCGTTATAAATCCTAACGGTCGTTATCTGGGGTATATCATAGTGCTCCCTTAGAATTTGAATAGCCACATGATAATTATTGTCGGTGAGACGAACAGAAGTCAGCAATTTTGCTGCTTTTCCTGACAAAATTGATTTCAAATATGTAAGCTTTTGAATATTACTTAAATCATTTCTACCATGAATGGTACAGTTAAAAATGTCCCAGAATTCTTGAAACTCTTGTAAATTATAGCCTGAGAAAGTTTTTAAATTTATTTTTGGTAAATTACCTAGCTGTCCTACTCCTACATTTTCTTCAGGTTTAGAAAGGATTACAACCTGATTAGGATTCAATGCAGCTCGAATATCTGAAGGACGATCACAGGCGGCCGACGGACGATTACAGGTGGGCGACGGACGATCATAGGCGGGCGACGGACGATCATAGGCGGGCGACGGACGATCATAGGTGGGCGACGGACGATCATAGGTGGGCAACGGACGATCATAGGTGGGCGACGGATGATCAGAGGCGGGCGACGGACGATCATGGACGAGTGACGGACGATCATAGGCGGGCGACGGATGATCATAGGTGGGCGACGGACGATCAGAGGTGGGCGAAGGACGATCAGAGGTGGGCGACGGACGATCATAGGCGGGCGAAGGATGATCAGAGGTGGGCGAAGGATGATCAGAGGTGGGCGAAGGACGATCAGTGGTGGGTGACGGACGATCAAGGTGGTGTAGTGGCTCAGGTGATGAATGACGACTCTGGAACGGTGATCCGTCGCAACTCTCAACAGTGTGTAACGACGAATCATCATTTGGACACCGGAAACTTGGGGCTGCAATCGTCAACTGCTGCCACATGATACTCTTTAAGTCAACTTCTTTCTTCGCATTGATTTGAAACTCCTTCAGCTTGAATTCCAATTCCTCTTTCTGCAATCGGAATTCACGCTCCGATTGAAGCTCCTCGTGACGGTCTATGAGAAGTTGTTCTTTTGCTTCTCGTTTCTCGTACTGCTCGATGGATGCATTGAGATTCGAAATAAGCTGTTTGAGTGAAATGCTGTCTTCCAAATCGATATCCTTTACATATATTTTAAAGGTATCCTCGTCTGGGGCGGCTTCTTCTAGGGCCTCTAGCTTATCTTCGAATTCGGCTATGGATTTGTCAGCTGTTTGGACATACGATTTTATTTGAAAGACGTTGTTGGCAGATATTTCTGTCTTCAATAACTCTCCTAATTCTTTCTTCTGCAGGTTTAACTGTATTATGGCTTGTTTATAAGACCTCTTTATAGACATCGGTACTGCCATCTTGCTGGCAGACCAACCCAGGAACCACGCTCTGCTACCATAAAAAACTTGTGTCGATAATCGAAAGGTCCTAGGTTGGTGTATAGGAATTGAATTGAAACGAACGAATGAGTACGGAAAGAATAGTCGATTTTTATTGAGAATGATGTGAACAACTAGAAACGGTATCAAATAAATTTATTGGAATGATCGAATGCACTTTGGGCACTCGATGCAGAAGCTTTTATAGGAAAAGTTAAAAATTCGCTGGCCGAAACTTTTGATTCGTGAACTCCGTTCACGACACCACATAACTCGCCTTAATAATAAAATTAGGTACTGTGTTAAATCTGTAAAAATAACCCAAAGCGTTCAATTCATAGACCCCAATAAATTTCTAAAACCAAGTGACTATTCTACTAAAGACAAATTACACTTGAATTATTCTGGAAAAAACAAACTGTGTAGAAAAATAAGGAACGTCCTCACCCAGACCTCTCCCCCTGCGAACCTCCCCCCTGTGACTTCTGTGCCTGATGATCATCGTGCTTCTCACTTTGAAACGTTACCTGAGATCGAGAACCTCATAGAATTGGATGATGATTCTACATTCTCTGTGGACCCCCCACTCTTCTCTGATTCTACTGTTAATAATACTGTATTACTGGCTGACCCGTCAGAATCACTTCTCGACACCCCAAACTTTCCTCAACGTGTCAATGATATTCTTCTAAGTGAGAGTCACTCACCTATGTACAGATTGACAAATCTCACACATAGTTTCTCAAATGTAATTCATAGCAGTCCCTTGCCTGTAACTGACGCCTCCCTAGAAACCCCAACAATTATGCAGAGTGGAAAACTTACTGAAACTGTAAATGGTCTTCGACCCAAAACAAACATAAATTTCAACAAACAGGGCCCAATTTCCAACACTTAACCACTTTAACTGGCACACATGCCAAGGGTTCGACTCCCTCTGGTGGTAATTTACTGAATTCCAACAACGTTTTGACGCTATTCCATTTAAATATTAGCTCCCTAAGAAATAAGATAAATATGTTAGAAGCGTTTTTACTAGGACATAAACCACAGCCACAAGTAGTCTGCATTACAGAACACTGGTTATCACGCGGTGATGAAATTTATTGTAACATGCAGGATTATAACGTAGTAACATCCCGCTCACGGTCATTATCACGCAATAATATTTCACACGGGGGAGTGTTAATATATCTCAAGAAAAGCTCGGATTTCAAATTTAAAATTCTAGACCAGCTGGAATCTCTCGCGAAAGATTCGGTATGTGAGTTAACTGGAATTAAATTAACGGAATATAATATCCTAATTGTTGTTGTTTATAGAACCCCTGAACAAAGTAATTTGCAACAATTTCTTAGTATATTTGAAAAAATGCTGTCTACGTATGGACTGGACCATAAACTATGTATTTGTGGTGATATAAATATTCATCTTAATAATCATCATAACCCAGAGACCATGGCATTTCTTAACCTGATCACGTCTTATGGCTTCATACAAACCACTATGCAACCTACAAGACTCGATAACTGTATAGATAACATATTTATTAATTTTAACACTGATGATTTTTCCGCGGCTGTCTTCGATTTAGGTTACTCTGACCATTCAGCTCAATTAGTAAGTGTTCCTATGCCTTATTTTTCTAGCCATCATACCAAACTAATAAAAACAAGGCCCATTACTGAGGCCGGCAAATTATGTTTTCGCAATATTGTAATGCAACTGGATTGGAGTTTTATCTCCGAGAGCAATAAATGTGTCGATGAAAAATTCGAAATTTTCCAAAATAATCTTTCCGATGCGGCAAAAATTGCGTTCATTGAAAAAACAAAAATACAGAAGCCTAATTCAGGTACTGGTTGTTCTGCTTTTAATTTTACTCCTGAATTGAAACAGCTGCGGAGGGATTTACACAAAATCGCGCGTCTGTACAAATCCTCTCCTTCCGCGGAACTTGCTATAAGAAAGAGTACTGTTAGGAAAAAATATAGAAGTCAACTGACAAAAGCAAAAAAACAGGCAAATGATGGACGTATGGAGCGCTCCGCTAATCCCAACAAAACAGCGTGGGAAATAATCAAGCAGAATAGTGCGAGGGAAAATCCAGCTGTTAACAGTGAAATAACTCCAGATGAGTTTAATAAAAACTTCAGCGAGGCACCACTGACGATTATTAACGCTTTACCACCCTCAGACACTGACCCGCGGGATCTAATCACTAAAGTAGACGTCACACATATAGACGAGGAATTCTCCTTACAAGAAGTAACCACTGATACAGTTAAAAATGCCATGGCCTCTTTAGCTAGGAAAAAGGGTAGAGATATTTATGGTCTCAATCTTGATATACTTTTGTGCATATGTGACCTTACCGCGCCTGTGCTGGCTAACCTCATTAATCTTTGCTTCAGAGAATCTACTTTCCCTAACTGCCTCAAAACTGGCTTAATACACCCTGTTTTCAAAAAAGGAGAAAGAAATAAGCCATCAAATTATCGACCAATTTCGATTTTACCTATTCTGGGAAAAATAATAGAAAGAATCATTGCAGATCAAATCACGCAATATATCGCATACTATAATATTTTTTCGTCCTCTCAGTTTGGATTCAGGAAAACTCTTTCCACAACGGATGCGGTTAATTTTTTCAACACATTTATTTCTGATAGCTTTAATAATAATGCATACACCTACGCTACCATGTGCGACCTTTCCAGGGCATTCGAGCTGTTAAATCATGATATATTGTTACTTAAACTTTCACATTATAAATTCCAACCCTCCAGCATTATTTTTTTGAAATCTTATCTCGAAAATAGGGTACACATTGTGAAATTGAATGAACATCTCTCAGACCCTCAAAGAGTTAATACAGGAATAACCACCGGTTCCATATTGGGGCCGTTGATGTTCCTACTCTATATCAACGATTTACCATCAAATCTACCCACCTACGGAAAAGCCACCATTTTCGCGGATGACTCTACGTTATACGTAGAGGATAAAAACGAAGCTGAGGCAGTTAGAAAAGGGGACATAGTTCTGTCATATGCACAGGCGTGGTTCGATGCAAATAGATTGCACCTAAATCGGAATAAAACTCAAAGAATTATGATAAGTCTTAAAAAGATATCTGTCCCACATAACCCAACATCTGTCAAGTTACTAGGCTTCTACGTTGACCCTCACTTAAATTGGCAATCCCATATTAATTACGTTTCCAACCTTTTAAGCAGTAGAATCTTTCTTTTACGGCGGTTGCAGAAAGAAGTGTCTCCCCCAATATTAAAAAATGCTTACTATGGGCTTATTCACTCAATCATTTCCTATGGTGTTTTGTTGTGGGGCCACACTTCAAGCTCTCAGCAACTTTTTATAATTCAGAAATGCGCCGTACGCTTAATTAGTTATGCCAAGAGCAGGGACCATGCTAAGCCTTTATTTATAAATCAAGGTATCTTGACACTCCCATCATTATTCATTCTTAGATGTCTGCTAAGTGTCAAGAACAATCTCTCCAATTACCGAACTCCAGATACTTTTCACTCGTACAATACCCGCAACAAACAAAATCTTATACCTATACGACACCGCGTAAATGCAGCTAGAAATGGTAGTAACTATCACGGAGTGAAGTTCTATAACAAACTACCCAATAACATCCGAGAATTACCAGATAGAGCATTCAAATTATACATCGAAGACTATCTACTTAAAAAAGCATTTTATTCCATTGAAGAGTTCCTCAGTTCCGATTTAGGTGCAAATAATTAGTATAAATAATAATGATTTTATTGTGTATTAATTATATAATCCTATAAACAACTTACCCATTATCTCTCTCTGTCTCTCACCTTTTCTTTCTCAGTCGCTCTCTCTCTCTCTCTCTCTCTTCCTCTTCTTCTTTCTCTCTCTTCTTCCTTTCTCTTTCCCTCCCTCCCTCTCTCTCTCTCTCTCCCTCCCTCTCTCTCCCTCCCTCCTCTCTCCCTCTCCTCTCTCCCTCTCTTTTCTCTCCTCTCTTTTTTCTCTCTCCCTCTTTTTTTTTCTCTCTCCCTCTTCTTCTTTCTCTCTCTCTCTCTCTCTCTCCTCTCTCTCTCCTCTCCTCTCTCTCTCTCTCTCTCTCTCTCTCTCTTCTCTGTTATTCTTGTGTATAAGTATTTTAAGTTTAATTTTAATGTATTTTGTTTTTTATAATTTTATTATGTAACATACAAACAATTTGAATAAATTGAAGTATATTTTGATAAAAAAAAAAAAAAAAAAAAAAAGATTGAATCAAACTCACCTTCCATTTCAGATTGAATCAAACTCACCTTCCATTTCAGATTGAATCAAACTCACCTTCCATTTCAGATTGAATCAAACTCACCTTCCATTTCAGATTGAATCAAACTCACCCTCCATTTAAGATTGTATCAAACTTACCTTCCATTTCAGATTGAATCAAACTCACCCTCCATTTAAGATTGTATCAAACTCACCTTCCATTTCAGATTGAATCAAACTCACCTTCCATTTCTGGTAATCCGTGTATTGTGTCATGGTGGGCTACAACATATGGTGTTGTTGTATTTCAGGTCCTGTGTCGAGCAGCACCAGCATGCTCAAATCGTCTCCCAGCTACGCAGATAATGAAGCTGACAGTCTCAGCTTACCCTACCAGCTGCGGAGTACAAACAATTCACTACTGGACACGGACACTGAAGATGAGATGTGGAGGAAACGGTTGGAGCGTTGTGAGTTCAGCGAGAAGGTGAAGGAGAAATCCAAGTCAGTGGCGGATCTCATGGTGCTCACTCACATTGACGCCAGTAGTGGAAGCAGCGAGTCTTCACTCGAGCTGCATGCTGCGAGTAAACCCAAGAAGTACCTGGTGCGACGTGCCTCTAGTGACTCTAACATTCTGGACCGTGTCCAGTGCGAGGACACGGGGAAGCGATTCTCCATGGTGCAGGAAGATTTTGTTTCTCTCCCGTACAGATCACGCGAGCCTCCTGTTCCTGGGAACCATTTTTTAGACCATAGTGCCTCGGAACAAACCAACAACCAACCATTTGATGTGGCGATCAAATCTAGTCCTAGCGAAACAAGTGATAGTGTACCCAAAATTATCATTTCAGAATCTGAACCTGCACAAGTGAGTGATGAAGAGTTGTGCGATCCTGTACATCCGCCTCCTCTCTACTACAAAAGTAACGTGCGCATTGTGAACTTTGCTTCCTCGAGTGAGAATGACGAGGATAGCGATGACAGCACAAAGCACTCGCAGTTCATTCTCAAGCCATCGCGCTGCGAAGCAGAAGAAAGCGCGAGCTCAGTGATCATTGGCTGCTGCGATGAGTTTAGCTTGGACTTTACAACCCCGCTCAAGACAGTCAGTGAGGAAGATAAGATGTTCTCTCAGCTAGACCTGGAACCCAAACTAACCCTCGAAGATGATAGAAGCTCTCGCACCACGGATGACGAGAAAAGTTACAAAACAGACGATGATAGTCGCAGTTACAAAACTGAGGAAGACAGAAACCCGTCGGATTACAAGAGTATCATCACCCCGGATGAAGATCATAGCTGTGACTCGGGATTCCGTGATAAAGGCAGTCTCTCGGATAATGACCTCTCTGATAACAATGATGAAATCACACTGGATCCCCAGCACAAGCTCCTCGAGAGTGAAGAGTACAATCTGAATGACATTGAAGATGGTCTCTTTCAGGACTTGTTGAGTTCGGCGAGTGTAAAGACAGGGTGGTACCTGCATGAGCCCCCCAGTGATGACGACGCTTCCATTATAAACAAGGACACCCTGTATGTAGAAGATTATGAAGCAAGCAGCTCTGATGAAGAAGAGTGGTGGAGAGACGACAGGAAGTTTCTGCTCAATTCTGATGTAGCAGAGGCGTTGAGGAAGGAGCTGAGTGATAAACTACCCTCCAGTAGCAACACAAATGTCACTCATAGTGAAGAAGTAGAAGAAGAAGACGAGACACTTGAAACCAGAACCCTGTACGTGCAATACCCAAAGAGTCTAAGTCCGATTTTAGAAGAGAGTGAAACAGAATACGAATCTGTAGAAGATGAGGATCAATCAAGTTTAGTATTAAACTTGGTTCCCTTTAATAAGAGAGCCAGTGATTCTGACACTGAAGAGGAAGAGGATATTCTCATTGTAGACACTCAGTCTAATGAAGCCACCCTGCTCAGTCCCAGGGCACCTCTGGAGGTAGACTGCAGTGAATCAGAGAGGTCTCTATCCCCAGATAGTCTCTCTTCATCCCCGTCACACTCTCACTACACCGTCTCTCTGTCAGTTTCTGAACCCGCCTCGCTCCCCTCCTACGATGAGAAATCGCAAGATGTTCCTACCTTACCTAACTTTGAAATCTACGACTTGAGTCACAATTCACTCACACTCCAAGATGAGTCATCCACTGATCAATTGGATACACCCAAACTCTCTGCAGCCTCTCAGTTGAAAAGTCAATCTTGTTCCAGTGAGACACTCTACAATGTCAACTTTGACGAAACTCTGTCTCCCCAACATCAGAACAAGACTAGTTCACAACTTACTCTTACAGATCAGTTGGATACTCCTAAACTCTCTGCAGCCTCTGAGTTGAAAAGTCAATCTTGTTCCAGTGAGACACTCTACAATGTCAACTTTGACGAAACTCTGTCTCCCCAACATCAGAACAAGACTAGTTCACAACTTACTCTTACAGATCAGTTGGATACACCCAAACACTCTGCAGCTCCTGAGTTGAAGAGTCAATCTTGTTCCAGTGAAACAGACAATGTCATATTTGAGGAAATTTTGTCTACCCTGAACAAGAATAATGAACTGGACGAGAATATTATCAGCAATAACCTACGGGACTTTACTATTGAGTCCGACTCACCCTCATGTATACGAATATTCACAAACTTGAACGATCCTTTCGATGATTCTAGTGAGCAGAATCAAGGCTTAGAGACCCCACTGGACGATATTCTCAGAAGAAATGTTCTCTGCTATGATAAAGATATATCAAGTCCACTGAGTCAAAAGTGTTTGATTGGCAATGAGGAGCTGTTCACAAATGTGTTTGACGAACCAATCAATAGCAACAAAGAAATGTGTCATGCAAACGCTACAAGTAATGCAACATGCAATAGCTTTCAAGAAAACAAAAGTGTTGAAAGCACTGATCTGGTAGAAAACCTAATCAAAGCATGTGATAGTAAGTCTTGCTCAGAGGCATATGCAAACAGAATGCAAGAAACTCAAAACCCTTTCATAAGGGGTGATGTACGAGTACCTAGTCATAATCCTTTTCTTCACTCTCAAGGTCTTAATCCTTTTCACAGCCCAGATGAGACCTGCAATACGATGAACTATTCTACTAACCCATTTCTAATTGACACAATGAACCAGTCAATAATTAAAGAGAATCTCCGCTGTTTTGACAAAGAAGATGAAACCGCAAACATAAGACAACATCAAATGAAAAACGCTGTTCAAAACATTGATGACTTACTCAGTTTGCCTGTTCTACCCGTCAGCAATGAGGATGCTGAAATAGAAATCAAAACTGGACAATGGTCTCCTGTCAGCTCACTAAATCATAACTCTCCCTTTGATAAAGAAGATCAGATGAAAAACGCTGTTCAAAACATTGATGAATTACTCACCCAAAATGGTTCAAAAGTAGATGAAACAGAAAACAAAGAATTAAAAACTTTTTCTGAAGAATTTTTGAAACCTCTAGCCTTAGGTGATACTCTTATTAGTGTGGAGAATGGTACTAAGGATGAAGTCACACAGGAGTCCCCAAGCAAAGGTCTCCGGCATTCCGTCAATAGCAAGAGCTGGCCCACACTACAACATCTGGACAGTGAGGAGCTCTCGCCTGCCAGTAGGTCTTGCTCTGTGGATGCAGTGGTCAGCTCCAGGTTCAGGAACTTCATTGTCACCAAAGTGGATGACGCTGAATCCACTAGTCCCTCTTCATCCTCGGACAATGGAAGCACAGAGTTCATATGGACGGTAAGTGTTTTCGAATTTAAAAACAAGTTTCCATGCATGGGTTAAAAAATTCAATCAATATGAATAGTAAAAACAAAATTTTCTCATATCTATCATGAACTATAACTAATAATCATGAACTATAAAATAACATAGGAGACAAGGTTGTTTTTTATTTGGACTTAGCGTGTTTTTCAATTACATGGGCTATTAACAATAAGAATCCAGCTCCAGTCATTAACCTCAGCCAGGCTGAGCTGATTCTGGTACTAAGAGAAACAAATGGACTTGTGCGCGAAATTTGTCATCCATGCTCGATGTTGCTTAACATGAGTATTCTGACTAGAACGACGTACCTGTGTAAAGTTAATTCCTCGTGACATCATGTAAAGCGTCAAAGATACTCAAAGGCACGAATGATAAATGAATTAACTGAATGGTACTACACTTTATGTGTAAAAAAAAAAAAAAATACAACCATCGAGAGACACATAGATTACTTATTTTAAATTGGGTTACCAGACGCAAAACAGAGGAATGTCCCGTCTACCTAGAAAAACCGTGTTGTCATGTTTCTCAACAACCTGAAATGGTAAATAGAACCTACAAACTTCACTGTTTATTTGTTGTTTTTTTTCTCACTTAAAACAACAATAAAATTGGACTTTTACACTTCTTTCTATTGCAATGAGAAACTAAAGTAATGATTAACTTCTCACAGAATCCACTCTCCCCCAGTGAAGATGTAGAGCAACATTTACACTAACTTCTTTCTATTTCAATGAGAAACTAAAGTAATGATTAACTTCTCACAGAATCCACTCTCCCCCAGTGAAGATGTAGAGCAACATTTACACTAACTTCTTTCTATTTCAATGAGAAACTAAAGTAATGATTATTTCTCACAGAATCCACTCTCCCCCAGTGAAGATGTAGAGCAACATTTACACTAACTTCTTTCTATTTCAATGAGAAACTAAAGTAATGATTAACTTCTCACAGAATCCACTCTCCCCCAGTGAAGATGTAGAGCAACATTTACACTAACTTCTTTCTATTTCAATGAGAAACTAAAGTAATGATTAACTTCTCACAGAATCCACTCTCCCCCAGTGAAGATGTAGAGCAACATTTACACTAACTTCTTTCTATTTCAATGAGAAACTAAAGTAATGATTAACTTCTCACAGAATCCACTCTCCCCCAGTGAAGATGTAGAGCAACATTTACACTAACTTCTTTCTATTTCAATGAGAAACTAAAGTAATGATTAACTTCTCACAGAATCCACTCTCCCCCAGTGAAGATGTAGAGCAACATTTACACTAACTTCTTTCTATTTCAATGAGAAACTAAAGTAATGATTAACTTCTCACAGAATCCACTCTCCCCCAGTGAAGATGTAGAGCAACATTTACACTAACTTCTTTCTATTTCAATGAGAAACTAAAGTAATGATTATTTCTCACAGAATCCACTCTCCCCCAGTGAAGATGTAGAGCAACATTCAGATAGTGATGAGGAGTTTGTTCCTTCCTCTTGGAACTCTGATGCAGTGCCTGCGAAATCCCTACTCAAAATTAACAAGCCAGACAGCAATGTAAGTTTCATATTTGTGTAATAGTGCTTTCTGTGTGCATTTTGAATGTAATGGTATTATATTACCTACTTCAATTTTAGAAGAATTTAAAATAAAAAATCCTGAAGATACAGGGCCTGAACAAATACAGGGTCCGCCATTGATCATGAACCATTTTGAAATGCCTATATTTTCCATAAAACTGATATTTCGTAATGAATTTTTCTTTGATGGAATGCTGCTAGTAAACAAAATGCCATTTATTGTAATAAGGCAGCTCTGTTGCGCCACAGAAGTAATATACAGCTACGATATGACCTCTACAGTTGTTGACAAGGTGAAAGTTAAGGGATAGTGTCTACTAAGATCTACAAATCCAGTCTCGAAAATAGAGGCATTTCAAAATGGTTCATGATCAATGGCGGACATTGTACAAATACTGACTTAGCATAGGGGTGAGACTCAAAATAAATTGTCTTGTACAGACAAGATGAAGTGAGGGCTTGATAACCACCCCACCTATTCCGTTTCTCTATCTCCAGGAACCCAAGAAGAACGTGAGCTTCAAGAAGCAGCACTACCACTGTGTGTACGAGTACCCGCGAGACCCCAGCGAGTGCAAGGCCTCCAGACCGACCCCTAGCAGCCTCAACTTTGACTATGTCCAGTTCTCCAGTCCCATGAGCACGGAGGATGGCGAGTTCTTCATCAGCTCATCTCTGAGGCCATTCCACAACACTTCCTCGGAGTTCTTCGTCGGAGACTATCCCAACAGCTTCTTCTTTCAGCGTAAGGCAAACTTCTAGACATCATGCTCTTGAGTTCTATTTTTTATAATCCATTACAGGTGTCGATGTCTTTTGAGTTGTCACCTTGGACTAGCGGTAGCATGCTCGGCTTGCACTCCAGGTGACCTGGGTTTGAATTCCAGCGGAGTCGAATTTTTTTCGGCTCTGTACTTTGGATGTCGAGCCCTACCCTAGCCTCGTGAGGACAATTCGGTTATGTTAGGTTACATGTATAGTAGGCAACAACCAGTGGCGGCATTAAGAGATTGATATTGGAATATGATAGTTGGTTGGAGGTATGGATGCATTAGCATTAGTTCGAGTAATGTCGATGCTACCCACTAAAAATTGTGACATAATAACACACATAACTTGCTCTTTATCTCTCTTTTTTCTATTTTGAGACTTGTTTTTAAAAGTCTATGTCTTTTCAATGATATTTTGGGCTTGATTTAATGTGAAAGTAATCGTCTTCTTTTTCACTTTAAAAGGTGTGTTATTGTGTTGTCTATTTATGGTTTTAATTAAACTGTAAATTAGTTTTTTTAAATGTAATTTGACAAATTGTGTCACCCACTAGTTTCTTATTTGCTCTTATCCCCAGCGGATGCAAGCGGACCCGAGGCTGGTGAGGAATCGGTCACCAGTTTCCGCTCCACAGATGACGTGGAGGCTTCCCCCCCTTCCACGTCTACCCTGGGCGAGCTGTGCCACACCAAGCAGAAACTCAAGCTAGACCTGGTGTCGCCTCTCACCCAGACCTCCCCTCTGCCTCTACCCAGCCACAAGACAGAGTTCAACTTCCTCAAATCAACCATGGATTTAGATTTCCTTAAAGCCAATGCAGATAAGTTTGAAAGTGCAAGCGGGGAATCAATGAGAAAACAAAATCACAAATTATTTGATGAAGAGGAAGATGATGACGATATTACCTTCTTCCAATCCACCAGTTATAGTGTTGACTTGTCAGACCCTCAAAGTGGTAAGATCACTCCTTGTGATGTTGAGTTCAGAACACCGCAAAGTAATGAATATACTTTTTGTGGTGTTGAGTTGACAAAGCCTCAAGGTAATAAAAGTATTCCTTCTTGTGTTGAGTTGATAACACCGCAAACGAATGAAAGTACTTCTTGTGATGTTGAGGTGACAAAGCCTCAAAGTAGTGATATTCCTTCTGGTGTTAAGTTGATAACGCCGAAAAGTAATGAAAGTACTCCTTCTGTTGTTGATTTGTTGAAGCCGCAAAGTAAGGAAAGTACTCCCTCTGGTGTTGACTTGACAACGCCGCAAAGTAATGATAGTACTCCTTCTGTTGTTGATTTGTTGAAGCCGCAAAGTAAGGAAAGTACTCCTTCTGTTGTTGATTTGTTGAAGCCGCAAAGTAATGATAGTACTCCCTCTGATGTTGAGTTGATAACGCCGCAAAGTAATGAAAGTACTCCTTCTGGTGTTGAGTTGATAACGCCGCAAAGTAATGAAAGTAATCTCTCTGGTGTTGAGTTGATAACGCCACAAAGAGATGAAAGTAATCTTTCTGCTGTTGAGTTGATAACGCCACAAAGAGATGAAAGTAATCTTTCTGCTGTTGAGTTGATAACGCCACAAAGAGATGAAAGTAATCTCTCTGGTGTTGAGTTGATAACGCCACAAAGTAGTAAGAAACCTCGTATACCGTCCTGTTTAGATATATTCACTCTTCCTAGTGCGGAAAGTAAACCTGTAGATGAAGTGAGAAATGGATTCCATCCCCCTCTTGAAGATACAATGAACTCGCGAGAGAAAAGAGAAGAAGCAAAAAAATCTCTTGACATATTTTGTAATAATAGTAGCAATTTAGTTATTAATAGCTTAGATTCAGATGAAAGTTCAGGAAACCTTAGCATGTACACTAGTCCAAATCTAATACAGAATGATTTAGATGTTTCCAGCAGCTCCCTTGTAGATAGTAAAGAAAACTCATGTTTTGATGAAAAATTGTCACAATCCAAAATAACAGATGATAAAATTGAAGAAATAGCAACCAACACCAATACTAATATTAAGAAAAGCAATGTTTGCAATGGAGAATTCAACACTTCCCCACTTATATCGGATTTTTATCTACCAAATGATTCGATCCACGTTCATTCAAACAAGAAAGATTCTATAAATGATGAGGGGAGCAGTAATAAATTCAACGATTTGACTGATAGTTTAGAGTTACGGAGACACTGTGTTTAGTATATACATGTATTTGTTCATGATGTAGATCTAAAATAGTAAAATTTTCAAATGCAAAAATAAATTATGAAATGGTTGTGAAGTAGGACTAGAGTGGAAGATGAATGTATCTCATCCATTTTGAACATTGCTGTGTAATTTATTAATGAAATCTCCCAAGTGTTTGAAATGAAATTCAAATATTTCTCTTCTCAAGTCGTTCCGTCCAAAGGCATAAGTGATCGACTTTGTACAAATTATTTTAGGTTTATCTAATTATTGTCTTCTAGTGTTTAAATTTATGGAAACCTTTTTTTATGTTTCGAATCGTTTTAAATGTTCTTAGTTTTTACGAACAATATTATGTACCTTGTTTCATAAATTATTAGGTGAAAATATTTCAATTAATAGTACTTATATAATATTATGTATTAGAATATGTTTACTGTCGACAGTTTGTTTCTTTGTTTTTAAAATCTTCCTATACATTTTTATTTTAACTATACAAAATATTATCAATTACGAGTAATACTAAAAGTTTTTCTAAATAAAAACTAAAACCAAACAAATGCCCCCCCCCCCCTATTTCTTATGAAAAGGAAAACTTTTTCAAAAGACATAATCCCCACACAGAGCACTTCCCTATTACATCAATGAAAATATTTTGTCTCAACCAAATGCCAACTTGAACATTTAAGTAAACATATTCACAAACTAAATAATGAAAAAGGTCATAGAAAAACAGCAGTTAGTGGAGTGATTGCTCCATATCCAAATTTGTTCATAACTGAAATAAAAAAACTTTCAAAGCATTGGTTCTGAAAATTGGTGTACAATTTTTGAGATGGACTTTTTCCTTAACATTCAATTGTTATATTACTAATTGAAACTTCAGTCTATGTCTAGTATATACTTGTGCAATGTGCATGGTTTATACAATCGTCCATTTACTTACTTTGTATCTTAAATAATCTTTTGTTTTTAAATCTCCTTATTTTTTATTGATAAGTACCCGAGTACTTAGCGTTGCAGTCTGTACAAAAAGTGAATCCTGCTCGATTAGGACAAAGGAGTCCAATTATTCCAGCAATAAGCCCATGAGATCAAAATCCCAAAGTGTCCGGTTGGGTTTCGAATCCTTGACCTTTAGATTACCAGACTGATGTACGACGCCTTGACCTCTGATCTACCGGGACTGAGGCAGAAACATATATGGTCCAAGTTATAAAGTTTCATAGATGGCGTAAATTAAGGCGAAAGATATTGTTTTTATTTGGTTTGAGCTTAAAGTTTCTACACTAGACAGAAAAGAATTGGATTCATAGATTTTATATGGTAAAATGCTCATCCTCATCAAACTTGAATTGGCCATGTAACTATTGTTTTAAAAACTCATATTTAGTCTACTGCAACGTCAAATCTATGGCTGAGTAGTTTGTGTAAAGAAGAAATAAAATTATGTTTTCTCTAGATAATCCCTCCCTAATGTAATCATGTAATTGTTTTGTACAGTGTACTTCATTGTAGCGATAGAGGCATAGATGAAAAAGTTATATGACACAAATACAAATAATATTATTTACAATTTCCTTGAAAACTCGTTTTTTCTTCTATTCGAATTCTTCTAGACCTACTAGTGAGTACTACTCCAGTGTGGCGCAACGATGGCACGTTGAACACACCAGTTCTAGTGCAGTTACTCAAGTGTATTAACAATCAACATTCTGTTATGTAATATCTATATTTATAAAAAAAGCTGTTTGTATGTATGTGCGGCTGACGTTGCAGATCAAAGGCAAGACTGGCGAGTCATCTCCGGGGGCAATATGAAAGAGGAATTCAAAGCCGGACAACATCGCATCGATGAAAGTCCTGAATCATATACAGGGTGTCCCACCAAAGTTGGATACCTCAAATTACTCGGCCCCTGAAAGAGTTTTTGAAAAATAAAAAATCCTAGGGTACATGTCCTAATTATGCGGTTTCAGTCATGAAATTTTTTTTTATACAGGGTGGTTCAAAAGTCAGAAATTGAGGTGTCAACTTTGGATTTTTAAATGGATCGACCTGAATTTTATTTGATAATTTTTCTTCTAAATGGTTCCTGAATACTTTTTTAAACAAAAATTTTACATACAGGGTGGTTTTTTTTCGACCAATTTTTTTTCTAAATCTCGAATAACTCAAGTTCGTTTAATTTTTTCGATAACAAGAATAGAGAGTGTTTCTATAATGAATACACACGCACTTTTCATTTACATTACATTACATTACAGGTAGCTTCTTCTAATTCAGAAGGTTGCTATATTATTCTCCAAACATTCTGTCTCCATTGGATTCTATCTTCTGCCATTCTCTTACATTCTTCAAAATTTGGTGTGTTCATCCATTCCAAGATGTTGTCTATCCATTTCTTCCTTGGTCTTCCTCTTCCTCTCATTCCTTCTACTTTTTTTTTTTTTTTTTTTTTTTTTTTTAAGTGGGGTTTAACGTCGCTTTCAACTGCCATGGTCATATCACGACGGGGGTTTTACCCTCCATTCGCAGGAAACTCACAAACCTGCTACTCACATTGACCTCACCCAGCCTGAGTGGGGCCGGGAAAAGCCAGCGTCACGAGAATTAGAATTTGAATGGTCACCCATCCAAGTCTTAACCTCGCTGGATGTCGCTTAACTTCGGTGTTCTGAAGGGAACCGGTGTATTCAACATGCCATCGACGCTGGCTTCCTTCTACTTTGCCTTCAATAATTTGTGCCAAGAGGGGTCCACTTGATCCACGTATAACATGCCCTGCGTATCTTGCTTTCCTTTGTTTTATTGATGTTAGTACATTTGTTTTAAGTAACTTCATTCTCCTCAGTACTTCTATATTTGTTACCATGTCTCGCCAGCTGATTTTGAGTATTCTGCGGTAGCACCAAAACTCAAATGCTGTTATATTATTCTCTAATTCTTCATTCAGAGTCCAAGCTTCACATGCTGTTGATAGAGATAAAATCTTGGAAGATCTGATTTATGAATTTAAACATTTATTCAATGACGAGTTAGGTACTTATAAGTATGAGGTAATAGATTTGAAACTGAAAGATCCTCAGGTAAGACCTATATTTTGTAAACCACGACAGGTACCTATTGCGTTCAGATCCAAAGTTGAGGAGGAACTTGAAAATTTAGAAACCCAGGGTGTTATAGTGAAAGTTGAGCATAGTAACTGGGGTACTCCTTTAGTTCCCGTTTTAAAGCCTAACGGTAAGATACGTTTATGTGTTGATTACAAGGTAACTGTAAATAAATACTTAGAGGATTTCAATCACCCTATTCCTCGAGTGGAAGATTTATTCCATGCTCTGAGGGGAGGTAAGAGATTTACTAAACTTGATTTTTCTTGTGCTTATAATCAATTGCCAATATCTCAAGCTACAGGTGAGTTATTAGCTTGGAGTACTCATAAGGGTATTTACATGCCAACGAGATTACCTTTTGGCCCCAAAACAGCTTGTTCTATTTTTCAGAGTAAAATTGAAAAAGTCCTCCAGGGTTGTAAAGGTACTAAGAATTATTTTGATGATATTGTGGTAACTGGTGAATCTGACGAAGAACATATTTCAAATTTAAGATCTTTTTTTTTTCCTTGGTACATTATGATCCTTCTCTTCAAGTGAAATTGGTCACTGACGCTTCTGCTGTAGGTATTTCTGGTGTCCTATTACAAATTTTTCCATCAGGTGAAGAACGACCTATCTGTTTCGCATCAAGAACCTTAACTCCTTGTGAAAGAAATTATTCTGTTATTCATAGAGAAGCTTTAGCGATTTATTGGAGTGTTTTAAAATTTGACCAGTATCTTCTTGGCAGATTTAGGGCGATACTAAAACCCGGACCCGACAGAAAAGATTGACTCGATTGAAAAACATTGACCCGCCATAAGGAATACATGGGTCCGGGTTTTTCGTATAAAATTTCTTTCGAAAAACGTTGACTCGAATGTTATGTATATGATGGTACTCTGTTATTTCTATATATTTGTATTGTTTACATCTTCACTTCCCCTACTTAACCCTTGTAGCCAAGAGTTGTATCATTGTAAATTGATAGAAAACATTGACCGGATGGGAGCGATCTCATATCTCTCCCCCTGATAATGGTAAATCTCTGAAATTTCTCAGGTAAGCTTATCTACCTGAGGTAAGGGTTGGGTGGAAGAGATTGCCATAGGCAATAACCCCGCCCTTTAGTTAGGACTTATGTTTTTAAATATTTTCTATTCTTTTTCATTTTCATTGTATATATTGTTTCCATTTTTTTTCATTGTTAAATTAATTATTTGTATGTACATAATGTCCATTTATACCTAACTAGCGGGCTGTCGCCCGCTTTGCGGGCCGAGGCATGGCCGTGAAAGCAAAAAGTCCTTTTTCGCCAATGGCAGGTGTTGTAGTGGGAATTTCGAAAAATCCCGTCTTATTGCACATCTAGACCATAAGACAAAGCTACCTACCAAATTTCAGCTTCCTAGGACTTACGGTTTGGGCTGTAGAGCGATGATCAGTCAGTGGTCAGTGGTCAGTGGTCAGTGGTCAGTGAGTGTCTTTGACATTTATATATAGAGATAAAGCATTGTATAATAATAATAATAATCTACATTACTGCTATATTCATACGAAAAATGAGAACGCTAAAGCTTACGACGCGGCGGGATCTGAACAGAAAACGTTGACTGTCCATTAAATGAAGCGCACGTGTAGCTCAGTTGTCAAGCACTCACTTGTCGTGCGGAAGGTCCTAGGTTCGAACCCCCGCGCCGACAAAAAGTTGTATTAAAAATTTGGTTAAAGTTGACCGGGTTGACCCAGCACCTAAATGGGAAGTATTGTGTCACTTCTCGCACATCAGAGGGGAGGCATACTACGGGATGGGTAGGCTAACCCACAGACCACAAGCGTCAACGGTAGCTCCTGTTTCATGGCTAAGAAATAAAAAAGCCTGTGATAAAACTCATTTTTTAAAGATAAAAGAATAAAACAGAATTCGGTCGGTCGTATGATATTCTCGTACAGAAAACTGTGAACAGAGGGAACGCCCCTTATCTCTGCTCCTGGTATAAGTGATGTGCTGAAATTTCCCAGGTATACTTTCCTACATTACTGCTATATTCAATTAAAATGCTACGGAAAAAAAACAAAACGCTATAAGCTGCTGCTTTATCAGTGCTGCTATATTCATACAAAAAATCATAACGCTATAAGCTACGCACTGACCTACAGAGATACCAATGATTGACCCTTGTAGGGCCCCTAACTGCGGCCCTGAATATTCTAATGTGCTCAGATCAAGGGAATCATAAGGGATTACCACAAAGATAATACCCAGAAAGTTTCATCTTGGTCGGCCGTGTGGTATGCTTGTACAGAAAACTTTGACCAGATGGGAGGGACCTCAAAAATCTGCCCCTGTTGTTTGTGAAGATCTGAATTTTTTTACACAAACTTATATACAGTGCTGCTATATTCATGCAAAAAATTAAAACGCTATAAGCTACGGCGTGACCTACAGAGAAGCCATTGACTGGCCCTTGTAAGGCCCATAGCTGCGGCCCTGAATGTTGTAATGTGCTCAGATCAAGGGAATCATAATGGATTACAACAGAGATAATACCCACAAAGTTTCATCTTGGTCGGCCGTATAGTATGCTCTGACAGAAAACATTGACCAGATGGGAGGGACCTCAAAAATCTGCCCCTGTTGTTTGTGAAGATCTGATTTTTTTTTACACAAACTTATATACAGTGCTGCTATATTCATGCAAAAAATCAAAATCATAACGCTATAAGCTACGGCATGACCTACAGAGAAGCCATTGACTGGCCCTTGTAAGGCCCTTAGCTGCGGCCCTGAATGTTGTAATGTGCTCAGAGGAAGGGAATCATAAGGGATTACAACAAAGATAATACCGACAAAGTTTCATCTCGGTCGGCTGTATAGTATGCTCTGACAGAAAACATTGACCAGATGGGAGGGACCTCAAAAATCTGCCCCTGTTGTTTGTGAAGATCTGAATTTTTTTACACAAACTTATATACAGAGCTGCTATATTCATGCAAAAAATTAAAACGCAATAAGCTACGGCGTGACCTACAGAGAAGCCATTGACTGGCCCTTGTAAGGCCCATAGCTGCGGCCCTGAATGTTGTAATGTGCTCAGATCAAGGGAATCATAAGGGATTATAACAAAGATAATACCCACAAAGTTTCATCTCGGTCGGCTGTATAGTATGCTCTGACAGAAAACATTGACCAGATGGGAGGGACCTCAAAAATCTGCCCCTGTTGTTTGTGAAGATCTGAATTTTTATACACAAACTTATATACAGTGCTGCTATATTCATGCAAAAAATCATAACGCTATAAGCTACGGCGTGACCTACAGAGAAGCCATTGACTGGCCCTTGTAAGGCCCTTAGCTGCGGCCCTGAATGTTGTAACGTGCTCAGATCAAGGGAATCATAAGGGATTACAACAAAGATAATACCGACAAAGTTTCATCTCGGTCGGCTGTATAGTATGCTCTGACAGAAAACATTGACCAGATGGGAGGGACCTCAAAAATCTACCCCTGTTGTTTGTGAAGATCTGAATTTTTTTACACAAACTTATATATACAGTGCTGCTATATTCATGCAAAAAATCAAAATCATAACACTATAAGCTACGGCGTGACCTACAGAGAAGCCATTGACTGGCCCTTGTAAGGCCCATAGCTGCGGCCCTGAATGTTGTAATGTGCTCAGAGGAAGGGAATCATAAGGGATTACAACAAAGATAATACCCACAAAGTTTCATCTCGGTCGGCCGTATAGTATGCTCTGACAGAAAACATTGACCAGATGGGAGGGACCTCAAAAATCTGCCCCTGTTGTTTGTGACGATCTGATTTTTTTACACAAACTTATATACAGTGCTGCTATATTCATGCAAAAAATTAAAACGCTATAAGCTACGGCGTGACCTACAGAGAAGCCATTGACTGGCCCTTGTAAGGCCCATAGCTGCGGCCCTGAATGTTGTAATGTGCTCAGATCAAGGGAATCATAAGGGATTACAACAAAGATAATACCCACAGAGTTTCATCTCGGTCGGCCGTATAGTATGCTCTGACAGAAAACATTGACCAGATGGGAGGGACCTCAAAAATCTGCCCCTGTTGTTTGTGAAGATCTGATTTTTTTTACACAAAGTTATATACAGTGCTGCTATATTCATGCAAAAAATCATAACGCTATAGGCTACGGCGTGACCTACAGAGAAGCCATTGACTGGCCCTTGTAAGGCCCTTAGCTGCGGCCCTGAAAGTTGTATTGTGCTCAGATAAAGGGAATCATAAGGGATTACAACAAAGATGATACCCACAAAGTTTCATCTCGGTCAGCTGTATAGTATGCTCTGACAGAAAACATTGACCAGATGGGAGGGACCTCAAAAATCTGCCCCTGTTGTTTGTGAAGATCTGAATTTTTTTACCCAAACTTATATACAGTGCTGCTATATTCATGCAAAAAATTAAAACGCTATAAGCTACGGCGTGACCTACAGAGAAGCCATTGACTGGCCCTTGTAAGGCCCATAGCTGCGGCCCTGAATGTTGTAATGTGCTCAGATCAAGGGAATCATAAGGGATTACAACAAAAGATAATACCCACAAAGTTTCATCTCGGTCGGCCGTATAGTATGCTCTGACGGAAAACATTGACCAGATGGGAGGGACCTCAAAAATCTGCCCCTGTTGTTTGTGAAGATCTGAATTTTTTTACACAAACTTATATACAGTGCTGCTATATTCATGCAAAAAATCATAACGCTATAAGCTACGGCGTGACCTACAGAGAAGCCATTGACTGGCCCTTGTAAGGCCCTTAGCTGCGGTCCTGAATGTTGTAATGTGCTCAGATGAAGGGAATCATAAGGGATTACAACAAAGATAATACCCACAAAGTTTCATCTCGGTCGGCCGTATATTATGCTCTGACAGAAAACATTGACCAGATGGGAGGGACCTCAAAAATCTGTCCCTGTTGTTTGTGAAGATTTGAATTTTTTTTACACAAACTTATATACAGTGCTGCTATATTCATGCAAAAAATCCATAACGCAATAAGCTACGGCGTGACCTACAGAGAAGCCATTGACTGGCCCTTGTAAGGCCCTTAGCTGCGGCCCTGAATGTTGTAATGTGCTCAGATGAAGGGAATCATAAGGGATTACAACAAAGATAACCGATTTCCGTTTTTTTGCTGTCAGGATACCTTGTTCTGTAGTCATTTACTACTTGCCAGCCTCTGTGGCGTAACGGTTATGACTACTTCCCGTAGTCCAGAGATCCCTTAGTTCGATCCCCGGTTTGGGCAGAATTTTCGCATAGAAAATCCTGTTCCCTCCGAACACGAGGGTTGGCATTTCCAGCCCTACCCAGGGTGAGTGAGGTTAATGTGGGTTGCTGGTACGATTCCCAGCGATAAAGGGTAAAACCCCCGTCCTCACTATCTCAAATCAGGACATAAAAACCAAGTAGAATCAATGACATGAAAGGAGCCTAGACATTGGATCTGGGCGTCCATATATTCTTCTCACCACCGTGATATAGGTATCTTTGCCTGTTGCACGGGCACGGAATTATTATTACTTTAATAATGAACTGTTTTTTGATTTTCATTTTTAGTAAGTATGTTATTAATACTCATCCATTAATTTTACTCCCCTTTCTGCTGTACCATTAACAACTTTGAGATGTTTCAAGAAGTTTTTTCCTACAAGGTAATCTTTATTCGTTGACCAGGATGTTGGCGGGTACTTTAAGAATGATGTACTTTGATCTAATCTTTTGAAGAAAGTTTTTGTTTCTCGTGAAACCAAAAAATCTAGATTTTTTTTTCACTAAAGTTGCAAGTTCGGTTACTTTGCATTCATATTTTTTATTTGTATCCTTCTCATAATCAATAACCATCTTTGTTTCGTATTAGATGGTACCTCTTCATGCTGGACCTACAGCTTCTTGGCCTAACTACCACAGATGGTTAACAATCTTTTTAATAGCAGCCATATCTTTATCTACGAGTATGTTTTGGAAGCTGATGATTTTTTTTTTCTTTTACAAGTTAAGTGTCCCTTTGGTGATTTAATTACCTTGGGAGCTTAATACCAATCTTCAACATACGAGTATACTGCCACAATAAAAAGACATTTATTTTTGTGTTAGAAATAACGTTAGCACATATTCTTTTGTACAATTTTTTAAAAAGATGCTATTAAGGAATACAGAAATTAATATAAAAAATTAATTATAGTTTAAAAAATAACACTTTCATTAGCGGTTGAAAAACGAACTCAAGAAAGAATTATCAAGTAGAACAGATACTGGATTGATGATAAGAAAAGAGAAGGTAATTTAAAGAAAGCCAAGTGTTTCACAGCCTTGTTATTTGGTAGCCATGAAACAGGAGCTACCGTAGTCGTTTTGTGGTCTGTGTTGAAGCCTGTCCATCCCGTAGTATGCCTCCCTTCTGATGGGCCAGAAGTGACACAATACTTCCCATTTAGGTGTTGGGTCACACGAGTGCACCGAAAGGTATCCCTTACAAACAACTGTAACCAAATTTTTATTACAAATTTTAGTCGGCGTGGGAGTTCGAACCCAGGACCTTCCGCATGGCAAGCGAGTGCTTAACCACAAAAATTATAAAGGGGGTGAAATTATTGGATGAGTAATTGAGTTAATACGTAATAACATATATTACTAATAATGCAGATCAAAAACAGTTCATTATTCAAATAGTAAAAGACTACAGAAAAAGGCATCTTGAAAGGAAGAAACGGATATTGGTATATTAGTAAATATAACATTATTCAATATTACTTTGTTCTTATTATTGATTAAAAATATAAAAGAACTGTATTTTGTTTGTATAAAATAATTGAACTTACCTGCTTCCTTTAATTATCTTGGATATTTTTTTTTTCTAGACATATTTTACAGTTTTGCTAGCGACATACAGAGGGGTAGAGCAAAAATCTGCCTTTGTTATTGATTTGCCAAAGAACTGTTGGTTTAAGAGGAAATTTGATATGAATAAATTTGTTAGATAGTTTTGTTACAATTCTATCACTTTTTGAATTTTTATTCTAAGTTAATCTATTACAGAGAAAATTAACAAGAAGTGCGGAAAAACGTATATTGCCCCTTTAATTAGCATATCTAAACTTTAAGCTCCCGGCGGCACGTGTTAACAATTTCCGATCGAGCTAAAACTTTATAGGTATCATTTTTTTATGAATTGGAACCATTTGAGGGGGGGAGCTCAGAAAAATACTCAGATTTTTTTCTCACCTCTATAGCTAAGGGCCACCCTAAGCAGCACTATATATAAGTTTGTGTAAAAAAATTCAGATCTTCACAAACAACAGGGGCAGATTTTTGAGGTCCCTCCCATCTGGTCAATGTTTTCTGTCAGAGCATACTATACGGCCGACCAAGATGAAACTTTGTGGGTATTATCTCTGTTGTAATCCATTATGATTCCCTTGATCTGAGCACATTACAACATTCAGGGCCGCAGCTATGGGCCTTACAAGGGCCAGTCAATGGCTTCTCTGTAGGTCACGCCGTAGCTTATAGCGTTTTAATTTTTTGCATGAATATAGCAGCACTGTATATAAGTTTGTGTAAAAAAATTCAGATCTTCACAAACAACAGGGGCAGATTTTTGAGGTCCCTCCCATCTGGTCAATGTTTTCTGTCAGAGCATACTATACGGCCGACCGAGATGAAACTTTGTGGGTATTATCTTAGTTATAATCCCTTATGATTCCCTTGATCTGAGCACATTACAACATTCAGGGCCGCAGCTATGGGCCTTAAAAAGGGCCAGTCAATGGCTTCTCTGTAGGTCACGCCGTAGCTTATAGCGTTTTAATTTTTTGCATGAATATAGCAGCACTGTATATAAGTTTGTGTAAAAAATTCAATCTTCACAAACAACAGGGGCAGATTTTTGAGGTCCCTCCCATCTGGTCAATGTTTTCTGTCAAGCATACTATACGGCCGACCGAGATGAAACTTTGTGGGTATTATCTTAGTTATAATCCCTTATGATTCCCTTGATCTGAGCACATTACAACATTCAGGGCCGCAGCTATGGCCTTACAAGGGCCAGTCAATGGCTTCTCTGTAGTCACGCCGTAGCTTATAGCGTTTTAATTTTTTGCATGAATATAGCAGCACTGTATATAAGTTTGTGTAAAAAAATTCAGATCTTCACAAACAACAGGGCCAGATTTTTGAGGTCCCTCCCATCTGGTCAATGTTTTCTGTCAGAGCATACTATACGGCCGACCGAGATGAAACTTTGTGGGTATTATCTTAGTTATAATCCCTTATGATTCCCTTGATCTGAGCACATTACAACATTCAGGGCCGCAGCTATGGGCCTTACAAGGGCCAGTCAATGGCTTCTCTGTAGGTCACGCCGTAGCTTATAGCGTTTTAATTTTTTGCATGAATATAGCAGCACTGTATATAAGTTTGTGTAAAAAAATTCAGATCTTCACAAACAACAGGGCCAGATTTTTGAGGTCCCTCCCATCTGGTCAATGTTTTCTGTCAGAGCATACTATACGGCCGACCGAGATGAAACTTTGTGGGTATTATCTTTGTTGTAATCCCTTATGATTCTCTTCTTCTGAGCACATTACAACATTCAGGGCCGCAGTAATGGGTCATACAGAATAGTGGAAAAAAAAAAAAAAAAAAAAAAAAATCTTATTTTTTGTACATACTTGCGATCGGGATGATATTTAAAAATCATCTTTATTGAGTATTCATAAAACTTATAGGCTTTATACATCATGAATAAATCATAAATTTAAAAAAAACTGTATTTTAGCCATGTAATTCCGTTGAACACATGCTGACCAGGGTTAATCACGTAAGGTTGTAAAAAGAGGGTGTTGTTGAATGAAATCTCATGATAATAGGAATTCCCCTCCGGGTCCGAGTTTTTCGATCTGGTCAACGTTTTTCGTGGTCAAGCGATTAGGCAGACCCGAAAATTTATTTTAGCTTCCGATCATAAACCGCTTTTGGCACTTTTTGGTGAAAATCAAGGTATTCCTGTCATGGGGGCAAGTAGACTTCAAAGGTGGGCTCTAGTTCTTTCCGAATTTGATTATAATTTAGAATATATTAAGGGGAAAGAAAATATTGCGGATTGGTTTTCTAGATTTCCCCTCGGTAATGATAATAACAAAATTACTATTGATGATAAAATCTGTGAATATGTAAATTTTGTTAAAAATTCTACATCAATTGATTTTGAAGTCATTAAAAAATCTACTAATGTAGATAAGCTTCTAGGAAAGGTAAAATCATTCATTGTAAATGGTTGGCCAACATCTTGTAAAGATGATAATTTACGTCCTTATTTTCTAAAGAAAAATGAATTATCCGTTGATTCTGATGTAATTATGTGGGGTTATAGGTTGATTATACCCGAGAATTGTCGCTTATCTTTACTACAAGAGCTTCACTCAACTCATATGGGGGCTTCCAAAATGAAAGCTTTGGCTCGTTCATATTTTTGGTGGCCTCATTTAGACGAGGAAGTAGAGAAATTTTCGAATAAGTGTCCTGTGTGTTTATCTATGCGACAAAACCCTCCCCAGCTGCAAAGTAAGTGGCCTGAATCGAATTCACCTTTTGAACGTGTTCACATAGATTTTCTTGATTTAAAAGGTAATAAGTATCTGATATTGACTGATTCATTTTCTAAATGGCCAGAGGTCATACGAATGAATCGCACTGACGTTGATAGTACTTTGGACACACTACGTGAGATTTTTGCAAGGTTTGGTCTGCCTCTAACTTTGATTTCAGATAATGGGCCACCTTTCCAGTCAAGTAAGTTTCAAAACTTTTGTAATAATAATAAAATTCGACATATTACGTCTCCGGTGTATCACCCTAATAGTAATGGCGCTGCTGAGGTGGCTGTCAAGTCTTTCAAGCAAAGCCTTACTAAAATGATTTTAAACAATGAAAGTGCTGATTCACTAAGTACTTTGGTAAGTAGATATTTACTAACTTATAGGAGTACACCTCAATGGCTTACCGGGAAATCACCAACAGAGTTGTTCCTTGGAAGGAAGGTAAGGACTAGGCTAGATTTCATTCGAAAACCCGATCCCGTTTCTCAGAATTTTCCTGTTCAATCTTCATTAGAAGGGAAAAGGAATGTGACTTTTCTTCCTGGTGAGGCAGTCTATGTACGTAGTTATGAAATTCACAGTCAGGTAAAATGGGTAAAAGCTACTGTGGTTAAAAGGATTGGTAATGTTATTTACTTGGTTAGGCTTTTGGATGGTAATGTAGTAAAAAGACATGTCGATCAACTCATCAAGTTCAGTTCGAATAGTAATGATAGTTGTAGGGACATTTTGTTTGATGATTTAGATCTTCATGGTGATCCACCAGCACCACTGCTACCAAGTAATGATAATTCACCCAGTACTGTGAACAATGCACATAATGATAATATTTCTCTGTCTTCTCCTAGTTCTATGCCAAATGATAAAGATAGTCAATTAAATCCAAACGAAATAATACCTGACATACCTAGGTCGTGCAATATGAATCCTCCTCTTATTGTTCCTACACCATTACCAAAGAGGAATATCAAACAACCTCAAAAACTTACTTATGATAAACTTGGGGCTGATTTGTTTTATTGTTTAAAAAGAAAGGAAGAAATACTTTTATCTTGCCGTGGAGGAGTGCTGTAATGTGGCCAGTTGAAATTCTACCAAATACATTCAGTTATAATTTTGATCTCGCAACCGAACTGTTTTCCTGTTTTCTCCCTAAGTTACTAAAAAAAGGAGAAAATGGGTATAGCGGAGAAATAGTGAAATAAAGGAGAAAATGGGTATAGCGGGGAAATAGAGAAAAAAAGGAGAAAATGGGTATAGCGGGGAAATAGTGAAATAAAGGAGAAAATGGGTATAGCGGAGAAATAGTGAAATTAAGGAGAAAATGGGTATAGCGGAGAAATAGTGAAATAAAGGAGAAAATGGGTATAGCGGAGAAATAGTGAAAAAAAGGAGAAAATGGGTATAGCGGAGAAATAGTGAAATAAAGGAGAAAATGAGTATAGCGGAGAAAAAGTGAAAAAAAGGAGAAAATGGGTATAGCGGGGAAATAGAGAAAAAAAGGAGAAAATGGGTATAGCGGTGAAATAGTGAAATAAAGGAGAAAATGGGTATAGCGGAGAAATAGTGAAATAAAGGAGAAAATAGGTATAGCGGAGAAATAGTGAAATTAAGGAGAAAATGGGTATAGCGGAGAAATAGTGAAATAAAGGAGAAAATGGGTATAGCGGGGAAATAGAGAAAAAAGGAGAAAATGGGTATAGCGGAGAAATAGTGAAATATAGGAGAAAATGGGTATAGCGGGGAAATAGAGAAAAAAAGGAGAAAATGGGTATAGCGGTGAAACAGTGAAATAAAGGAGAAAATGGGTATAGCGGAGAAATAGTGAAATAAAGGAGAAAATGGGTATAGCGGAGAAATAGTGAAATTAAGGAGAAAATGGGTATAGCGGAGAAATAGTGAAATAAAGGAGAAAATGGGTATAGCGGAGAAATAGTGAAAAAAAGGAGAAAATGGGTATAGCGGAGAAATAGTGAAATAAAGGAGAAAATGAGTATAGCGGAGAAAAAGTGAAAAAAAGGAGAAAATGGGTATAGCGGGAAAAGTGAAAAAAAGGAAAAATGGGGAAGCGGAGAAATATGGGAAAAAAAGGGAAAAAAGGTATAAGAAATAGTGAAAAAAAGGGAAATGGGTATAGCGGAGAAATAGTGAAATAAAGGGGAAAATG